>VWPU01009580.1:0-228013 GCA_013398955.1 Callaeas wilsoni
CCAGGCCATGCCAAACCAGTACAGTAACTTTGGATTCTAAATTCCACTTAAACTGTTTTTACATCTGAAAATCACATTGGCTAATGATTTTAAGTGCTGAAGGGTGTGAATAAGTCTCTAGTAGGATTGTCCAAAGGCTTTATTTGGGTTAGATGACTAAAACTTAGTAAGAGATTTTTCTCTTTGAAAATCTCAAGAGATTTAGATTTAGATCACAACTGCCTATAAAACCTATTAAAAATCTGTTTCAATTGTACTTCTAAATTTTTATTTACCTGCTTTGAAAAATCCACTCCCAGAGTAAATTCTAGACACTCATCTAATGGTGAGGAAATAAAATACATGTTTACAACAAAAATGTTAAAATTCTGGTTATGTGCTTGGTTTTTCCAAGTTTTTCAACATAAAAAAGTTTATTTCAAGAAAGAAAAATAAAGATGTTTATCAAATAATCCCCTTTTTTAAGCTATAAGGAATGGATTTTGACATAATATAATAATATTATATTATTATATTATGTCAAAATTATATATATATTATTATAGATATACATATAATAATATGTATATTTGTATATATCATAATAATGTATATATTTGAAATTCTTTTTTCTTTCCTTTTGTTCATTTTTTTCCACTGTTCATTTTGGTATAACTGTCATGTCACAGATGTAAAAGGGCAAGTCTGGAGTCCTGGAGGCAAGCTCTTCATTGCAGGCAGAGCAGGTACATTCTTTTTCAGATGGCAGGTAAGACTTCAGACTCCTAAAGACGATCAAGCTTCATTTTGTGATGTTGCAACCACTATGCCCACTTATGTAAATGAAAATGTTTCAGACAGGCTCAGAGAGCCATGGGAAGGACTGTCATGTACAGAAAGGAGTGTCATTGCTAACCTCTAAGGTCATGCTATTCTAGTATCCAAGTGTCAGATAACAGTGTGCTGATAAGTAGATCAAAAGTATTATTTTATTATTATATGAACAAATAAGTCTTATCTGAGTAACTTTTACATTAGTTGTATTTTCCTCTTTTCTTCTGAAGCATTCTTCCTTCAAATGAACCAAGACAATTAGGGAGAAAAAGAGACTTTTTTATTACTATTGCATGGACTAGTAAAAGCAATCTCTCCTTTTATGTAGGATGCAATGTGAAAATTAATTGTATATATCCTGATGTAATGGAATGCACTGAAACAGTATTGTACATTTATTGACTTTAATCTAGGATTTAATTACTATTATGTAAAAAGAGAAAAACCTGTTCTAAATTATAGCTATTTTATTCCCTTCTAGTCCTCCTATTCCCTGTACCAGGTGAAACCTAAAATGCATCCTGGAAAACATAGAATAGTACATGCTATGTGGTAAATGTTCAAAGCAGTATTCTGGAAATTGCTTCTCTGGCTTCTCGTATCATTAGAAGAACTTGCCATCCTAATTCACAATAATTTGTGCTACAACATTCTATCCATTTATAATAAAGGATAAATGCGTAGAATTGCATCTTACTACATTTACTACAGTTATTTCTGCGTTATGTATGTTATGACATTTCTCCTGTATTTAGGGTAGGATAAAGCACACTATGTGAGCAATTTATTGTGATATATATCACATATATAGAGGTATTTACCACCTAAATTACACCTCCTAAAGGCAACAACCACATAGAAAAGCATTGTCAGGGAAACAGAAAAGAAGCAAAATAAAATTTCATATACACTAAAAGATACAAAAACATATACTGAACAGTATAAATTTTGATTATACACACATTGAAATCTTAAGTGTTCTTTCTGCTGATATAAGTGAATTTGGCCCATGGTCAAGAGAGGTTATATCTCTCACTAGTAAAGCTGAGACAAAAGGCTAATATGAAGTGATTTTAATCAGACTTCTCATAAATTTATCCTGAATAAAGTCTTTATGGCAGCAGAACACACACTTAATTATCATGTATGCATTGACAACCAAAGGGACAGTGACAGAATGTTTATCTATTTTTCTTCCAGACAAAAAGAAAACATCTGCTTTTTTCTGGTGGCCATTGCTTCCTCTAGATCTATACTCTTTCGTGATGCAAGCTTGTGTCAAGAGACTTGAATAAATGTAGAGTAAAACCCAAAGCAGTTTCTACAGGACACTCTAATCAAAAGAAAAAGAAATCTTTGTTTTTCTACTCCTCATTAGTTTGAAACCAGATTATTACTTGATGGAAAAGGAGAAACAGTGATGAAGTATTTAAAGGGACTCACTGTGGATCCACAAACAGGTTCCACCCACTGCCAAGGCTAACACAGACTATCCACACAGATATAAGTGGGCACCAGGGCCCTATAGGTCAACAGTTAAGAATAGTCACAAATTATAGTAGTCACATTACTTGTGTGATGTTTCTTCTGGAAAACAGGATTCTCTAGCCATCTTTTCTCACTTAGTCAACCAGCTTCAAGTAGATCTCTCTTTGCCTTATTTCCCTGCAGTAAAGGGACAGACCCGTGCCTTTTCGTCATGTATAGGTTTTTACCTCAAACACTGTAATAACTTTTTCCTGTACTTTCATATTTTTAACCCAGTTTCAAATGAATCCTGATTTAATAAGAATGTCTGTTTCCCCTCACCTAATTTACCTCAAAAGAAACATTTCTCTTCCCATGAACTTCTGCCTCTAGAGTTCTATAAAAGAGGCATGATCAATGCAGGAAGGCAGATACACGGAACAAAAGCTCTAATAGAATACCTCCTTTTCTATTTCAGTGAGGACTGACTTCAGAAAACTCAAGAGGAAATATAACAAGCTTAAGTTCCAATGATTCCTATCTTTGACCTAAGGCTGGAAAGGAGAAACCAGCATATTTTAAATATCTTTGCCATACTCATACTCAGGTCAGCATCTCACAGTCGCTTGTACTTGTATTTTAGCTCCTGGGGCCCCTTGTGGGTCCTGCACAGTAGGTGATAACCAGAAAGGAGGATAGCCTGTCCCACACCATCTACAATACATTTCTTTTTTTCCCAATCATTCTGGAGAGCAGAAATCTTCCAATTAGAAGCATTTGTCAAATCCATACTCCAATTCAGCCAGGGAGTACCTTTGTGCAGTAAGCAGGCAGTAGGTGTTTCTCTCATTTCGTAAAGATCCCTTATCTTCCTGGTACAAAATTATATTAGTTTAAATAAACAAGATTAAGACCTGCCCAATTATACATTTTTTCTACCTGAAACAAATGTATGGGGTCTGACTTTACTATTTGTATGACTCCATGTGTATTTGAGGAGTCAGTTTCTAGAGAGGTGATGAAGGCTGGTGAAAAATGATGCTCTGATGCCTACCACAGATAATTAGCTTCATTACTACTCTGATTAGTTGTGATGATTAAGCATTTTTGCCTACATTGTACTGGTATTCTATTTCCAAATAAATTAAGGCCCTAATGGTAATCTATTTATTTATTTTATTTATTTTGAGGATTTTATTCACTAAAATTCCTCAGACCTCTAATATAACAAGTAACCTGTTTCCTCTAAAAGGGCCTTTGATCTTTGGTCACTGGGAAGTGTATCCTGCAATTTTCTTTGATGAGCGTGAGGGAATACTTTTCTTTGAGACTTAGTTTCTGGCATCTTATCATAGTTTAAACTTTTCACCAATACGTCAATATTAAGGAAAACACCATACACACAAAGATATAATTTTTGTGAAATCCAACCAGGAAAAGGGAAAGTTGTGCATTATGAAGGCCAGACTGTATGGGACATTTCTTCTTAAGTATATTTTTTTTCACAGGCTCACAAAATTGTTAAGGTTGCAAGGGACCTCTGGAGCTAACACTGTTCAGTCCCTCTACCAAGGCAGGGTCACCTAGAGAAAGTTATATGGGAACTCATCCAAGCGGGTTTGGAATGTCTCCAGAGGAGACTACACAACCTCCCTGGGCAGCCTCTTCCAGTGCTCTGCTACCCTTAACTTTAGGAAGTTACTCCTCATGTTGAGGTGTAACTTTTTGTTTATGGCCATTGCTGGCACCCATTAACTACCTATCCAGTCCTTCGAGGAACTGATTGTAAAAAAATCAGCTTCTCAGAATCTGGTTCAGCAAAAGTCTAAGAAAATGGACACAGGACACCAAGGGGGGTTTAGATTGTGGGAAGAAAACAGCCCAAGTAACAGATCTTCTAAAACTTAGAGGTTCTCCTCTGCTTTTTGGAAAGTAATGTTCTAAACAAGTATTAATTCAAAATAGTATGCAGGATAACGAACCAAGTCAATAAATAAAAACAAAAATAATTTTCTAAAAAATGGTGATCATTGCTATATATATTTTTTGTTTCAAGTCTTTAAAGTATAAGGTTTACTATTTTCAAAATTCAATTCCATAGAAACACAGCTTGTGGCTGAAGCACGAGCGTCATAGACAATAAGAAAACCATCACTGTGACCTTTCCCGCAATGAACGGAGGTCTCGCTTCACTGTAAAAGCTATGCATGGGTTAACAGGAACTTGGATGTAGGCGGCTGGGCTGATCTCAAGCCTTTACTGCCTTATGTGCCCTATTATACTGGGTGAAAGCTGTGAGAAAACTTCAAGACTTACAGACATTTTTTAGTACAGTTTCATTATGACTATATGAAGTGACAGCTTTAGTAACATGAAGTCTTTTAACTCTGACAGTTAAGATAGAGCACAATGTAATCTTAACAAACTCTATTACTAGGAAGAAAGAAAAGTAAAGCAATGCTTATCATCATAACTTCTCCCAATTAATGAAACCTGTCTGGAGTCAAGTTTCATTTTGTGCTATAGGTCTTAAATACTCACTGCACACATTTCAGCTCTCAAGGGTCCTTTTCAAAAAGTCAAAGTATGAATTTAGTCAAGCTATTCAGAGTTTTCGGATCAAGGTTTTTCACATTGGTATTTCCTGTCTGGGGGCTGTGGTGCAAAGGATTTGATAAAGGAGATTCATTTTAGGACAATTTCCAAATATCAGTACTTGGGAGAAGACATACTTCTAGTCTAGACTGTTGAGGAATGTTGCAAGAGCCAAAACACAAGCATAGTACCAAATTTTTCCTTTATAATCCAGGAAACTTAAATCTAGGAGAAAGTCATCATTTTCCCATATCATTCTGGTCACTGTTTTATTAAATACCTTACCAGAAATGTATATATTCCCCATCTGATGGAAAAAAGGAGTAAAATCCTATACACTGTACCAAACAATCCATACTATTGCAATCATAATCCTAAACAGTGCTATTTCCCAGCTACATTTACGTTATCAGAACACTAAAAAGGTCAATGAGCATCACTGGACAACTGCACACAAAAATCCTTGTAGATGCAGACATGTAAATAAGCAGTACATCTCACTGTTTAAACCACCTGCTGCCTAAGAATGCCAAAGGTGTCTACAATAATTAACTCTATCCCACCATAATGTGTGGCTTGAGGGGTTTTGGGGTGGGTTTTTTTTGGTTTGGTTTGGTTTTCAGTTTTCAGGTTTTAGGGTTTTGGTTTGTTTGGGGGTTTTTTTGGTTTTTTGTTTGTTTGTTTGTTTGGTTTTTGTTTGTTTGTTTTTTCTTTCATTTTTGTTTTTTTAAAATCAAATGCTGCTAGCCTGCCTTTATACAGTCAGGAAATGAAGCACAAATGAAGGACTTAACCAGAGAATCTTTGGCATCATCCAGAACAGAGTCAATTTTCTAAATCCTTTTTAAGTGGAGAACTTGACCTATAAATATGTCGAGCATACTGATGTTAATTCCATGGCTTTTTTTCTTTTTTTTATTACAAAATTAAGTGGATGTAGCACCTATGACATATGAAATGTATGGAAAGGATGGAAGAAAAGGCAATCATGACAAAATGAGAGATGCTCACATTGCAAAGTTCTGAAATCATGCCTCAGTATTATCTTCCCCAAAATTCAGATATGTTTGGACTCAAGTGTTTACTGATCTTTGAAAAGCAGATCTAACCTGATTCTGCACAAAGAGAAAAAGAATCTAAAGCATTACAAGAAAGCGTTTATCAACTATACATTCTCCAGTATATAATTCTTGATGTCTCAGCTGTGTTAGTACTTACCCGTTCTCTCCCAAATTGCTATTTTCCTACTTTGTATTGGCTTTTTCATACATTACTTAGATTTAAATGTTTTGAGTGGATTATAGTTTCAGAATTAATTTTTACTCTAGAAGAATATGGAGGGCTAACTAAGAGCACAACACATTTGTTGTCACCTATTCTCAGTCACGGATTTCCACGGAGAGACAGCATTAGCAAAGTTAAAACACCTTTTCTAAACAGTTGCATTTCTTTATTTTCATATTTAGAAACAGCCATTTCATAGCAGTAAGGGTTTACAACTGATACTAAGCCCAGTTAGTGTTAGTGTATTCATGAGCAAAAGAAGACAATTCAGGTCTTGGTACTGTTTAGAAGGACAAGACACAGAAGGAATAAAAGTGGAAAGGGTACAGGGGAGTTAAGTGGCTTTCTCAGGATCTCATGGTGCCAAGTGCGATGCTGTTTAAAGTGGACAACATGACAGCTCAGGGACTGCATTTCAGCATTTTCACAGTGTGTATTTGGGCTTACAGATTTCTTGTCTCATTTCTAAAGGCCAGTTCCTGAAATGTGCAGAAAACTTTCTGTGGGTTGAGGTCATTCAGCACCTTGTAAGACTGACCCTGATGTTCAGAGGTGCTGAGCACACACAGCTCCTGTCGACTAAGAGTTCAGTGTACCTCTGAAAATCAATTCATGTCTAATGGCCTTTTCACCTGTCAGAAATAATTGCTGTTTCACAGAAGCATACTAACACAGGCACCATTTTGTTTTTAAAGGAGACTATTTATTTTTAGCCTCCTTGGAAACTGATCTGCTAAGGAGGAAGATCAGGAATAAATTGCATCCCAAAAGGAAAATATGTTTTGTATGAAACACTCATTCTTCTGGTTGTCAGTCATAAAAAATACGTCTTTTAGTAGTTCTTTCTCTTGCAGAAAAATCTGTTTAACTAATCTCATCATATAAAAAAATTATTTTTTCTGATGTTAAATGCTTAGTTGGGTATTCTCTGTTGGGATATATATTTTACTGTCTAATAAAATCCTTGATACCAACAGAAGCAGCATTACATGTGACAGAGGCTGTCCTTTCTTCAGCTGGATCAGTGCCCACACGTTGGAGAGCCTTTTTACTAAAAGCTATTATCTTCAGACATACTCCTGATGCCTTCATGGTTTCAATGTTCCAGAGGAGAACACCTTAATGTAATTTTCTGTTGTTGTATGACGTGTTTGGAAATTAAAATAAAGCTTTTACACAAGTAAAAGCATACATCTGAAAGGATGGGACTGTAGGGCCACATCAGAAAGTGCAAGTCTGTTCAACGGAAATTAAAATGCACTTTAGGAAATAGTAAGATGCATGCCTTGGCTGTAATACTTAACAGAACAGCTCTACTGGGATAGCATAATGTGCACAAACTCAACAGAAACTTCTAGATTTCATGTCCCTGCAAATCTTTCCTCACAAGGTTGTGTCTGCATGATGAGAGATCTGTTTTTTCAAGTGCAGCACAAAGCAGACATTTGTCTTGTCTCCAGATCAGATCTTCAGTTCCCTTTTCTGCTAAACCTATTTTCTATTACAAAATGAAATTTCACTTTGAGAATTTAACAAAGGCAAAGAGTTATGAACATTTGATTTTTATTTAAAGCTTTTTAGTCCAATATGTCTTTGTATCTATTTATTTCTATACAAGTTCTAAGAACAATCTGAGTGATTTAGACAAAATATGCAATGCAAAAGCTCTAAGTATATGGTTTTGATACACAGAAAATATTTCCATATGGACCTGCTTAACATGTATCCCTGGATAAATACTATTGGTATTCAGATTCTAAAAGCTAGCATGGTAAATCAATAGTGTGCATATATCATAAGACTTATTAGCCCCTAATGTCTTCTAGCTGCCCAGGGATGTATTACGGCTCAATCCTATTTTCAGGAAAGTCAGTGACTAAATGATATCAAGGACCTGAGCTCTCTCCCTCATGCAGGTGTTGGAGATTGACATTAAAAATTACTACACTTTGTACTCTAGAGGTTGGATGCCCCAGAGCCATAGGGCTGTATCCCAGGGAAAACAGCTGGAGGCTATTGTGATGAACACTGCAAGGGCAAAAGAGAAAACAACCTACATTGTTAGTGAAATAGTTTTTCCTCGTGATTGCTCTGACATGGCATATCACCAACATTCTGCATAGGCATCTTTTCTAATTTGAGAGTCTGGATGCTTCTGAAGAATACATTGTCCTTTGAATTTCTCACTTTGGCAAAAGTAATAAAAGACCACTTAATCCCTGTAGTTCATCCTTTGCCACAGTTCAAAATGGGAAAACTGCACTTAACAGTCTGGCCATGCATTTAATATGAGTTGTACATAGATATTTCCCATGGCATATTTCAAGATTTTTATTTTATTTACAACCTGTGTGGTTTGTTGTGGCTTTTTTGTGTTTTTTAATTTCAGCCTACATAGTGTTGTAGTCTGTAACTTTCTTTCCTGTACCTTGCCAATATAATTCCCTCTTTTTTTCCTTCTGGAAAGGAAAATTGTGCATTACTATGGAATTATGCTATCTTTTCTTCCTGATCTGTGCTCTTCATCTCCCACTGCCTTGGAGCCATTACTTTAATAGAACAGTTCTTCAAATGAATTAGATTACCTGTTTCATTGCTACTCCGTCTGGATGTCATTCTCATTGAAAATATTCATCTGCTTAGAAATTAACATTGAAAATGGCATTGACTAAGTAATTCTATTATGGACAAAACTCTATGTCAACAGATGTCCCTTCAGTTTGTGATTTAGACTGATGAACTTATTGATAGAGTAAAAAACATGTTCACAAAACTCTCTTCCAAATGCATGCACTGCATTGCCACTTTTGCAGGTATGTTTATATCACAGACCTTATGTATCTCTCCAGTATATATTATAAGAAATGTATAAAAATATACATTTGTTGGTTATAAAATCCATTTTCCTACTTTCTTTATTTTCTTGTAAAACAAAGCTTAGCTATATAAGGAACAAGTTAATAACTGTGGCAGACAGGTATGATGAAAGAGAAAACCATTTGGTGTAATTATATTATTTAGTGGTTTTGCTCAGCTGCACTGCTGCATCTTATTAACTTCCTCTTTGGGACATGTAATGTGTGTCAATTTGTGTGATATGGTAAGCCTTTGTAGTCAGGCTAAGTATTCCTTGGTGATATACCCTACCTCATCTTTTCATGTTGCTTCAGAGCTGTAATGATGGTCCACATAAAATTCCCTTAAATACAAAAATTCCCTATGTATACATGGGAAATGTAAAACTACAATATACTTCAAAACTTTAATCAAGTAAGAGCAGTTAAACTAACGATGGAAAAAAAAATTAAACATCCCCAGAAATTATTCTTTGTTCTGTTGTCCTCAAATATCCAAACTAAATAAAAAGCAATTATTTATCCCATGATCTCCATCATAGCATTTCAAAAGAAGGTTAAAAATAGTTTTACAAGTAAATACTTATAACCATTTCCTTACATGCTCCCCAAAATCTGGTTGCAACTCTATACTAAATAAGATTAACAGCAAGCTGACTTCTAGTGAAGATGTAGTGCTCAGGCAACAATCTATTTTTCAGTTCAGTGGAAACACCATGCAGAAGAAGTATTGCAGACTTTTGCTGGATTATGTGAAGCTGAGAGTGTCTCACTCTAGAACAGAATTTACTGCACTCCATCCATCAACAAAAGAGACAAATCACTGTAGCTGGGGAAGGTCTCCCCTCCCAACAATGTATTGTGGAGGTCGGTTGATTACTCATAATTTCAATTTAATGTCTTTGTAATTAATTTTGTATCTTGGAAAAATAATGTTTTAGAAAATTGATTTCTGACTTAAGAAAAATGTTTTCTATTTTTACAGGTTTTGCTGATTCTCTTCTGACCAACCTCATATAAAAAGAGACAATGCCATTCCAACTCAGTGTCTGTTCTTATTTTGATAAAGTCATGAAATAGTGACTTTACAGGGATTTAAGGTTGCATCAAAGCTATGCTTGAAATGCAGATTGTGTTAGAGAAGAAGAGTGTTCTGTATTTTGCTGAGATAAAGTTAATTTTCTTCCTAGTAACTGGTATAGTGCTGTGGTTTGGATTCAGTATGAGAATCAGGTTGATAACACACTGATGTTCTGGATGTTGCTCGGTGGTGCTTACTCTAAATCAAGGACTTTTCCATTTTTCATGCTCTGCCAGAAAGCAGGTGCTCCAGAAGCCGAGAGGGAGCACGGCCAGGAGAGCTGACCCAAACTAAGGCAAAGGTGAATTCCATTCCATAGGATGTCATGCCCAGTATATATAAACTGGGGAAAGTTGACCAAGGGGGACTACTCTCTCCTTGGGAACAGGCTGTGTAATGGTCAGTGGGTGGTGAGCAATTGTAGTGTGCATCTCGTGTTTCTCTTAGGTTTATTCCTCTCTCTCTTTTTTCTTTCTCTTCATCATCATCATCACCACAATAATCTACTTTATTTAACTATTAAATCGTTCTTATCTCAGCATGTGAGTTTTAGCTTTTTCTGATTCTCCTCCCCATCACAATGAGGGTTGGGGTCTGATCCCTGTTGTACTGAGTTGCTGGCTCAGGTTAAACCACAGCAAAGGGCTGTGACTTGTCCTTCAATGAAAGGCATCCTCTGATAAATAAAATTAATTGAGATGGAATTATAATGCTAAAAGTGGCTTATATTTTGGTGAAGGTCAAACATTGTAGACTTCAGTCTGCAAGAACCAAAAAGATTCCAAAGCCCCAAAAGTAAAGCCCTCAAAGATAAACCTCTGCAGACTTGGGGGAAAGAAGGAAAGAAAGAAGGAAAGAAGGAAAGAAGGAAGGAAAGAAAGAAGGAAAGAAAGAAGGAAAGAAAGAAAGAAAGAAGGAAAGAAGGAAAGAAAGAAAGAGAGAGAGAGAGAAAGAGAGAAAGAAAGAAAGAAAGAAAGAAAGAAAGAAAGAAAGAAAGAAGGAAAGAAGGAAAGAAAGAAGGAAAGAAAGAGCGAGCTTTTAGTAAAAAAAGCCTTCAGATATTCACCTCAAATTATTGTTACCTACCAGGGGCCTTAAGGTGTGTTGGTTTTGTTTAAACTGTTTGTAAGGAATGCAACCCACCCAGGAGATGTTACATGAGAAGAGGCCTTTTTTTAAAGAAGACTTTTCAAGTGCAGTGTTCACTGAAGCTCAGCTCAGCACATAGAGGGAGGAAGGGAGGGAGAAACATTCTCTGAGAAGCCTGGAGTCACTTTTCCGTGTTTTAAGGGTATAGCACAGACAAGGAAGGAAGCTTCTTGATGGCACTGCTAATCTGTTTCAGGGTAGGGACATTACACAGCTTTTGACCTTTTCTTTTTGAGTCTTAGCCCTGTGTATGGATACCATTTCCTGCACTGAAATGTACAGCTGTAGTGTCACCTAATAACTAATACAATTTTATAGCACCATAGTGTTCTCCAGCAGTGAACTTCGCCCTCAAAGGAGACATAGGTTCAAATCTCATTCCTGAAAGAAGCTCCTGAGTTTATTTAGACTGCTCTAAGCTATGGAATACACAGAGCAGTACAAACCATGCACTTCTTGGAGCCTTGAATACAACTCTGCTGAGCTTACTGTGCAAGCAGTTTCTCAAACCGTTCCCAGTGTCTTTTCAGTGGAAGTAAGGACCAACTGTCTGTAACTACACATACACATGTGTGGGAGTGCTATAAATATCACAGGATTTGGATCTCCATGATGAAAATAGTAAGTGGAGATCTGTGGAGACCAAAACACCTGAGCTCCTTACAAACTCTCAGTCTGTACTTGGGAAGAAAACAGAAAAGTGATCTAGTGCTTGAAGACATTTGTCATTTGCCTCAGGATTGAAATGAGCAGCATATGTAAAGATTTCATGCAAAGAACATAGCACAATGCTGTCAAAAGCTCCCTTTATTCTGAAATTAAACTTTTCTATAGAAATCCACAAAATCTATTGATACAAAACTGTTTATTCCTTTATAAATCTCTGACTAATGTGAGTGACTAAATTCCTGAGAAAGGAAATCAATGTAACTGGTAGTTATCTGTCCCCAGGTGTTATTTACAAAGATTATACCTGTTCTTAATAAGTGCCTATCTAAGTGGGAATTTAAATGTCACAAGTATAATTCCATCTCTTCATTTTTTGATGATCCTTAAAAGTCAAAAGATTGAAAGACGAAGGCTGCAATAAAATAAAGATTTCAAGTTTTCATTTTAAGAAGTATTCAGGAACATTTTTACTTATAGAAAGGATTCATTCAGATGTTGCTATGTAATTCTGAATATAGATTTCATCATGGTAACTGGGGACAGATTTAGGTGCACATGATTACAGCAATTTGACTTTGGACACATACCTTGATTTTTATTTTATTTTTAAACTCATGTAATTCTACACAATTAGGTAGAAAATATTCATTCAATCTTTATTGAGAGGATTTCACTTTCCCATTTTTTCTCTATCTTGAAATATCATATGAGTAATCTTCTCCAGAGATATTTCATTATGTCTCTGTCACATAAATGACAAACTAGAAAATACTGCAGTACAAACCATAAGATTAGTACAAAAATTAGTATTTTATCTCCAAATTTTGTAGTGTTTCAGAAAAAGTCTTCCAATGACTCAATTTATCCTACCTCATCCTATAATGTACTTTTATTTTGCATAACACTCAAAAACTTTGACATTTCTTAAGTCAAAGGTAATTTTATGTTTTGTTTCTCAGATACCTTTCTTAGATTATTCTAATCTTTTTGCTGAGATATATATATATAGCAAGCAGGCAATTTCTTTTAAAAAGAAGGGGTCACAGGATATGCCCTGGGCCTGTGGCCTTCTTGTCTTGGAACTGCTGCATTCACTTTCTTGTACAACATTATTATTCATTATTATTCAGGTGCAATGATTCATTTCTTATGATACAAAAGATAAATCAACCTTCACTTCAAATTTAGCAACACCAAACTGTTACAACCCTCACTGAAATTAATGGTAATTGGGAACACCCTGCCCACATAAAAGCTGATATTCTACCTGTGAAGTCTCAAACTGTCAAATGAAAATTAAAACTATGAATTTTTTTGAGTGTTTCCTATCTGTCCATATGCATTGTAGGCACAAATGTTTACTTCTGACAGACATTAAAATGGTCCTTAAATCAAAGACTCATAAAAACAGAAATGGAAGAAACATGACTGGTATGTTTTCACAAACAATTAATCCAGAATGTCTATTACACTCCTCCAATGTGATGTCTTGAATACTGGGCTTTTTTAAACTAGTTCTTGTGATGTAGAAGATAACTCTTAAAAATAGCTAAATTGGTTGGCGGGGGTGGGGAAGGAATGAAACAAAACAAAAAGACTTGAAATAAGGGAAAATTCACATCAAGATCTGGTGAATTATTTCAGTGGGCTACCCTCCAGTAGCTCATTTCTGGTCTGGTTCATAGCTGCAATGCCTACAATGTTCTTTCCAACAACCAGTTTCTTTCCATCTTCACTGTTAGACCACACAGCGCCTTTTATCAAGCTTGTGCTCTCCTTTACTGGAGGAGCTGCACAACTTTATCTCTTACATTACCACTGCAGATAAGATGCACAGATCCATGTCCTGCAATGTGAGTTTGTCTATGCACCTCCTGCACTTGGACTGCAGATACCCCTACCCCAATTACAATGAGGGTCCTACTTAAATGTCACTGTCTGAGCTCAACAGGTCTAGTTTCTCACAGTTCTCACTGCCAGGTACATTTTTTAAACCTTATATCATTTCTGTAGACCTTATCTAAAGGCTCTCTACCTTAACAAGATATTTATTGGTCTCTTATGACCTGGGATAATAATTGTGGGAGCGGTCATACCTCAGTGTCAATATAGAAGCAATATAACCCTACTTCCTATTTGTCTTTAAAAAAATATTTAATTTAAATAAGAGCTTTAAACAATAGCAGGTAGTAGTTTAAACTAAATTGTTTTGTTCAATAGTTTAGGTTAATAAACTTCTTCCAAGGATGGCACCTCCTCTTCAGCTGTCATGCTGTACTAGAAGCCTGCATGTCACTGTAGTCCTGAAATCACACAGTTGCTTTTGAATCCCAGCAACAACTGCATTCAAAGACTTATCTGTTAATTTGTAATCTGTTTAGTGTCTGACATATTAATTTTGATCAGGTGAGTTGGACTACACTGAGCAATGTGTGAAAGCTTTTGGGACAAATTCTTTTATTCCTATCAGTCTTATTGATGAAGACAGGCTTTTTTCTTCTGGTTCCTGCAGTCTTTTCTGCTCGAGTTCCTTGTTTTAATGTACTTATTCCTGTAAGAGGGCCTTGTTACCTACGAAGAAACCTTAACAAATTTCCAGATTCTTCTCAAGAAAGATAAAATATATGAACAAAATAAGTGTAAAGACATTACAGAGTGAGGAAAGAATGACTGTGTATTTGAAATGCATGCCAAAAACCTACATGATGATCCTCAGAGAAAATTCAGTGAAACTTCATGAATGGCATTCCTATGGACTTACAGTTAACTTTCAGGTTGGAGTTAACCTACAACCTCGTTTTAACTGTCAAGAGAATTTTAATATTTTCAAAAATTTCCCAGTGATTCCATAAATGTATAATTCAAATCCAATGACAAAATAAAGAGATTTGGCTTGAAAACAGAGGTACAGAGTTCCTGTCTGACATGTGCATCATAAATCCAGCCAGGAATCAGAGTGCACTAGCCCACTGAAAGCTGGAGAAGTCCAATGATAAACAAGCACACTGGGAGGCATCGCATTATTGCTAAATGGATTATTTATGCTAGTTCTCAAAACAAGGAAGGGAGGTGAATAATCCTCTTCATATCTCAAGGCTGCTGATCAAATAAAAATTTCCAAGTACAATAAAAACTTTGGCTCCTAGAAATATATTGGAACTCCTTGAGCTTTTCTTCCCTCAGTTCAGGAAAGAAAATTGTTCCACAGCTGCAAAGAATCAATTTTTGTTACTCTTGAATTAGGATTTAAGTTCCCTGTGGGACGGCTTAAGCTTTCCATCCCCTTCAGCTCTCTGTGGGAGGCACCCATGGTTCTGAGGAAAAACACTTCTGAGGCCAGGCCAAGTTTGGAGCTAGAAAACATAGCCAGGTGTTGAAGCCAAGTCTGTGAACCTCCATGGCACAGTGGTCCTCCAGACTCTGAAGTGGGACAGGGCAGGGGGAAGATTCACATCCTGCTTTTCCTGCTTTTCTTACCACTTTGTGCTGGATTTGGCAGGATTTTGTCTCAGGTACACAGGGGAAACATGTTTTTCACTTAACTTTGGTTATGTATAACCATGAAAATTTAGACTGGTCACAAACTCGGTTTGCACAAGATTTAGAGGTGAAATTAGCATCACGTGTACAGGCAATGATCAAAAGCCCAGTGGAATTGGTGGGCAATTTTCCACTGAGATCAATGGGCTCTGGATTACACCCATAAAGCCTGACTAACGAGGCGTTATGTGGACTAAAGCACAGGTTAAACTAGAAAATACAGTACTTTTGTGCCAATGGGATTCTGGATCGCTTTGGCTTCCCATAGATGTAGCAATGAATAACACAAAGGGAACAGAAAGTCCCATGTAAAACTGCTGTGTGCTGTCAGACTCCAAGCTCTCCCAGAGCCCATGGGCTGCAGGCCTGCAGGAATAAGGACTTAGCTTGCTAGCTCACACAGAGTGCTTCAGTGTCAAATAAACTTCCAGTGTTTCATGAAGTGTAACATTAACAGTGTGCATTTCCTTTTTTCCTCCTCTCTTGCGTATTTTCATCTATTGTGCATGGGAAGGAAAAGTTATATCCATTCTAAAATATTTATATAGGTCTAAGGCAGGAAGAGAGAGAAAGCACTGTTAGACATTTTGAAAAGATGAGTCAATACCAAAAAATTTTGCAGATGTACTTATGACCAGGCTGGTTTCAACAGTCAGGTGTCTTGTAAAAGGCATATTATAAAATGAGATGTGATAGTCTATGGTAAGAAGAATCTTACTGCTTTATATTTAAAATAATTTCTCATATTAAAAAGGAATGCCACACTCTTTTTCTACAGATTTGCTATCACCAGCACTGCAAAGAGTCATTAGATAGTGGATAAAATATTTATATACTTCTCTTTCTCA
The DNA here is from genome assembly GCA_013398955.1 of Callaeas wilsoni. Taxonomy (NCBI): domain Eukaryota; kingdom Metazoa; phylum Chordata; class Aves; order Passeriformes; family Callaeidae; genus Callaeas; species Callaeas wilsoni. Next base: position 16,302 of record VWPU01009580.1, read on the forward strand.
CTCTATCACTGCAAATTTATGATTTGGTTCAGTTAGGGAACAAAATAGATATTATTCTGTCTGGGAGCTGTAAGCTCTTTATCATCAGAAAAGGTTTTAGTCATGTCAGCGCTTGGCAGAAACAATGGTTAGGCATCCAAAAGTATCTTAATTCACAGAAATAAAAATACAACTTGTAGTGCAGACCAAGAAGAGGAAGGTGGGCGCTCCTGCCAGCTACAGCAGCAAAGTATTGCCTTTCAGCTGTTCCCACCAAAGCCAGTACGGTCAGCGTGAATCACAATCTTGCAAGAAGCAGATGATTTTCCTTTCCTCTGCAGGAGGTAGTAAATCCCACATTGGTCTGCAGGGACTAAGAATTCTCACTTTAAAAAGTGAGTGACAGTAAGTTGCTGTTTTATATACTGTCCCAGACAGACTGCTGGTGCTGAGTCAGTTCTCATCATCTCCTTCCTGCCTTTCTTAACACCAAGCAGCTTGAATAGCTGCTACTTCACTTAAACTGATTAACTAAAGCTTTAAATGTTGTGTCAAAAAATTTCAGTAAAATAAAAAATATCATCTCTGTCAGCTAGGTAGGATTTGAGACTGTGAGTCTCAATATTTCAGTGTTTATAGAGCAGTTGCATACCATAAGATAATGCCACAGTGTGCATCAAAGCACCAATCATCCCCTGTCATATTCACAACATAGTATATGGAACATTACTGAAAAGAAGATGTGACTAAAGCACAAATGATTGCACGAACCACAGAGTCATGTAGAAGTAAAGACTGCATCTAAATCAACGGTTTTCATTTAAAGTATCTTGTGAAATTTGTACTTCTTTTCAGACCAGTCACAAAGCTAAAACAACAAAAAAAATGCTGTAAGTACAACAAAACATCACAGACATAAATGCAGCAGAACTCGTTTGCTTATTCAAGCTACATTTCTGCTCTAAACAGTACAAAATTTCTCTAGCTTCAATATTCTTGTACATCTAAGCAACGTAAATCTGTAATGTGAAGAGAAATGCTGGTCAAAATAGTGTGATTCCATAGGCAGGAACTTGAATACATTAGACTGAAGAGGACCATAATCTGCATTTCTGAATCTAGACCAAGCTATTAAAATCCTATTATATTCAACTATTCAAAAAGTGTTAGCAAATATTGCAGCATGGATCCAATGAAGACATTCGTAAGTAACGCTCTAGCAAGTGTTCTCAACATAAATTACCCAAGAGAGATAATTTAGTTATAAGATTGAACTTAGCTTTTCTAATTTTGTCACAGTCACTGGTCACTTGTAATCAATACTGTGGAAAACCTGCAGAGAAAACCAGTATTTACAACGTGCCTTGGCCTCTTTTCTACCGAGCAACGCGCCCCTGACCGTGTTCAGCATGGAGCATGGGAAAGCGTGGGCGTGCAATTCTCAGCCCTGAATTAGGAGCTACTGCCGAACTTGGCAGGGATTGGGACCCAGCAGCAGCTGCTTCTCACGAAGGTCATGCAATCCCTCCCGTGAGAGGCAAGACAACCTGCTTCTTCACTCCTGCTGGGTGTTCAGTGAAGCAGAACCTCAGGGATCCCAGTGTGCACAGAAAGCAAGCCCCGCATCCCTGAATGGGCAGATGCCTGCCAGGGTACTGAGGTCAGAGCTGTGGTGCAGGTCCTACTGCTCCTCCGAGCGGGCAGCACGCCCGTCATGCCTGAAGAAGCTCAAGGGCTGGGGCCAGACTCCTGCAGTGGAAATGGCCCCGTGACTCAGCTGAACAAGCTGAACAGTCAATACCGACTTTCTTGTAGGCAGGCTTGACTCTCACCTGGGGAACAGAGGGGCCCATTCCCACCAGAGCTTTACAAACCTCACTAAAATCTTTATTTATTCATCTCTCTTAACAGTTACATGCAGTTACAGTAAAAGGCAATAGAAGTGTAAGAGAATAAAATAAGAACCAGTGTAAGTAACTCATTAAGAAAACAATACAAAGATGAGCCTGGTTATTTTTTAAACATTGAAAATCAGAAAAAAAAGTCATTATTCTGTGTAAAAAGTTTCCCCATGCATTTTCTTTTGCAAGTGCTTAAACACCTTGCAGAGCTTCTGCACCTGTGCAGTAGCCTCTCCGTGGTTTCATTGGTTGTTCACCAGTTTGCAAAAGCGGGTGTGTGGCAACTCAGAGCATAAAAAGGGCAATCCTGAGGAAGTTATAAGCTTCTTTACAAAGTAATTATCCCTTTATCTGCAATCCTTGTTCTCAATTTGAGCAGTGTATATGTATAAGCTCTACTCAATCATAAGCAAGGATTTTTACTTCAAAATAAAGCTTTGAGAAGGGAGAAGTGTGGCTGGGGTCATACCCAGCACAGATAGGACACCCAAGTAAGCACAACTTCAAAGCTTAGTTCTGGGTAAACTTGTTCCAGGTTTTTGTATGCTTTAATCCAGAACAAGCTCCAGGCCCAGATCAGTTTAATGTTTCTAATACATCTATACCCACTGGGTTTAAATGTTAAGCATTCTGTAGACTTCCACGTTAAATTACCATTGTCTACAACAAACTTCTATTCCTGGGGCATTTAAAAAAAAAATAGCAGATGTATCTGCTCAAGAAGATTGCAATTCCTGTACAAAAAGTGTATAATTATTTTTTTATTATTATTTAAACAACCTCCATGCATTCTCTAAGAAAAACATACTTGAGCAGTTTCTTTAAAAATAAAACTTAAAGCTTTGATGTGATGGATGCATTGAACATGTCAGGAAGAGTCTTATCAAAAGGAGAAGTTTAAAGCCATTCCCTGAGGTATATATGTTTTGATGTCCTACTGTCCTTGTCATACATGAAAGTATTTGGTCTATCTAGAAATTCGTTTGACCCAGAAAAACAAATTGTTCAGAGTTAACAGGGAAAAAAACCCCACACACAGAACAAGGGCTATGATATGCTCACTATTACACTGCACTCTGTTTGAAGTAGATTAAGAAGAAACAGTAATGAGTAATTAAAATGTGTCCCATTGGACCTATACTACTGTCCAAACACTTCTGTAACAAAAAATACCCAAACCCACGGCAAATGACTCTGACTCCCAGATGTTTTGAATGAGATTCTTCAGGTCTCTACCTCAAGTTTCATTCATATGGCACAACCTTCCCAGGTCACAGTATACCTGGAAAAAATTTTTCAGTGGAGTGTAAAAGTGGTCTAAGGTAAGGATCAGCCTGTACTTCTTTGGTATGAAAATATAGCCATTAACACATGATTCAGATAATAGGAAAAAAAAAAGGTTGCACCAAATGCACTGATACCAGCCTGCCCAAGCTTATATGATACTATCTATTAATTCTCTGATATTAAATAAAATCTATTATTTGTACTTTTAATAAAATAAAATTTTAAATTATTCTTATGTCTTTGGGGAAGGTGTTTGCTCCAAAGACATCTTATAAAATGCAAGCTGAGAAATGGTTCCCTCAGCTTCAGAGTATTTGTTGAAAACACAGAAAAATCAAAAACAAACTTGAGTGCAGCTTCCAGGACAGTTTCTGTGTGCTAACAGAGGGTAAGAAGAAGAGTTATTTGCCACATGTTTCTGGAAGTCCTTATTAAATTCTCTTCACAGTTAGCAGATAGATTTCCACAGACTTCAACATAAGCTGGGTCACAATTTTATTTAGAAATGGTACTTGCTGACTGCCATAAATTTCTTCAGGAATGAGTGCAGCAAAACTCAGAAACTTAAGGATAAAACTGGCAGCAACTAGATTCATAGCAGGGAGCTCGCAATAAACTTTTCAAAAAATAGTTTGGCAATGCAAGAGTGAACACCATTTTTGGCAAACCAGCAATTAGCCAAGGCTAAGAAGTATTACCTGTTCAATGATTTCAGAATCATGTTCTTAAAATAGCAGAAGAGCAAAAGGAGATCCAAATTGTCTCTTGGGCTTCAACAAGCTCTCCAATTTTGTCTTTTGGCAGGATGATGGTACAAATGAAGAAGACTTGCAACTGAAGTAAATCATGGAGATGTCCCTAGATCTGATACATAATGTGTCCAAGGAATGATGAATTACGGCCCTTTGGAAAGGTTCACTGTAATGAAGAAAAGTGACCTCGCACAGTAGTGATGACAATCCACCCAGGAGTGGCTACTCTGGTCCAACAGTGAGAGTCAGTCAGTTGTAAGTTTTATCACCCTGAAATGCATGACTCACTGCTGGGAAGAATTTGAAAGAGACAGATCTGCAAACTTTAAAATAGTTCCAAATCTATCCCCTGGTTTAGGGTTCCCTGAGCATTTGCACATTCTCACATGCTAAAACACAGTTTTGGAGAAGCGGAAACTGGCTGTTTCAAACGGGTCTTGCTTTTGGGATAAACAGCATGAATGAACGCACATAGAAAATTCCACAAGACCATCACACGTGTCCTAGTTTGTACAAAATGAACACTGACACCTTAGACAGACTCTTTCCCACACTGTAAATGTTTTTGTATTATATAGGGAAGTCCTAAAATACAGATTTATTAGCATATGTACAAAACCAACATTCATATGAAAGTATTTATTTTAAATGTAACAAATCTTGCCTTACTAAAGTAATTAATTCTTATTGCCATTTTGTGCTTATGTACAGATCACAGCTTAGCCAAAGATTTGAACATGAGGTGCATGGCTAAATGTCGAAAATTGTGGTAATGTAAGAGTGTATTGCTGATGATAAAATGTTCTGACAAAGTATAAAATGCAAATCGTGTGTTATTGCCTTAAATTGTTCCAGTTCATTTACCTTGCTATGAGCATTCATTACAGCTAATTATTGAAACAGATTTTTATTATTCATAATTACTTTTCACATTGTAATGATCATAAATTTTTGAAAATTCTGGTCATCATCTGTCACCATTCATGCTTGTCAGATCTTTTTTTTGTACAGAACATTTTGCATACTCATTATCATTAATAAATTTGTAGGCTATTATTATTCAAAACTAGTAAGGATTTTTTAAAGGAAGTGCAATATTGTTTCTTAAATACATCCTTCTAGTCCTAATGACAGACTGATGCTGAACCTAACTTAGAAAATGAAATGAAATGCCATTAATTAAATGTACAGTTTATTCCTTGCACTCACTTTGCCAGGTTCATGAATGCACCTACAGTTAGACAGAAATGATTTCCCTATTATTATCATCCAGGCAGCAAGGCATTTTAAAGACCAATTTGTAAAATGAAAAGGTTGAAAACATAAAGCATTCCTTCCCAGCAAAAATGGAGAATGAGAGAAACAGCAAAAGAGAAAAAGAAAACTGCCTACACAGCTGTAAACAACGAAATGTTCACAGAACCAAGAAACACTGAATAACTTAAGCTCATCAATGTGGTCCCATTTTATGAGGTAGTTGTAGATGTCAGATAGATGTTTCATCAGACAGAATATACACAGAGGTTTTATTGCTGAGAGTACCACTGTTTTGCAGTTTCACTTGATTTTCTATTTCTGAATAGACCAAAATACAAAGTGAATACTTCCCTCAGACGGGACTCCGATTTACTCTTTCCAGAATAGCAGATACTATCAGATAATTTCATAAAACATAAAAAATAATTTAGGTGACCTGAACTGGCAGGTGAAGCAAGTGCACAGAAATAAAAGAAATAAACCCAACTGATGAGAGAGACATCTTGATTCACAGCATCATTTAGTGTCATCAGAACTTTTGAATTTATCCATTCCTAACAATGACACAGTAATAATGGTAGCTTGATAAGATATACGATATACTAAAAAATACGTTGCGTATAAAAACGTAGGTGGATCTTTTGTTAATATTTCTCAGGTCTCTGAGGAAGGTACTGTGGATTGAAGCTCTCTAAATATGGTTACTATTCACAGAGCAGATTAAATGACAGGAAAAAGAAAGCAATTCCAAATTTCACTTTTTCATTCAGCCTATGCATAACATATGATGCCATCACAGTCAGGGTAAATCTTTCTAAATCATTTGGACAGAACACAGTCTGGCAACTTAAAATAACTGCACGTGTTGATAAAACTATTGTACCTCTGACACAAAAAGCAGAAGATAAGGAGGTTACCAGTCATGGTTGACTAAATAAAGCCTTCGACAGAACTTGACATTCGATGATCCAACTTGAAAGGTTATGGAACACATTCCAGGCTGATTAAATGGGTCAGAGCTTTTCCTATGGACCATAGCCAGCAGGTTAAAGTCAATTGTGTCCCCTCCAATTGGCAAACGATTAATGGAGATGTCTCCCCCCGGCACTAAATTGGGACCTTTACTCTTTCTACTAATGATTAACGACCTGGTATTATAGGATGCAGCAATAAAGAATGAGCACGTGATGCTTCCCTCACACGCTGTTTTCTAAATCACTTCATTACAGGTCTCACATTTCAAGAAAAAATAGCATACAATAAATAGCTGTGCATGATTTTAAGAGTTACTATCCAATAAGAACTGTACACTCTGTTCTTAGCTGAGGAATACAAACACTGAATGAAACCATTTATTGCATTCATTTATTTGCTTTACACAGTACAGTTGAGATCATTATCTGTACTTTTTCCTCATATTCCTAGAAGAAATATATTGGAGCATTTATGCAAAAAACCAATTAGGAATAGGTGAAAATACTCCTTTTCCCTATTTAAAATTTTAAAAAAAGCTTGGAAAAGTCAAGCTAAATCTCTATCAGCAAAAAACTTAAGACATCTTTAAGGAGAAACTCCATCACTTAATGAGACTGTGGTACATCCAGGACCATTTTTTGAAAATTCACCACCCATGATATGGACACACTTCAGAAGGTAAAGTGATAAACAGAAAACTTTCCATTACAGTGAGGAAAAGAGAGCTGGAGAAAACCAGATTATATGTTTCAAATGAAAACTAGCAGCAGTGTTTTAGGAGAAAGTCAAATATTAATTAAAAGAAAGCAGAAGAATCTCATTCACACAATTATCTGAAGGCAGTTTATTAAGCTGGTTCTTCACTAATTTTGTTCATAGCTAATTGTATCTTCATTTCTCATAATGCAAGTGAAATGTGTCTTTATTTCTTTACATTCCCTTCAAGCTTCTATATAGTTTTTAAACCTATATACTGGGGGAGAGGGAGGAGTTGGTCTCTTTTTTGTTGGTAGAAATAGAATTTATATTTATCTATTTTAGATAAAGCTAGATATAGTACAAAAGCTTCAGAAAAAACTTAGTCTGAGATTTGATGTGCGTTTGAAGGAGATCAGATTTAACATTGTTCATCAGTTTGGGGAGACATAAGAAGATGAGCTCACGGCTGATCCCGAGCTAATGTCCCCACTTTTTAAAGAAGTTCAAAATTAAATCCCCACATATAAATTTTGTGGGAAATCTCATCAAAAGAAAGAAAAGGGGAAAAGATACATGGAAAAACTACTTGCTGTTTTTCAAACTGAGATGTGAAAAGGAATCCCTTAGCTAAGCAAAGAAAATTTAAAAGCAAACACTAATATTTTAAAAGATTGGTGAATAGGTCTACATAGATATGTGAGCAGTGAATAATTATCAAAAGGTTATTTTTCTAATGAGGAATGTATGGTAAAGCTTCTCAGATTTATCTTGATTGATATCTTTATCAATGAACAATAAAGAGAAACATCACATCGCTCGTGATGACGTCTGGAAAAAAAATAATGAGTGAGAAAATGCAAAAACTGAAGAGGCATAGGCACTGTTGCAATTACCAGTCTTACAAGTTTACTGGAAATGTCATATCACATTTGGAAGTTTTTTTTCCTAAATGATGTGTCTAGTTACACAAGTAATAACTTGGAAAAGCCCTGCAGTCAGGAGGTTAGATTAGGTGCTGACAGTTGTCCTTTGCAGAATCACAGTCTATGAATCTCTTAATCTAATGCATTTATTTTTTCCCATTTGTAGAGCTTTACTTGACAACAAATGAGAAGTTTTGTCCTTATATTATGACATTACTATGTGAAATGTTGAGAGGATAAGAAACTTGTCATCATTATGTTAAAGCTCAGATTTTTAATACAGCCATCTGATAAAACATAAGAAGGTAAAACTGTATTTGATTAAAATTTGTAAGCATTAATTTAGTATCATTCATTTTTTCTTCTTAGAAGCCAGAAATATTAGTTGGAAATGACCTGTGGTAGCCCTCTTTGTCCCTAGAAGGCAACCTAAGTGTCTCAAGGTGCAGTCTGCAGCTCTTGCCTTTTATGTCATCTGGTGCTACCGAGAAGAGTATGACGGTGTCAGCTTTGTGACTGCCTTTTAAGCAGCTGTAAGCTCGCAGATCAGCCTTCAGCCTCCTCAATATCTGGCCTTATCACTACTTAGATACTTGTCAAACTCTAAAAACTATGCTATCAAATACTGCAATTCATGTATCACTGAAAAAGGGCACTTTTATTCTTTTGCTTGGGAACAAAGAAAATAATTAGCTGGCAAGTTTCCTGTTCTAGGGTGTATCGCCAAGACACCATACCTCTCAAGCCTTTTCAAAAATAAAAAAGGATCCCTCCAAAGTTGCCATGGCAAACTTTTCTGGTTCCTTGGAAGCATCAAGCTGCTCTGAGGAAAATTAATTTCTTGTTTGATGCTTCCTGGTTTAAATAGCCAGTAATTTGCTTTTAGCTGCAAGAGAACAATACAAATGTTATGTATATGTAATATGCATTGAAGATATGAAAGCAAATATTTAATAGATATTCTTTGATATTCTTTCAGACTCTCAGCAGGTCTCTTAAAATTATCTTGGCTACCTTTTATGACATATTCTGCTTCAGAATGGCACAAGTGGGAAAATGTGTGGCAAAAAAATGCCCAAAATAGAATTACACTTAACCAGTATTCCTTTTTATTGTCAGAGTACTGAATAAATAATGAAAAGGTACATATATAATATTCTTCAAACAAAGACTATCACATTACTGGGTGTCTGATATTAACCCTCATCTGTCTTAGAAGATCTCTTGAAGGTTAGAAATGCAGGAATTGCTAGCTGGCTATTTTAACAAATGGCAGGAAAGGAAAAAACCAAACAACCTAGAGAGTGGCTTATCTCTTTCATCACTGTTGCTGACAGGTATATTATGTGGAACTAAGATAACTTCTTTGAATGGACATTGTTTTATACCTAATATACATATTCAGCTATGATGAATTGCATAGCATTTTCTGAGTATCTAGCCATAATATCTACCTTGAAGGCAGGTGTAAATTATTGTTATTCCAGATCACTCCATGCCTGAACTGTAGGGAAAAACATGTTATCTAAGCTAATGACCAAAATATTTAAAGTATCATTGTCCAATATCTTAAACCTCTCAGGTAACGAATTAAAAAGTAGTGAACTGTGTGAGGCAAAAATGAAGACATGAGACAAACACTAGTTCTCTGAATAAGACTGCAATATGAAAATTAAATGAAGCTAAATGATTACTTAAACCAAACATACAGTACCTCTTTTTCTCTGTAAGTTCACATGGAATAAGTTACTAGATGTTCCTATTTAAAAATATTGTTGTTTCTCATGTATTGTTGGATAAAGCAGTGTAAAGTAACACAGAGCTTTCTTAAAATATCCAAGACAGCCTTGAAAGATGATCATTATTAGTCTTTAAAATTCTATAGTATTTGTCTAATAATGTAAGCACATGTATTTTGCCAATACTACAAGTTATACACTGCATAAATGGATATCAATTTTAGTATTGCTGTCAGTTTGCGCCCACAATGACCGGGATTCACAAGAGGATTCAATAAAAACACACAGGAAAGTACATAGATTGGCAAGAGGAGTGTGCAGGGTGCTGTAGACAAAAGAGACCTCATAATCAAGAAACCAGAGCTGAAAGAAGGGTATCCCTAAAAGTGTGCACACAAATAAGGGCCTGATGGGGAATGTGCTCCTACTTTCCCTGGGAAATCACCATCTGAAGTGCCTGTGCAATAATGCACTCACAGAATGGTGAGTGAACAGGAGGAATCAGAGGTCTGCTTGCCCTTGCAGAGCTACAGGCTCATTAGGATCACACACACGTGGCAGGACGGCTCACGCAGCTGGAGAGTGATAAGGATAAACAGGCCAGAATGGCCAGGATGGGCACTTGCCTGCATAGGGACGGTGATGAGCCAGCTGAGAACCTACAGATTGGGGTCAGACAGTGGGCCAGCAACAGTGATGCTGTGATGAGTGCTACTGGAAATAAAACAGCTGAACTACAAGATAGCAGTTCTCCTGACAAACCTTGCCCCATGTATATCTTTAGACCACGTACCTGTTTTGAGTCTACAATATATTTTCAGAATACTGCTAGGCATTAACACCTTGGCAATCATGGAATGGTTCATTTTCTCAAGAAATCTAGTTTTTGTCTTGATAATGAATGAACTAATTCTTGAAATCTTACTTTTTTTAAGGAACAAAATTCTCATTTTCTGAACATGTACCAATAAATCTGAAATAGTCAGAAAACAAAACCAATTTTTGTTGATTGTCGGAGTGGAAAATGAACAAGACAACAAGCAAAGCGACCAAAATGAAAAGCTAAAAGGTACAAGGAGTTACATGCTGAGGATGATTAATTAGAAGTCTATTAAACATGTGCACTGGGAAAAGAAAGCAGGAATTTATTTCTTGGTTTAGGTTAAAAAGCATGAGAAGACTTAATAAATGATGTTTACTCTTAAAGTTACACTTATGACCAAATCTGGAGTTTAAGTCCACTTGAAACTACTGAAGTCTTCCTACCTCCTCTAGAGTAAATAACATGAGATGCTGAAAATTGAGTCCATGTGCAGTGAGAATGTAATTATATTAACTAACCTTAGATACTCTAGTTTATCTAACCTCTTTGTGAAGTATTTGAAGAACGCATGATTCTTGACTTGTTCTGTTCCACAATGGCACAATGCACCTTCCAGTTCCTGTGTGTTTCTTTGCCATTCAGCAAGCCTTTGAATGTTACCTTAAGCACTAAACAAAAAACAAAGCAGTGAATTATCATAATAAAGTTAAATTTGGAGCCAGGTTCTCAACCTGTACTCATTTTAAATTTGCTGCTTCTCCTGCAGATGTGAAGTACTTGGTGGTGCATTCTCCCCCCAGGCCACACTATGATCTGAGAAACATTCTAACAATTATTCCAACAGATGAGATTTTTTTTTTCTCACTATTAATCGTTTGTTTGCCATTACTTGCTTTAAAAAAGAAAAGAAAAAGAAAATAGAACAAAACCTGCAAAGAATTCTAAATGTTAGGAGATAGATGAAAATGAGCAGTGTTACATCCAACCATTGACTTTATTGTCTATCCCTAACTTCTCCCTACATGTGGCCAGCAATAGGTTTACAGCATTTTTGCTTTGCCTCTGAATTTCCCCTGTTCAGAACAAACTGGAGATATAACTTCAGAGAGCAGATATTGGTGTCTAACTCAGACAGCCAGAGTTCAAGATTTTAGCCTGCCTCTTGAAAGATGTTGCCCATATACAGAAAGAGGTTTCACATGTGACTTTTATCCTTCCTGCACAGTATATACAGAGACTAAATATTTGAGTTGATTCATTTTATGCAGGGAACAACTTTGCTTGAAAACAGCCTGGAGAAAAATTTGGAGTCTTTTTATATTTTCAAGGAAGATGAGGTGTTACAAACACTCTGGAGAAACAATTGAAGAAGAAATTGTGACTAAGTGCTTAGCCAAGCTAAATGAATAAAAGCAACTGCAAGGTGAGCAGAGCGTCCAGAGCATTGCACCCTGAAGGCTGAAGTTATTACAGGAACCAGTTTTTGATAGTTGACATTGTGGTCTCCATTCTCTAACCTGCTGAGCAGGAGACTTTGTTGACTGCCACTTTATTAGCAGACATGATATCAACTGATCCCCTATCACCTCATTAAATCATCATTAGATAACCAGTGTAGCAGCTCAGACAAAGCCAAGGTGCTTCCAAATATTGTAAAGAAATGAAACATGAAAAGATACCTGCTTTCTTCACCAGAATATTTCATGTAAGAACCTTAGGCATCTGTAACCTGATTTTTACTAGGTTCACAAAGATGCTGAGCATTTTTCTTATTACTGTCCCACATTCTGCCAGCTCCCATCAGGCATTGACACGGCATTGCTCTATCTATCATGTCTGATGGCACCAAACTCCATGTGACACAATGTAACTGGACAGTGGGTTGACACTGTCAGTAGGTCTAACAATGTTGTAAATACACTGACAATCCTTTTAAACCAATGAAAGGTCAACACTAAAATTTTAGGTGAACTTTGAGTTCAGATGCTTGTCCAAAGCTACTTGAAAGTCACGTAAGTGTGATTTTGGTTTTGTTCTCCCTCTCGAGATCACAGGCCAGCAATATTTCATTTAAATTAGTCTGCAAAATAGTCAAGTTCTTACCCTGGAGCAATAGAAATCACTTGTAAGTAATTTCTGTGAAATAAAACTAGATTTGAACCTTCATGTGTTTTTTCTTTTTACAAGCCATTTTTTCTTCCCTGAACCACAGTTTGCTGATACACTCCTCCTCTGCTCTGTCCTCAACAGTGTAAGCCACCTACTGTGTTCATATCTTTGGAGTCTGCTTAGCTCAGGGATGCATTTTTCAGCCACTGCTGCAACCATCAGCCTCTCACTGATTCAGAGACAATTCAAAATCACAACATTTTGGTGAGCCAGAAATTGCCTTAGTCATTGCTAAGTTTCTGATTTAGATTTCCATCATCTTGACCAGTCTAACTTCCATCCCTGCTCTCTCTATACTGCCCCAACAAACATTAACTCCTTGCAATACAGAGAAGCAGGAACCCAAGCCAGGATCCAAAATGAGTGGCATATTGTGTAAACACAGAACTTAGAACTGCCTAAAAATGAATCTAAATAACTGTGTGTTTGTAAAGGGTAGCCAGACAACTAACCCACAGAGAACACACACAGTATAATTCTGGTTCTGCCTACAGCAAAATGTCAGCTGCTCTAATTGTGGCACATCCCAGCAAATATTGAAGGTGAGATGATAAATACAGATCAGCTTGACATCAGCTGTCACAAGGAAAACAAATGAACTCGCAGTGATGGAAAAGCTGGAGAATACCGATAGCCCAGACAAATTGAAAGGAAATAACAGAGTCAGATCTTGCCTGGCTGCTTTAATTGATAATTAGACAGAAATACCATGTTTAAAGAAGGACATATAAGGCATTCAGGAGCAACCATAGTATAGAAATCTGTCTTTGAAAACAGAGTAAATTTACAGCATCCACTAACACTCAACATACATTTAAATTATATGTCATGTAATTAAAATATAGGGGCTCTGTGTTTCCAGCCCCTGCTGACATTAATAAAGCACCAGTTCTTCAGGCTGTTTCAATAGAGGCTCCTCTGATGTTACCCACTCCTCTCTGTGCACCATATTAGCCTTTCAGTTCTTACAGCAAAACCACTTCTATGCCTCTGCTGAGAGCAAATCTGGGCAATTGCTCTGGCTTAAAGCATACTTGGGGGGGAAGAGAGAGAGGCAGAGAGAGAAAAGTGTTTCAGAGCCAAATCAGTTCACTGCAAGCTGACCGTGGGTGCACAGACCTTCGTGCCAGCACAGCTAAGAGACCCATTCATCACGGTATGATGAACTAGCAATTGAGAATGTTTCTACCTCTTGTGATTGTTGACAAAACCTTGACAATGGAGGGAAAGAGGCTCAAGTTTGTTATTTTTTAAATCTTTCCCTTGCAGATGAGGAGATGCCAGCTAACTCACAGGACAGGGGCTGTTGCAGGAACTGGAAGTGCCAGTGAAGGAGGCAGTTTCAAAAGCCAAGGGAATTCTTAAAACAAAAGCTGCTGAAATAATTTCTTGCTGAAAATTGGAATGAGCACTTGTAACTGTGGACCCTTCTCATAGCAGCTGGTCTGGAACCACTTTTCTTACTTTTTATCAAACTTTTCAGGCCATCTTTACCATGTCTTTCCCTCACAATTGCTGAATACTGCCTCAGTCATAAAACAGACACAAAGCAGGTATACTGCAGCACTCAAGCTGTGCCTGTTTTCAGTCTGTAGTTTTCAATTTTTCATACAATAAGTGAGTACCCCTTCCTACTGAGATACTTTCAGTTATAAATGCCTCCATTGTAGATGGTGCTCTGGAGGGAACTGGTTCAGATAATGCAATGCTGAAAGGCAGGGGAACATTTTTCCTAATTGGACTCTTGAGTTTGGAAAATCTTTCTTTACTGGCTGGAGGAAATACTTCAGACTCAATGTCAGGACAAGAGATGATATATAAGAAAGAGAGACAGAAGGAATCTAAGGTAGAGCCTAATTTATGACTCTTGAATAAATCTTTTTTGATTGATTGCATTCAGTCTGTTTCTGTGCTCAGTTGAAACTCCCTTAAACAGCAATCCTGTCTCTTTCATTTGCAAAGAATTTAGAAATATGCCTCTCTCTCTCTCTCTCTTATCTTTGGTGTTCAAATGACTGTAAGCATTTTTTCAGTCTAAGAGTACTGGTCCATATTAATTCCTAGTTTAATACTGTGGCTCTGTGCCCAAGATCATTTTGACCCATTATATATAACATTACAAAAGGAGCACTGTAGAAGGAAAAGAGATTTAAAGAGCATATTGAAGACTTGCAGAAGTAGCAAAGGATAAAAATAGTTAAGTGAAAAACAAAAAGGGAGAAAAAAGATCTTAAGACAATATGAAGAAAACTGCAGGACAATAATCCCCCTGTTGGAAGAGTGAACAACCATTCTAGCTTTCATTTGAACCCCTTAGCAAAAACTTCAGGGAAATAAACTGACAAAGCTCAAAAAAAAGATGACTTTTACACAAGACAGTAGAACTAACATCAGGCATAAAATATCTGCTCCTTCTGATTGCTTTTTGTCTTAACACATGGAATGTCTGTGCCAAGTTCAAACTTAACTGGATGTTCTTTAACTAAGTCTAAGCAAATGACCCCAGAAGTTCCTATTTCTGTGACCAGCAGTTAGGAAAACTCAGAAGTCAGTTGGCATCTGCCTGAAAATTGCCTAAACATCTAAATGGCATACCCGGATGTGCCCATATTCCTGAGCTTTTAACGCTCTGAACAAAGGAAAATGAAGTAGTCTGGACAAGTTAATTGGAAGAGAGAGAATGGCAAAAGTAAAATACACTGACAGAGATTAACTAGTGAATGATACAGTAGAGATAATAAGACTTAATATTGACTCTGTATTTCTTGCATTTTAAAAGAACAACGGACCACTTGGGTGACAATATTGTGTACGTATCAATCCAATCTGAAATTCATGTAGTTCAGTTGTAGAATAATTAATAATTGGAATCACCCCTGCTGTCACATATGGGAATTTTTTTATCATATATCATGCATGTAGACATTAAATATAATTCATATAATGAATTGTTTCTATTCACTAATTTTGTATTAATCATATTCCTCACTTTTTTTATTGTAACATTGGTGAAACTTGACCAAAATCAACATCTTTATTTTCCAGCTAATTATTCACACACAATTTTGTATTTGCTGCAAGAATATAGCCATTAAAAGCTATTAGCTTTACAGTATCACACAATATTATAATTATTCAGTCAATTATTCATTGACACACAGTGGTTAACAATGCACATGGTTTTACTATTATGTTTCAGGGACCCTAAAAAGCATGTAGATCCAACCCCCAGCCATGGGCACAAACACCTTTCACTAGACCAGGTTGCTCAGGTTGTACATTCAAACTGGCCTCGAACCACTCCAGGGATGGGTCATCCACAACTTCTCTGGGCAACCTGTTCCAGCACCTCTCCACCCTCGCAGGAAAGAATTTCTTCCTAGTACCTGATGCAAACCTGCCCTCTTTCAGTTTAAAGCCATTCCCCCTTGTCCATGCCTTTGTACATCCCTGTCCAGATTCTCCCCCTTTGTCACTACCAAGGATGTTACACAGCGCCGGTCCCAGTACTGACCCCTGAGGAACCGCACTTGTCACTGGTCTCCACTTGGACACTGTGCTGACAACCACAGCTCCTTGAGTACAGCCACCCAGCCAAGGCCATATCCACTGGCTGCTCTATCAAATCCTTGTCTCCTCAGTTTAGAGACAAGGAAGTCATGCAGGACAGTGTCAGATGCTTAGAAAGCAGTGACTGTGGGTCACTGTGGATAATTACATCAGCGCAACTGTCAGAGCAATCTGCAGCAAAGAAAGCTCATGTAGCACTTATGAGCATAACCCGAAGAACATCAAGCAGAATCAGGGAAAGTTTTACCCCTGATACAAGTCAGCAAACCAGACTGCCTTTATGCTTAGTTTTGTGGTCCACATTTGAAGAAGGATATGGAAAATTCCAGTGAAAGGTCAATGACGAGGAGAGACCAGGATAATGAAGAGAAAACAAGCACTTCATAACAGGGTTTATGAAGTTAGGAGGCAAAATGGCATTCTAGACTCATTCCTGAAAATACAGAAGGAAAATTTTGAGTATTTAATATGCACAGTGTTAGCTAAATTAGGTTGGTGCTAACTTGACCAAAGTTACTGGAGTATTCTGAGAATTAAATTTGCCTAATTCTTTTGACACAGACAGACAGCAGACAGATATTTCCCAGAGATCAATATTTCACAAATATTTAAGACTATAAAAATTTTCACATTTTGGACCCTAAACTGTGGGCAGTCAGAGATGTACTGACATTATCACTCTCTAATGGACAGGAAGAGGTACTCAGGAGGTATATGTACAATATACAACCTATATTTTAATATGCTATACACCTACAGAGAATGGTACCAGGAAAAAAAAGAAGTAAAAGGAAAAAAAAATTCGAAATAGGACCTAACTAGAAAGCAGAGAAGAAAGCAATCGCTGCATAGTGTCTGGTTTGGGAATTCTGCTGTGCTGCTGGTGAAACAGTAACCTTATTGACAAGAGGTCTAGAAAATTAAAACACACATTAATCCTATTTCTATGCAAAAATCTGTGAGTGTCTAGAATGGCAAAATAAAGATGCAATTTAGTATAAAGTGTGGTGATAATGTCTCTCACTACCTTTTTTGCTTCCTGCAGGAACCATGACAACACCTAGAAAATTGTGGTTCATATTAGTGAACATGTGCCATAAAAGTATCTAGATCTGACAGGCGAAGTAGGGAAACACAGTGTCAAACAGAGCACAAAAAATATAGCTAAATGCAGGCTGGAGAATAAAGAACCTAAAATTATAGCAAAGGTGAAATTGCATGGCAGCTCTTCCATAATCCCCTATAATCATAGAAAAACAAATACAATACAAAGGCACCATCTTTAGAGGTGCTATGCCTGCTATTTACTTCAATAGTACTACAACGAAGGTAGGCAACATTCCCCTTCCTTCAGTATTGACCTAGAGCTGTCACTTGTCAGTCCTCGTACTGAATAAGACATTTTTAATGTAAACCCACCTAGCAGTGTTCAGAAAATTGCTAAAAATATTTGATTCTATGCAGTAGATTTGTCACACTGAAGTACTACTCCTAGAAATCCAAACTGAAGGCATGCCTCACAACCTCTGGCTTGACTGAGCAGCAGAGCATCTTCAGCATCAAGGAGAACAGAGTGGAACTACAGGTACTGAGAGCAAAGAGTTCAAAGTTACATTTTTTTCTGTTTTAAACACATCCTTTTTGCAAATGTACATCTATCATATGTGCATTTATGCATCTTAAACATGCAGCTGTGACACAAATGTACTGTTTGACCTTCTAATTTTGTGTATTTCACAGGCTTCTGATTAAATTCTCTGTACTGCTGTGACCAGCAAACACAGAGCTCTGTGAGCTTACTAACTAGCAAAAGAGAAATATCAATATACCTTACGAATTTAATCTTTTAGGCCTTGCATCTTTCAAATTCAAAGCTTAGCAATCCAAAAGAGGTATAGTAATCATTAGCAGTGTGCCATACTGGCTGTTGAAATACATACATTGATACTGAGCCATCAGTGCAAGTGGAGTTTAGTATTTTAAAATGTTTCTTCTTGATCTTTGCTTGGATCAAATGGCCTACAATAATCCATATGCCTTACTTTATATTCTTCTAGACAACATAATATTGTTGTTAAAAGGACTGTGCTCTCTGATGAGACATGAACACAGATAAAATTGTTTGCATAGCAATACTTCAACACAGAAGATGAATTTGGGAAGTTTAATTTTCTTAGACATTCAACTTTGAGATTAGGTGCTATCTCAAGAGAAATTTGAATCAAAAGAACAAGGAATGGAGTCAATCCAGCAAAGTCATAACTGGACAGTAGTTCAAGAGATTTGCCTATTTGCCCTAATGGGGCAACATTGATGTAAGTGGAGTTTTTCAAAAGAAAACTCTCTGATGGTATTTTAAGACAACACCTACTCATAGAAATAGCACTTACTGGCATTATGTAAGTTAAATTACAGAATTGACTCTGATCAGTCTTCTTGATTTTTCTGTGAGAGCTCGGTTCAAATTACATTTGAAAATCCCCCACTAAGGCTGGAAACTTTATGTCCACTGCACCATTTTAGTAATGCAAAACAGGCCTGTAGCTGCACTATCTTAGGCTGTGATCCTGTCAGATTTCATAAGGTGAGCAATACCAGGCATTGGAGAGGAGACCTCTTCAAAGCAAAACCAGACAGTACAGGAGGTGGTGCTGGCGACTCAGTAATTGATGTGCTTCCCTCTAAGTCACAGCTGAGCTCAAGATTCCATTGCCCAACATGGTGCTAGGGGTGCTGTCAAGAATCCTGCCTTTCAAATTCAGTGTGAATCAGGATGTGTGGCTAGTCCCCCTTCTTAAAGGTACAGCTTTAAAATATCTGGGGCCTGTCAGTAGAGTACAGGAACTAGCTTTTAACATTTTCCACATTAGGGAACTGATTTCATGGGTGGGTGTTTGTGTATATCTGATGGGACTCCGCACACAATGTGCAAGTCTGAAGGCACAGGGATTTTGCACAAAATATAATGTGAGCTTCCTTAAATAAAATAATCTGGTGCTACCAGTAGTCATTCTCTAGTAGAATTACTATATTTCTATTCAAGTTATTCCATTCAATTTCCAATGCCCCTTTGTTTACTTACATCACCCATCTTCAGTCTGAAGCCACTTTTAATGTGGTTTAAACAACTCATCATTAGGAATTCACTAGCATAGCCATATCCATTCATGAACAATGCATTCATCTGTAAAGGCATATGTAAATACTGCAAAGGTTTTGCTAAGTGATCTACCGTTGTTTCATAACTACTGCTAAAGTTAGTCAGCCCTTCAAAGCCATGATGAGTCTGGCTTACAGAACATTTGTAATAAAGTCTTTCCTTTTCAGCTTCCTAAAGTGCGGTTTTCCTGAACCACAAAGAAGCAGCATGAATTAAATAGTGATGATAGATGCACTAAAATTTTCTCTGGAATTGTCAGACTTTTTTTTTTCCACTATCCCTTCTTTGCATATGGGTCCCAACTGTGTATTGAGCAGAAAATTACTCCTACCAAGAGATCTAGTCCTATTAGACTTCTAAATTGTTTGTTATAACAGTTTGTTTTCTTTCCTCTATCCTCACAAGAGCCTAACAAACCATGCACTCTAATCACATGGTGATTATAATTAGTGTATGACTGAAAATGCAGTATGAGTAATGCATCGTGTTCTGTGCTAAACAAATATTCTATTGAAAACTAGAAGAAAAATATTATCCCAAGTATTAAAAATAAGGAAAATCTTAGGAGATTAATTTATGGCAGTTTAAGTCTCACCTGCTGTTAGCTGATTCACTCCTGGTTCTTATCTTATGAAAGGCACACACTCTTTTATTCAACAATTTTTAGTCTGACACAGTGATGTTTCTGGTTTCCATGGACATTCTTTTTATTGAAAACACAAGGAAACAAATGCTGGCTGAATGATAAAGGGATGGAAAAAATGCCAATGAAGTATTCAATCTGAAAGCACGTTTTGTAAATTTCTCCTCTGAATATCAAGATTTGGAACAGGGATGGGTTTTTTTGTCTTTTGAATTGCTCTTTGAGCATCACTGCTTCTGGACTACACATGTGTAGTACACTATGTGTATGTCTCAGTGTATGTGGCATTCATGGGGTTTTGCTCTTCTTACAGGAGCATATTTACAGTCATTCCTTAATTTTCCTTTGTTCTGTCCTCTGTGGCCATTGATGGAACATTGTCTTTGTGTTATACATAATTTCTTAAACTTCAAAAGGGAGGACAGATGGAGTAGAAGTAATTTGAAATTAAGTCTTTAACATGTTTAATACTTTCTAATTCTGATTTACAAGTCAAACACATTAATGCTTTCCTTGTGCTATAACTGAGAAATGATCCTCACATCAAAATATGACCTGTCAATAAACTCTCCAGATACTGATCAAAAAACTTTTTGCATTCATCCCATATAAACCCACTAATCTCCACAGTTTAGGGGTTAAGTCTCACTTGCATTAAAAAGACAAATAAAGCCATGATCAATTCAGGTCCACAGACATTTCCAGAGAAAGTTAACATAACATGAATGAAATAAAAATTAGGCCTTTCGTTTTCAATTAAAAACAATTAATTTTTGAATTTCACAGAAAATGTGTTATATATCTGTGATTTTTATTTGTCTGTTCCTTTTACTAATACATTAGAAGAGCAAAAATAGGAATTTATTTCCAATAAACCTCTCCATTCAACAAATATTTTGTCTCACCGGTTGACTACTCAGCATGCCTGCCTTTTGTTAACATCATTGACAAAGGAATAGACACACGTCTGGGGTACCCAACTGTGTATTATCTACACTACAAATCACCCGTCTTCACTCGTTAGCTCCTGCATTGAAACACACAAGGGAACTCAGGTGTTCATATCACCAAGGCATGAATTCTTAAAACTGTTTTTTCTTAAACTGACTGGTGAACTATCACGGGTGAATGGGAAAGCAAAAATAAGAACTGGTGCATTTGAAACAAAAGTTGACACTTTTATAAAAACAGAGACTGAAAGCCTAGCCACAGTGCTGTTGTTCTGTATCTGGAGTCATAGCAAAGGCAGAATGTAAGCTGACATCTTCACTCTCTTTATGCTTAAGGGCAGAGGACAACCCCTTTTTTTTTTTAATCCCATCATCTTGGGGAAGCTCTGCAGGGCTTTGGCTATATCTCTATCTACAGTGTGTGTATGCTTTCGTTATTAACTACGCTGCATTGAAAATCCATCCTGTAATTCCAGTAAAGGTACTGACACCACCATTCCCTCTTAAGACTTCAGGAACAGTTGAACAAAACACTATTAATTTTCTCTTTCAATTCTGACAATGTTCTGTGTCTTTTCTGTCTAGTGTATACTGTAGGCAAATAAAAAATAAGGCCCATGATCATCTTACAAGCCTTGATTTTATGTGTAACTTGTTCAAACTAAAAGGTTATGTTTACTGAATTACTCAAATGACTACTATTAGGCAATTGCCTTCCTCACAAAACCCATATCCTATCATTTCTCACATAATTGTAAATGATCAATAATAATAGAGCTCCTTTCACTCCCCATAGTAGTCAATCAAGGGCTGAATTAGATACACTTGAACAACATACACCATAACTGCATTTTATGTATCCTATTTGATGCTTTGTAATCTTAATATTTGGAAACTTTTCTATCAAAATCAATGACAAAATAATCAAGTCCAGTATTTTAAAAATATAACATTGTTAATACGCTGAAAAATAGTAATATCAGCTCACAGTGTATACTTGATTATTTGTAGATCACATATTAACTGAATGAATAAATGAATTGCTCCAATGTCTTGTATATTGGTGCTTCTTATTTTAAATCTATATACACAGATGTAAAGCAATCCTACTTGTGTGTGAAATTCAAGTAACTTTTCCCTGGGCTGCAATGGAAACTGAGAAGAAGCTTATGGCATTGCACGAGCAAACTAATTCTGTTTGGGAGCTGCTTTAGTCCACCTGTGCAGTGCAGCTCTCACAAACACCGCAATAGGCTCTTTTCCTCCATAAAAGCCACAGACAGAAACTCACACCACTTTGCGGAATATCTTATTAGCTTAAATCATTCTTTGTCTGAGCGTATGGATTTTCCTCAATGTCATCTACAAGGCAATGCTAAACCACAAAAAAATACCTTTAACCTTAAACATGCATGTGGTTCTGATTAAGCCTTCCAAATCACTCACATTTAAACTTAAGTAACTGTCTAACAGCTTCATTTGTGGGAAGCCAAAAGAATCCATTTCCTTTTTTTATATGTGATGGTCTTCCACACAGATACAAAAAAAAACAAAACAAAAGTCAAAACAAAACCAAACAAAAAAAAAAAGCAGAAAGTAATCATCATGATATAACCATAAAAATACAGGAACCACAGAAATTCAGTTTGAGTTTGTTTGTGTTGAGTTTTGTTGGGGTTTTTTTTATTCATAGTTTGTTACTGAAACTATTTCAGTTGGTTTCTGCCTTTCTAGCTCTAAAACTTCACTTCAAGTTTCTGCTTCTTTGTTTGCTTGTTTTCAAAAACTTCTTTAAACCCGTAATCTAACTGTTACATTGTCACATAAACTCATCCATACAGATCCCAGTTTGGAAGTTATAAATCCACTGTGTTGTATATGGATTGAAATCACAAACTGTAATTTTGCTCAGAAGGAGAGGGAAACAATGGTTACTTGACATGCAGTTTTTCAATACTTTCTCTGTGCTTTTGAATATGTATCTATGGGCCTTATTTATTGGACAGTATTCAAAACCTCCTTGTGGGCCCAATCACTGATTTTCTCAGGGGCTCTTCAGTCAGGGTCTCAGTACTCTAGAATCTGAATACTTTCCAAACCTTAATTAATGTATTGTTGCAGAGTCCTGTGAGAAAAGAGGATTATACTGTCCAATTAAGAAATAGGGAAATGAGAAAATGTAAGGTAAAAGCCTTCATTAGACAAAATGCCTATTCTAGCATACTTATATCTGTTTTTCTCACAGTACTGAACTTTAGATAGCATTATATACTTTTAAGGTAGAAGTTTCTTGGATTTAGCTGTGATTAAGAGGACAAGATGAAATGTTTTCAAAACAAATATATGTTCTAGAAAAAGAAAATTAGTATGGATTAATTGGCTCACTTGCCATTGTAAAAATTCAGAGATAGAGTTAATTTTTTTCACAGCAGCATATTCATTTTATTCAACTGTGAAGGTTTCCTTTCTGTTCCAGAAGGATTTCTCCTTCAACCATGGCGAATCTACCCATTTCTACAGCAAATCAGGCAGACAGGATACAGACAACAGCAGCCCTCTTACTAAGCTGCAGAGAATCTTTATCCGGTGAAGCAGGATGAAAATATTAATGAAGTCAATTGATGATGAGACAAAGTGTGTAACATATGTAAAAGTCTGGACAGTGAGAGGTGTTCTCTATGTGATAGGCACTGTAATGGCATAAATTTTAATTTCAGTTCCATCAAAAGGTGTCTCATAAGCTCTAAAGATTGATTTCCAAAATAGTCAATGCTAATCAGTTGTCCTGCCACAAGATTTCATCAGAGAAATGCAATTAAATGATTTTATCAAGCACTAAGGCAATATAGGTCAAGTGTAGGGGTTGTAATTTATTACAATCTGATTTCTTGAATTCGTTGTTTTTTGACTTTGCACAGGTTTCAGTGTCTACACAGATAGCAACATAGGTGGACAAGGGAGGAGACAGTAGGTTGTGTCTGTTCATTTCCTAGATAAATTGGTAACAGAAATCGCTAACACTAAATATGCAGGGGTTGTATGAGATGATTTTCTGGATATCTTTTGTGTGTTCTTTTTGCTACACAGAAAGGTTTTGTCTTCCTTTGGGAGCGGTGAAGAATACAAAAGAATTGTTCTCTCACCAAGGAGAATAGACTCATTGATGTAGGAATGGAATAAATTGATAAACCAATACAAAATCCAAACCTTGTGGCTCCAGCTGTATTGTATTAGATGCACTGTTACAAACAACATCCTAGGAATATTAAAATTCTTAGGTTAGCAGAAAATAAAGATATTCTAATCTCATATACCTGGAAAATGGCCCCCAAAGAAAATATTACTATATATGCCAGCCAACTCTCATCACTCCACTCGACAGCCCGTGGGATCAGAACTCCACAAAACTGAGTTTTCCATTTAATTTCTTGGGATTTTTTTTTTCCATTTGTTCCTAAACTTGTCAACTCTTTTTGTATATCAACAACCACTGAGACATAGTAAAAATGGGAAAATTGGTAGAATATTTCATTTCTTACTTTCATACAGGCAACTTAACCAGAAATCCTGATATTTTTCTCAGGCTGACTCAGAAAACAAAAAGCAATCTCTATGGCATTTACCAGAATGTATTCCAAACTTAGTTCATTTGAATCATGAAAATTATTTGCATATTAAAACAAACACAAATAATGTTGATTTCCTCTGAAATACTGTATTGCTGTTTTGTAAATAAGATAATTCTCATTATACTGACAGAGTGGGAACAATCTGTATATTTATACTCTATGTGGTATAGAAGTACTAATATTTTAAATCTGTACAGTTCACTTATCTCTGTCTACTGACCTTGTCATTCTGATTCCACCATGAAAGTAGGAACTGTACTTTCACATCTTTTATTTACTCACAGGCTGAAATTAGTTCTATGGCCTATGGGTTCCCTGAAGCTTCTGTGATTCACTGAATTGCTTCTGCTGGGTTATTGCACATTAGAAATGAAATAATTGCCAGCAGCAGTTGCTTTCTGACCGATACTGCAAGCCAAATATACGTCTATTAAAACAAGTTACAAGAGGTATCTTCAGGAGAAAATGAGCATCACAATGTTTAACTAGCCGTTGTGGATGAGAGCAAACTACACTTGAGCTGTACCAGGAGAAGGTTCCAACTTAAGTTTAGAACTGATTTTTGTTAACTCTGTCAGCATTATTTGCCTGTATCTTCCTGGAACATTAAGCCACTTTAACATGAAGCAATTTTGAGCCATACTTAAAATAAAAATGTAATTTGCAGCTGCTCATTAGAATACATTTTAAAATAAAAGTGACCAGAAATATGGCAAATTAGAGCATGCCAATCCTACAAAATCCAAGATTGGTGCTAAACTTCCAGCCAGGGTGCACACTCATCCATATCCCTGTCCTGATTTAGGATGAGACCTGAGCAGGAAAGCCAGAAGAGGAGCACAGCTGAACAGACTCCTAGGCAGGAGACCATACAATTAGCATTGCACAAACATGTCTTTGCACAAAACTGCAGAAATCCTCCTAAATAAAACCTCTCAGTAGTGGTAAGTAAGAAAAGTATTTAAATATTTTACGTACTTCGAAACAATTAAGACTGCATAAAAAGACTCTTCCAAATCAGGAATTCCATTGGTATTTACTAAAATTTCTCAAATAAATCTACATAAGAGAAGTATGCTTTGACCTCTTCATTGCCATGGACTTGGCAATGTCATGGCATTGTCCAGTTCCATGAAGATATGATGCATTTCTTATCTTTTTTTGTATCAGTTTATAGTAGATATTGATTTAAGCTTCGTATTCTGCCTGTTGTAAGCATGCCTGTAGCAATTCTAATAACAGTTACTCTGTTAAATTAATTTTTAGCACTCTGGAGCTCCTAATATCTTATGTGACACACAGATAGATAAAATACCACAGGGTGCATCCACTATTTTTAATTATAATGTATAAGCATTTATACATTAAAAAACTGGAAAAACATTAAATGAACTTCACCTCTTCACAGTATTATCTTCACTATAATCTGTATTTTCACAAGTCCCAGAGCACCAAGAAAATGCACAGACGTCCAAGATCATAAATTCGGAGCCAGATACTCTTCTGCTTGTGCCCACGTTCGCGGTGGTTGCATGCCATTCTGAACAATTTGAAGTGGAATGCTAGCAACATATTTTAAGTCATTTCAAATTGAGAAAGATAACACAGCTTTCTAAAGCACTGTGGCCATCTTCCAACATTAATAAAATTCTCATTTCTATAACACATAACCCTGAGCCACACAGCCCCTTAAGTTTCAATTTATTTCATGAAAAATTTGACATACTGGATTTTATAGGCCTAACACAATTTTAAACACAAAAGAAACAACAGTGCACTATGCACTGTGATCATTTTTAGAAACACTTAACACAGTCACAGCTGTTTAGGTCTTGTCCTGCTTGCAAAGAGCTTTATTTTTCAAATTTAATCCAACAATCATGGAAAATATCAATAGACAGTAATATTAGTAAATGTATTATGCTAGTATATAATAACTTTATGTCACATTTGCTTCTCAGAGATACTAAATCTACCAACACCACCAAAATGAAACAAATATTCAGATATGATCAGTTTACAGACCTTAAAAGTTTAAAACAGAAAACCTTAGAACAAAATGAGTTACCATTAAAAATCTAGTGAGCATTGAAAGTTACTTATACACACTATAAACACAAAAATCATGTCTGTGAGATGCTACTGCATAGTCAGATATCAAAAACAAAAGTTTTAGAAAAACTATATTTGGAAACGTGGGTGAGGGTCTCCAAAGTTTTAAATTAGTTTATCTTCTATAGAGACTTGTTACTTTAGCTGTGCATGAAAGAAGGGGAAAGGTTATGTTTCCAACACATAATAAATATTCATTATTCTAAAGAAAAATTGCTAGTGGCATTTTTGGCAAAACTACAGGCACATTCTATAGTATTCTATCAAAGCTCCTATCATATGTTTTACTAAAAATGTGAATTAAAAACCACTATATTTGGAAAAATACCATTTAGAGAAATTTACATATTCCCAAGATTTCAGCAGCAATAAACGTCTTCTGTATTTAAAAAATGCTTTGTGTAAATAAAATATCTAAAGTATCAGTCTTTGCAAGAATCCATCAGGTCTTATTCTCAATTCATTAAGTGAAAGACTGATATACAACAGTCACATTATTTTACAACTGATTATTTATTACTTCCATTTATGAGCAAAAAACAGCACTCTGAAGAAATATTGGTTAATGCACTGGCCCAGATCTCCCAGCCTACCTGGTCATTGTATAGCTCAGAATTATCTATAGAGCTCCTCCTTTGTGCTCCAGCTCTTCTGCTTTTCTCCTGTGTCTAAAAGACACATAAAATTTGAAGGATCAATTCATTTCCCTCAAGACCTTATTCTGGAAAGTGCGCGCACTCAGCTCCTTTCATTTGTCACCCCACAAACTGCAAGTCACCTCCAAGCCTGTGTTCACGATCTCCAAATAAGACTGGAAGAAAACATGTTTACATGGTTCTTGGTCAGGATAATCCAATAGCTTGTATAAAGTTTGCAGTGTTATCAGAGAACCTGAATATTGTACTGAAATGAATATCAATAGAAGGCATTGTTAGGCTTTAGAGGATAAAAATTACATATAAATTTTTCCAAAGAGGAAGAGCTGTTTGTCTGAAGAGGATTTCCTCATTATTTCAGTGACTGATGAAACTATAAATAAAAAGACAAACTTTCAAAGCAGGTTATAAACTTCTGCTCTGATATTTTAAACATACCCACTACCATTAGGCCTACCCCAAAATCTCTTCTACTGATTACTCACAACAGCTGAATCCTTACTAATGAGACAAGTACAGAAGGAGAAGGAGAAATACTACGGAAGAAGTTTTTCCAAGCTTCCAATGAAACAACACAAGAAAGAATGCCTTACAGAGACATTGGAATGTGTTCATTTCTTGTCAGTCTGGAGGAAAGATCAATCCAAAAGGGCATAAGGAGAAAAGAAATGGAATATTGCAGTAAAATATTGTAATGGCACTGAGGATCTTCATCAAAACTTTGATGAAAAGTCCAAGAGAAGTACCAAATTTTAAAACAACTATCTGCTTTGTTAGTCAATTCAGGTTTGCTGATAAATCTTCACTGTGTCCTCTTGCATATGGAAGAAAGCAGTCCTCCTGATAAGGAGCAGTTGTAGGAAGGTTGATAATCTGTAAAAACCAAAAAATATAGACCCACAGAACTCAGCTTCAAAGCTAGGGCTTTAAGGCCTAGAAGAATAAGTTTGGGTCGCACTTCAGTTCAGGCAAGAGTTTGGATTAAACAACTTGCATAGAGCCCCATTACAGATATGCCAATAAGCTGAAATCCTCTGAGTCATGGTTAGGAATGTTTATTGTTCATGCATATAGAAAATACTTTATTTCTGGTTATCCACAAATTTGTCATTTTCTTCTTCTTCTAACTGAACTAAATGTCTCTAGGGCCCATAACTGTAATGATATAGTTACGATAATACAATGACAGATAGAGATGCTTTAAATATTTTTTAGAAATTTATGGTACACTTTAAATAATAATGTTGCTGCATTGACTGTTTGATTTAAGCACCACTATATATCTTTCTCCTCAAGACTGAAGTAACCCAGGTATGTTAGGCAGATTGGAAATAATGTGGGAGGGACCTGAAATATGTCCAAAGTGGATCATCAATAGTAAGGTTTTAGTTTCATTATCATCTGACCTCAAGCTCAAAATCCATTTTCTTTTCAAATTACCCAGGATATTTAGCTAAGACAACTAAAAATATCCTCTTCTTTTTTATAATGGATGGAAAGAGAGCTAGAATAAAGCAGCACATCCCCGCTCCTCCCACTGAAAATTCCACTCAGCATTTCAGCTAATAAAAAAATTGGTATCCCCTTATCTGAATAGAAGAGATCTGCTGTACAAAAGGCAGATGCTGATAATAAATATAAGAATAGGTAGGTAGGATACTGAAATTCCATGGACAAATGCAGATAGCAAGAAAGAGAAAAGGAAGGAACACGCAGCAGCAAGTAGGTTTCAATAATTTGGATATACAAGCAGATCATACTTTGCACTGTGCAGCTACCACAGTAGACACTGTGAAAGCAGACAAATCCTCGTTCAGCCTGTAGTAATTGTGCTGTTAACACTGGCCTTGGGTGGGCACCCTGAGAACAAATGGCACTGGCACCTCCCTTTTTAAATTGCCCTGTTCCTGCCATTTGCAAACAGTTCAACCTATTGCTCTTCAATAGAGTCTGAGAAAGACTCTATAGGACCAACAGGTGATTGAGGAGCTGTAAAAGAAT
The DNA here is from genome assembly GCA_013398955.1 of Callaeas wilsoni. Lineage (NCBI taxonomy): Eukaryota > Metazoa > Chordata > Aves > Passeriformes > Callaeidae > Callaeas > Callaeas wilsoni. Next base: position 45,527 of record VWPU01009580.1, read on the forward strand.
ATAAGGCCAAAGCTGAGTGGTTAAATTAATTCTTTGTATTGATGTTCTCTATAGATGAGTTTAGACCGATTTCCACAGGGGAAACTTTTTTGCAGAGGGAGAATTGTAGGAATTATTTGCAATTGGACTGTCAGTGAAAAAAATCTTAGAACAAATCAATAAAATGAATAGTAACAAATCACCACAACAAAATGATATTCACCTATGAGCTAAAAAAAACTCAAATATGAAATTTTCATGTGGTTAATACTACTGAAAGTGATCTCAGTGCTGAGAGAATTAATGGTTAAAGAAATAAGCCAGTTCTACTGATAGGTTTCAGTTGGAGTAGAAGAAAATATGCATGAGTTAGTCTGACCTCTTCAAAAAAAAAGGAAACTAAATGTAAAAAAAGGATAGATGAACAAATAAATATGATATAATGAGAAGAATTAACTCAGCTTTTGTAGTGTATTATTGTGCCTCACAAAATTACTGGAGCTCTTTCAGAAATTGAAGAGCACAATAACATGGGACATGTTGCTGACATTATTTACTTGAATTTTCAAAAAGATTTTAACAAAATTTCTCAGCAAGGGTTCTTATAGACAGTAAGGTACTTAGAATAATAGGAAAGCTATTTTGTAAGATACTTTGTAAGGACATAAAGAATACCAAGTTTTAAAAAAAATTCTTCTATGAAGGGAGTTTTCTAGAAAACATCAACAAGCATATGGATATTTCTTTTATTCAGAGTTTATAGCAGGCTCTGGGGTTACTGATGAAAAGATGACCAATTTTGCTGACAATGCTAAATTATTTAGCATTATCAAAACAAAAGCCAGCTGCAACCAGCTACAGAAGGTTATCATAAAAGCTGTTTGGACTTGGAAAATATCCAACGAATATCAACATCCACTAATATAAATCAGCTATTATTATGATAAGTCTAAATTGGCCATGTCCACTCAAAACAGAGTTTTGTGAGTCTTTAACGCATCTATACAAGCTTCAGCTCAATACTCATGAGAGGTCATGAAAGCAGCAGAATGGTACACATAGTTAGATAAGGAATCCAAAATAAATGTTGTTGAATATTGAATGTAGTCCTAATTCCCCACATCTGAAAATGGACTCTGGAGAGTGAAAGAAGGTACAGAGAAGTGTACCTAGGAGGATAAAAAGTTGTTCTTTGAAGTGGAGAGATGAAAAATACTAGGTAGAAAAGAAACACCCATGAGATTAATATGATGAATACTTATAAAATATTGATTTGAACAAAATATACAGAGAACTGTTCCCTGGTTCCCATCATGAAGGAACTTAGGTGACTTAGTTATCAAGTGTCAGGCTTAAAGCAAACAAAAGGAAACACTTTTCACAAAGCACATAATTAAACTGTAGAACTCATAGTTACAGGATGTTGGAGATGTCAAAACCTTAGGTGGGTTAAGAAGTAATTAGAAAAAATCTTATGGAAGAAAAAATTCGTCCAGGGCTATTCTATAATACACACCAAAAAGCCTGTTTCTCACTCACAAAGTCTCGGAGTTACGTTTGACAAAAGTCAGAAACTGTAGCAGGAAAATTTTACTTTCTGCTTGGCCTATTCTGTTAGTCTCTCTCCAAGCTTTGTTTATGGGCCACTGCCAGAGTACTGGTCTACTTAAATCTTTGTATTTGTTCCTGTATTTATGCTCATCACTTAGTTTCACAGAGGGCTTTCCTTTGATCTTTGAGATGACTTGATAAGAAGTAAACTTACTAAAATAAGAGCAATGATTACTCTGCAAAGGTATTTTTGCTAGAGACACTAGGCGAAGCCATCTCCTACCCAAATTAAATATCTATCCTAATTCACAGGGAACACCCTTATATTTGTGGCAGTCTCAAGGCAGCTTTATCTAACAATCTGTACCAAATAGGGGTCATTGCCCATGCATCCTGTAAACTATGATTTATCTCCAGGCACTGATTCTGTTTTACAACAAAATAGTTTGGATCAGTCCAGGAACTTCAGCTGGCAAGCTTGAGTTTAAATTAATACAGCTGATCTGAGGGATCGGCCCCCAGCTCCCGAAGAACTTCCATGAATACTGTGTTCACGTGCTTTCTGAGCTGACAGTAAACAGCTGAGAATTATCAGGACCTTATTAGGCATTTCTCTCTTGAGCACAATGAATTATCATTTTGGCATTAAAAAATAAAGCCATAAAGCTCTACGTCTGGACTTTAAGAAAACAGTTCATGTCACCTGGTATTGTTAGGCTTACACAGGTTTCCTGAGAGAGGTTACAGTTAATGAAATTTCCACACATTTCACAAAAAACCAGTTTTGATACGAATTTCTAGACATTTTACCAGTGCTTGTTTAGCAACAAACATTGTGAAAGAGTGTGATTTCTAAGGTTTTTCCCAGATGATAGACCAGAGTTATCTTGTATCAGAGTAGCATTACACAACGTGGGCAAATATTCAGTTGATGCAGGAATAATCCACGTTATAGGACTACACCATTGGCACTTAGAGAGGATGTAACTCAGTCATTAGCCTTACAATTCATGTTAGAATTCATACTTTTATATTCAGTCACATGATTAATATAGGTTTTTATATCCAGATGCTTTGAGGCTATTTCTTCCCAGAAGGTTATTATAAAATGCCTTGCTTGAGTAATACCCACAGCTCTTATTTGTAGGATATCTGAAAGAAGCTGCTATCACAAGGTACTGATTAGAAATAAAAATCAGATTTCTTACTTTGTTTGTTCTCAGGTGAATGATTTGAGGAAATTCAGCCTGTGCTATGGCACAGTGACTCTGATGACCTTGCTTACTTAGCAAAGAGCACATTGCAGCCCTGCTCTGTTGTCTATGCTGATCTGAAAGCTATTTCTAATGCCATTTTAAGTTGCCTTCTGTTGGTAATATTTTCTGTAATTCACTGGTGTTTATTTACACTCTTGAACTCCTTCTTCTCCATAGAATTTTTTTCTATCTATTCTAGATATTAAACATTTTCTATGTCAATTCTTGACTTGGGGCATTGTAGTTGAAAGAGACATATGGGTTCTCTCTTAATTTCAAGTCTTTGCTGCTAACTGGAAGGAAAAAGAACAAATAATACAAATAAGCCTTACCTAACTTGCACCTTCCTCCACAATCCTTTCAGACATATAAATGAAATATGAAGTATTATAAAGCAGAGAAAAAAAAGGTCTCCACAGTTTTAGATACCAAGGACGTTTTACTATCAGCTCTAGTTCCTGTATATTGATATGCCACCTCAGAAAAAGCCTAGATCTAGACTGAGGAGAAAGAATGTTGTCTGTAAGTTTGAATATTTTGCTATCATGAAAAATCTTGGATTGTTTTGTCCATTAACTGTTTGCCTTCCTTCTTTTTCTGCTTTGGTATGCAGGGCAATTTTTGGGCTGAAACTTCCAGTGAAGTTATGCAAAACCTGAACTATACAACAGTGGGTCAATGAAGATATCCAGCGTCATTAAGATAGCCAGACTAGCAAGGAAATGAAAAGTTCACGAGCAGTGCACAAAAACACAATAAAAATAGCTGTGTTCTTAGCAGAGTGATTATACAGAGCTCATTTGTAGGCTGCAGACAGATGTTCATCTAGAAAAGAACAGTGACAATTGAAGTTATGAGCAACCCTAAGAGTTTCCTCCTGTCTGTCCCCGAGAGCCTGCCAGTTCTGCAGCTTCTGGGCATAATGGATCATACGAGAACCCCATAAGGAGCCACAGTAGCAATAAACAGCTGATGAAGGCAGTCTGAAAAGAGAACTGACTTTGCCTGAAGTGGATAAGGCAAAGCTCTCAGGCTCCTTTGTCCAGCAGAGAATGGGAATGGCAATGTGGGAACGGCAACTTCCAGCTGGCAGATTGTAGGTATGGAGAGCTGAAGACAGTAATATCCTCATTCAGCACTGGAAGATACCTTCTCGTGACCCTAGGTAGATTAGACAGTCAAAATTATTTAGAGGCTTACCTGGTTTTTTCACGACCAAGTCACAGAAAAGGAGGAGGGCAGGGTGTGCACCTTTATGTCCATTCATGATATGCAAAGAAAGCTTGAAAATTTTTCTTTTCTCTCTTCTTTTAAAATGAAAAAATTCAGTCTTTGTCTGTAGACTAGAAGGAAAATAATCATTTCACAGAAGTCAGAAATGTGGCCAGAGAACAGAAAACGTTATTAATGCCAAATCTAGTGTTTAAATATTTATGATGATTCTACCAAAATTAGGTGAGATTTTCCATATTACCACAAATGTATGCAAGATTACAAAAAGCAATTAAAAAAAAGACATGCCTGTTTTCACAAATTCTTTGTAAATCACACAGATTTAATCCCTTGTGTTTATCCCAGATCTCCATTATCCGGTCTCTACAATAAATGCCGAAACATTCTGAGGAAGTTGCTTAACCTCATTTGGCCAGCGCCTGTTATCACATTATAAAACTGAAGTGTCTCAGGAAAACACAGCCTCTTTTACAGTAGTACAAGTCGTACTAGTCCTACAGTTATTTTATACTTAACCTTCAAGCCACCATGCTCTAGGATATAAACCAATCATCACTGACAGAGATTAACAAGAAATTTCCTCTACGGGCAGAGTATTTCATAAGTGCTCACTGCAGGGTTTCTTGCACTTTCCTCTAAAGCATCTGGTAACGGCCATTGTCACATGGAATAATAGCATAAGCAAGCTGTTAGTCTGATCTGGAATGGCTTTTCTTGTACACTAAAGCTTTTGTCCCTGATCTGCCTGTACATTTTCCCTGCGTTTTGACAGAGGCAATACAGATAACTCCACACTTATTGCCAGTTAATTAGCAAAATCTTTCTCTTATCCTTGCATAATTTGGTTGAAAAACAGTAACAGCCATTGCAGAGAATCATAATTCATCTTAGATATCATATGCAAACTCCAGGTATTCCTCCAGACCAGCTTTTGGAAATAGAGTATTAAATACTGAAACTGAATTTAAGATTCATCTTCCAAGTGTTCCTGGAATTTTTACTGTTCCCAGAAAGAAGACATTATGTAAATACTTCTTCCATTAAGAGAATAATAGTAAATAAAAAAGATTAACAAGAATTACCTACACACAGTCTCATAAACTTTTGATTTTCACATGTTGAGTTAAACAGAGTACAAATTTCTTCAGCAGATACCTGACTCAAGAATTAACATTCTTTTAAAGCTGTTGTCCATACCATTAGTTTCCTTAGGAATGACCTAGTTCCTTGAGGAATATCTCACATCAGCATGCAGAAAAAGAGAGATGTTATTTTAAAATCTCATCATGTAAAAGATGATAAAGATATCTGTGTACCTCTAAGTCACATTCCTATTCTATACTCATTCTGATTTAATTGAAAATACTGAGAAGTACTGTGAAGAAAACTGCAATTCAAAAGTAGCCTGTACACATACATAAACACATATGTAGACAGATATACTTTAATATCTACGACTGTTTCTGAATGCAGTTTCATATTTCTGTGACTGAAAGAAATAGGCCTACATCACAGAAAATCATATTTGATAACAGATATTAAGCCAAACTATCTTCTTACCTGTTGCAGTTCAGTTCCTAGTTTAATGAGGATTCTTAAAATACACGTCAGTTATTGAAATGAGCCTATGGTAAATATTCCAGCAATACAGTTTTTAAAAACCATGAAAAATTATGACGATGAATTAATCAGTCACAGTCCAATGAGTTTGTTGTTCTGATTGCACCCAGACACTGAGGGAGTTTTTATGAGACCTGTCTGGGAAAAATAACTTATTTTGCCTTCTTAGTATTATGAAAAAAACCAGTATCTTAGATACTACTGTGGTAAACACTGGCATCTATACAGGAACTAACACTGCCACTGACAAACAATGGAAACTAATGACAATTTTACAGTGTGGTTACAAAGATTACTCAGCAGTGGCTACAAGAGGGCTCAGCTGTGTGTTTTGCTCCTTGGCACTCATTTGGAACCAAAGTGTTAATGGAAAACCCATTTTCATATGAAGAAGTAAAGGACAAAATGATAACACTTGTTTACTGAGATTCTGAGTCCAATATCACTGCCCAGCTCAAAATCTGAGCCAAAATTCTAGTATAGTTTGGATTGAATTCTTCTTCCAATGACTGCTCAGAACCCTGAAGGTGGTGTTAAAGCACAGCTTGTTTCTAAGTTGCTTTTTGCATCTTTAAAAATGCATCAGGTTTTGCATATGTGAAACATAAAATAAAATTATCTGGACAAGGCAAAGCCCAAAGCAGATATTGCCACCTTCCTAATACTCAACAATTGTATTAAAAATATTAACCTGGTGGAATTATTCTATAGTGCATCAAAGGACATTATATTAATTTTATTCATTATATTCAGCTTGAATCGTTTGCACTGGGGAATTTGTCTTTATAAAAGTGTTGGTGTGTCATTTATCCTAATCAACCTGGCATTTAGCTCTCTTTCACTGTAGTTTATTAAAATATATTGGTATTATGCAATAACCATGCACTCACATTAAAACAATGTATCAAGATATCAACTTGGAATATCTCAGATTAGACTTGTGCTTTACATGGTATGGATGATATTAAAGACAGTCACGCACTGCTCAGAGAATTTAGCATTCTTCTTATTATTACAGTTTTTACGTATGGTAATATAAATGTCCACAGTCTGAAAAAAAAAAAAAAAGAAAGAGAAAGAAAAAATGACATCAACATTTTCATTTCATAAGTTAAAAATTTAGTGTAAATTCCTAAAGTTCATTATTTTAGATCTCTCCATACAATAGATTTTCAAAGTCATTTTCTCTGTATTGTTTATTGTGTAATTGAGTGAATTTTCTCCTTTCAAGAGAATACTTGTATTCATATGATAAGGATTTTTCTTCCCACCTATAATCAGTGCATTAGCATTTTTAGTTCTTTTTGAAGTAAGAAGTAGTTGTTTTTAAACATAAGGCAGAAAAATTTGTTTGTTCTAGAAATGTACTTGGAAATGTTTAAAACCCACCAGCTTTGGCCTAAATTCATTGGATGTCAATGGCAAAATTCATGGATGTCTGTAACAGCCTATGGCAAATGCTTTTGAGTCAGGCCACAAAAAAATATTGACTGACTTTAGAATACAAATTTTTTAAAATCAAAAATATATGAGTCTTTTTTGTTTGTGCCTTAGGTCACTTATCAATCTATTTTCCAAGTGTTTCCCACCATAGTTCTCAGGCTTAGAAAAATTTATTTTAAATGAAAATTAAGATTTCTGGATATTTGTATCGGACATGGATGTGAGTCACAACAGAAAGACACAATAGTATAATTCTCATCCCAAAAAAACAATAGAATTTTCATATATGTTTCCCTGGGTGGAGAGGTCAGCCAACACCAAGCCTTCTTAAAAGTCCCACCTTGATGGACTATGCTTTAAAAGAGATGTTTTGAAAAGTGTCAAACAAAAGTATCTTGAATTCTCCACTGAACAGAAGAAAAGTCCATCTGCACATGAAAATGGAAGTTCTTACTCATCAAACTGTCTGCAGCACAGCATTCATGGAAATATTTGGATAATATTTTGTGCAAAATTTAGGAATTTTATATGTCTTCTTGTTATTTATCAGTCTACTAAAACAATATGGAATGATGTGACTTATTTTGAAGAAGCATATTTGGTTTTTAAAACATAATTTCCCGCAGGGTAATACACCTATTAGAAAAATGGCAGTATAAGCCATGCGTGACCAGCAACATGGCTCAAAAATGTGTAAAGACGGACGATGCACAAAACCAGCCTTCTCGTAAGTCGGTGTTTTGCAGGCGTGGAGGGCAGCTCGGCGCAGGAGTGCCGAGGCACAGCCGCAGAGAGGCAGAGCTCGCGGGGCGCGCAGCCGGGGCTCGGCGCAGGGCTGCGGCACGTTCCGATGGGAACCCTGCCATCTTGCGGGCACGCGTTTCTCCGCACGCCTCCGTTCGGCAAACTAACGCTGAGTGCCAATGCACGCAGCTTCTGCAAAGGCTCATTAGAAATAAATTTGTGCTCTAGCAACTTCAGGATTGTTGGATAAAATTTAAATATTACCTATTCCTACTAGTGCCATTTAGCCGAGTGAAATTTTGCACAGCATGTTGTGAATGCTGAAATGCTGTTAGCAGGGAAATTTTCTCTTCTTGCATTCATTCTGTGAGAACTTTTCCTTTGCTGTGTAAGCTATGTAAGCAATAGATAGGGTTTTTGTAAATAGCATTCATATCTGGTATCTTCTGACCTTGTGTACATTATGTTAGGAAAAACATTTCTAAGTGGGTGTCTGAGATTTTGACCAGTCACCCTAGGAGAAGTGTGAGCACTGTTCAATTGCTTTATGGAACTAGAATATATAAATGGTATTGTAAATTTAATAAATAATTCATTCCTCGCTCTGAGTCCTGCCTCGCTGCATCTCTGAACCCCTGCTTGGAAGCCCACAGCATGTTACCTATAAAGATAATTTTATCTTTCTTGTTTATTCTATACATTTAGATGATGCATGTAATTTTTATCTACTTAATGTTCACTAATTGAGAGTCTTTCTCCCTGAGACTTGCCTTGTTTTTATGTATATTTGGCTGTTATATATAATTTGCTATCATGCAAAATGCAAACTTCCAAGCCAGCTTCACTGCGAAGACTCTTTTAAGATGCAATAAGTGATAGTGATTATAGATTATGAGTTCAAATTGCAGTCAGATTTGTAAATCATCATTCACTGCTCTGATGTAGAATAATATTAGTTTCTGTTCCTCTCCAAGGGAACATCCTCTCATAAATAAGCTCTACATGGGACGATGAACAGGATGGTGGCTCTCCTGGTGTGCCCCATGGCAGTCTTGTGGCAGTTTCCTAAAAATGACAACTTAAAAAGTTCAGAGGTAAAAGCCAGAATTCAATAACCATTAAAATAAAGGCTTTTGAACTTGCTCAGTTCACACAGAGGTCACACATCAAGGTCGTCTAAGAGAATACTGAATTTCTTGAGAACAGCAATTTTCCACTCCATCTATCTGTTCTCCAAAACTCTCCTTTCCACCCTCTGTTCCCCCAAACACACTCACCCAAATAGTAACTGCTTTCCTGACACCCCAAGAATTTCTCAATACAGATTTCCTTTCCTGTCTCTTTGACCACCGCTTTCTCAGCAGTTCATTTCCACACTTTTCACAGCCTGCATCTTTCTTCTTGCTTTTTATGCCTACTTTTTACATTTACTCTTTTTGAATTTCCACCAGATTCCTAAAATGGAGTGAATAAGTAACTGCAAATGTGAGGCAGAATAAGGCATGAATTAATGGGTGGCTGAGCAGAAGAGGAAAGAGACAGAACAGTGAATGAAATAAAACTACGTATGTGGGCGATTGTTAGCATGAGGAGAAAAGTAAATCAAGGAAGTGGGTGGATGAGGAATGAACAATCATAGCTAAGGTGAAGAAGAGCAAAGAACAATTAATGAACACTGTGAGGAAAAAGAACAGAGAAACAAACCTACTCAGAAAGGTTTTGGTGGAAAACTTGGGAAAAGGAAGAGAGAGAATTCAAAGTAACTGGAATAAAAAACTGGACAAAAATCCACTGAGCTCAAATAAAAAACAAAAGCAAAGGATTTGAACTAGGAAATACTACAGGAACATAAATCATAAAAATATAAGATTACAATGAAAACAAAAAAGGAAACTAGAAAATATATGACAGGTTCACCCCTTTCATTAAAATAACTTTGTTTCAATATTAAACTGAAGGGAAATGGAAGGGAAGTGGGGACTTGGTTGGGGAAGGTGATGATAGAAACCGTTACATTCCTCATGTCATAACTCATCTTCTTATACCCCTGCACATTAGCCTTTCTATCTACTTCCAGATAAACCCTACACCACAGACCAAGTTCATTCTTGGCATATATCCTCATTATTCCTTTGAAAATCTGGTCACTCTATGTTTGGTACTGATTTTTTAACCCTCCAAATACCATTTTTTTCAGAAAATTCCTTGTTCTTGAATCATTATTTTCTTGTTGTTTTTCTATAGTTCTTAAGGCCATTTTTAAAGGGAGAATTTATCCTGTGCTTTAAATTGACATGAAAAGAAACTGATAGATTCTATTTAATTTTTTTTACACCTTTATCTGTGAAAAGAAGCAGCAAACACTAAAAAGTTAGGACTAGTTTTTTTTCTTACTAAATAGTTACGATCCTTTGGATAGATTTGAATGCATATCCACAGACTCACATACACATAGAGAAAATCTGGTGACTTTCTCTTCTTTGCTATCATAGGTTATGACCAGTTATCTCCAATAGTAGTATCATGATAACAAAGTGATGTAGTCTTCAAAACGGTCTGCACAACCCTGCCCATGACCTTTGGGTAATTATTCAATATCTGTGTAGCTACTCTGCCATCATTTCTCACACTAGCTATGAATAAGCAAATTTAGACATCTTCTGCACTTACTGCAATTACTGTATGCCTAGGACAAGGACACAATTTCTAGGTTTCTTTAAAAGCAAAATCCCTTTTAAGAAAGGCAAAGAATTTAACCAAATTATTATTTCAACTGTATGTTAAAACAAATACTGAATTAGCAAGCTTTGACTACGGTCCTCCTAGCCTTCTACAGGTCATGATGGATTTCTAATCAATTTAACGTATGGGTAGACAAATTATTCAATGAAAACTCTGTATTGGCAGTGAGTGAAGTGGCAGAAATTTCTACCTCTCAACTAAACTTCAAGAATAAACTGGGAAAAGCAACATTTTGTCTATGTGTAAGTGAAGAGCAATCCATAGTGCAATGTAATCATAAAATAATCTGTGGAAGACTCTTAGTTACTTTCTCAGTTAGACTACTTAGAGCATGGGGCTCACCTTGAGAACTGTGTTCTACTGGAGGTCGATGGGATCCCTCTGTAAGAGAAGGGAAAGAGCATCTTGAGTCACAGGCTTGCCGAGCTGGCAGAGAGGGCTTTAACCTGAAGTTGAAGGACGTGGAGTGGTAGGAAATGGGGTAACAGCTTCAAACTGAAAGAGGGTAAGTTTAGATCAATATTAGTAAGAAATTATTTTTTGTCAGAGTGGTGAGATACTGGAACAGTTACCTGGGGAAGTTGTGGATGCAGCATCCCTGAAAGTGTACAAGGCCAGGCTGGATGGGCCTTTGAGCAATCTGGTCTACTGGAAGGTGTCTCTACCCATGATAGAGGGGCTGGAAAAAGACGCTTTCTAAGATCCCTTCCAACCTAAAACATTCTGTGATTCTATGATAAAATCAATTTTCTAAAACTAATATTTATAAAACTCTTTCCATAAGGGTTATTAGACATTCCAAGCAACCTAACCTAAGGGTTAGCTCTAATACATATGCAGAGCAATTCAGACTAAATAATGTTACTGTGTCAGATTATTAAAGAATAGCATTAGCATTTGTAGCGAAAACAAGCTAAATTATGAATGTATGTTCAACTGGTCTAAAAATTTTGCTTTTAAATTGTGTGTCATGAGGTCATGTTGTTGAATAACCAACTCTGAATATCTTTTACTTAAGGACATCATGTCAAGCCTATTATCTGCTAAATGTGCCTATTAGAGTAAATGTATTCGCTTACATGCTTTAGATGTTGCAGTGGGGTGAAGATTTAAAAATAACAGTAAAGGTATATCAGCCAAATCACTTCAGAAACCTTGGAACATGCTTTGAAAGCAAATAGAGAGCTAGCAGAATCTATGAGCTGAAACATTGAATCTATAATTTGTTTAAAATTATATCAAAATATATATGTAATTGATTAAGAATTATTAAGAGAATCAGTTTTAAAAAATCACCTCTTTACTACAATTTTTTAAAACAAGACTTGTCCCTTCTCTCCATTAAGAAACATTCATGAGTGTTTAATATCTGTACACTTTCAATCATCTTTGTGGGTAAAAGTGCAACTGGCTATTTATGCAATAGTATCTAATGACAGGACATGTTAGGGAATCTGATCTAATTTAGACTGAGTAATCTTGTTCAAGGCTGTCTGTTTAATAACAAAAATTGAAGCTAAGCCAGAGGTTATTATGTGTAGATCACCGAAGAGAGAAGTGCCATTAAAATTAGGAAACATTAGTTCTCTTCTTGGCTTTGCTGCTGATTCAATTTAGAATTTTGAGCAAATAACTTACATATACATGTATTTGTATATGTATATAAGTGAGTGCAGATTCAGACCCATATATTTGTGCATACACAAAATGTAAATACAAAGTGTGTAAAATGAGAATTCTTTAGAATGCTGAACAATCTCTTTAAACCCTTTGTACATAGATCTCAAAGCATGAAGTATTTCAAGGATTACAACACGCTACTTACCAATTGAATTCTGAAAGGGCCTCAAAGGAATTAATTTATCTGACTCCCAAATATTTCCTTAATCCAGACTACACTTAGGCAAGAAGTAAAGAATAGATTGACTGTGAACTGAAGCTAGATTTCCTCAGAAGGAAATGAAAGACATGTACCTCACAAGGATGAAAGCTCCCACATTTCTTGTTTTTTCATACAAATGTTAGAGATATGAACAACTTTAAGCTCAGGTAATTTTTGGTTACTCTTTTTTCTCAAACACAGTGTGAAAATTCAGTCTTTTATTTTCAGTTTAGGAAGTATCATACCTATGTGTGTGTATTTCCAGAAGACATGCAGAAACCTTACTTTGAAATCAGTGCTTCAAAACACAGTGATTTGTTGCTTATATTTTTAGTAAACAAATACTGACACTGCTTTGCATCTGAACAGGAGGAAAGCGGGAAAGTTAACTAAACAAGACTTGCAAGTAGAAAGGTTTTACTTTTCTTTTCTTTTCTTTTCTTTTCTTTTCTTTTCTTTTCTTTTCTTTTCTTTTCTTTTCTTTTCTTTTCTTTTCTTTTCTTTTCTTTTCTTTTCTTTTCTTTTCTTTTCTTTTCTTTTCTTTTCTTTTCTTTTCTTTCTCCAACTTATATTTCTGTGGCCTTCCCAGGAGTCTATAAATAAAGCAGAACAGAGGTTCTGCTTTGGCAAGTGAAAAATCAGATTTCAAGAAGGACTCAAGATCAATAGACTGCTATTTTGTAGATGAAGCCTGGAATATTAGTCTCAGAAGGCCAATATATATCTTTAGATAGAACTCCCAAGTTTTACTTTCTTCATACTTAAAATATTTATGCATACACATGATACTGCCAACTTTAAAAGCATGAATGTCTATCTGTATGGATTAGGAAAATGTCAGTTATGCTCTTCAGTGAAATAATACAGATGATTTCACACACCTAGAAAACAAAATATAAATTGCCACGAATATACACGGCATCAAAACAGGTAGTAGTATAACATCCATTAAACAATTGACACAGGGAGGAGAAGAGAAATAATCATGATTCAGCCATTTTTCATGTCCATGGATAAAACGGAATTAGAATCTGCTAATTCCAGGTGCTAGATGCAAACTCCACCTGCCACACAGCACTTCTGTATGAGAGAAGTCTCCAGAACAAACTTTTCCAGGGCACCAAAGGCCAAAAAATCTTCTCCATTACAAAGGAGATAAATTTCCCAATCTGTCTAACATGGCCAGTGTACAAGGACTTCCATAAGATTTAGTCTTAATGCAAATGTTTCCACTGTGAACTCCTTAAAGCATAGCACTTGGAGAAGGAAGGTGACGTAATACTTTTGTATTACTGTACTAGTTGATTTTGCCTCTAAATGTGTTATCCTTTATGTGATGTGGTTCATGGCTCCCTTGGTGAAAAGTAAGAGATAAGAGAATTTAAATCTTTATTAGGGCTGCTTAAAGATACTAGAAAATAAATAAAATGATAAAAACACATCTATGACTACCATCAATCAACAGGTGTTTTAAAGCACACTTGAGCATCTCAAACCTTAAGTTTCTGATGGCTATGGCAGTATCTCTGTTCTTGTTACTGTATGTAAGTGAAGGGGCATAAGGCTAAATGATTTGGAAATATTACTAATAAGCTAGAAAAACACCCTTTGATATCTAGAATATGTGTGCTCACTTCCCATCCAGATCATTACTTACTTGAAACTTGTTATTACCATGTGGAAGGAGATGACCTAAAGTTAATTTTGGGATCAACCAGAAAACTAAAAATAATGGCAAATATTATTTCACTTAGGTACCAACTGTAATTCATTGGTCTCAGTAAAGACTTAATCCAGGGTTTCTCCCCCCAGCTCTGATATATCAGGTGTATCCTCTGTTGCCACTGGTATAAGAGGCATTATTTTTTAATGCACGAGAAATTCTGGACAGGTATCTTTAGGTTTTGTTTTAATTAAAGTGTGTATACAATGGTGTGAGCTTTCCTTCATGTTCACACTACTATTGACACTGTAATGTTGCAGCTCTGTGGGCCTTTATAGCATGTACTGATGGGCCAGGCACTTTTTTTGACAGACTTTTTAAGTAGTCCATGCAAAAACAGGAGGTGATAGGCAAAGAACACAAATTATAAGAGGAAGTTTGGATTTCTTGCCATTATGGATGATGTGCAGGGTTATTCCATTATGAAGACACACATGAGAAGCCCTATCATCATCATCATCATTTGAATGCAAGCTAAATTAACAGGGCAAGTGAAGCTCAGGGCTTACACAGATCACATGCTACAAAAAGATGTTAAAGTTCCCTTTATAACCAGTATCACCACGCAGCAAAGCAAGGGTTATGACATCATTTTATGCATGACATGCTAGAGGCAGACAGAGTCAAAGGACAAAATTATCTCAGATGTACTGTATGACTTTGTGTCATGGTTTAAACTCAGCTTGCAACCAAGCCTTACACAGACACCTGCACTCTTCACCTCCTGGGAGGGGGAAGAGGATCAGAAGGTCACAAGTGAGAAAACTTACGGTTTGAGATACAGACATTTTAACAGGTAAAGCAAAACCCATGTGCAGAGGCAAAGCAAAAAAAGGAATTTGTTCACCACATTCCATGGGCAGGCAGCTGTTCAGACATCTCTAGGAGAGCAGGGCTTCATGACGTGTAACAGCGGCATGGGCAGACAAATGCCATCACTCTGAACGTGTCCTTCCCTCTTCTCCTGCCCCCGCACTGTATATGCTGAACATGATGCCACAGGGTATGGAATATCCCTTGAGACAGTCGAGGTCAGCTGTCCCAGCTGGGCCCCCTCCCAACTCATTGTGCATCCCAGCCTACTCACAAAAAGCAGAAAAGGCCTTGGCTCTGTAAGAACTGCTCAGCAGTAACAAAAACATCTCTATATTATTAGCACTTTTTTCAGTGCAGTTCCAAAACCTGGCCTCATGGCACCTACGATGAAGAAAATTACCTCAGCCAAAACAAAGACACCTTTTCCTTAAGGAAGGGCATTGTGCAAATAAGTTTCTTTTTCTCATTCTCATGTCAGTTGTACCTATAACTCTTTATAGTAAATTCCTTGTTGTTATATTCCTGCATATTAAATAAACTGAGGAGAAACCTTGTCCATTTTATTCAGTTACTGACCCAGCCTTTTGTCATAAGTTCTACTTACATTATTTATTATAATTATTTGTTACACTTCATTGATTATTGAGAAATTTTTTTCCAAGGACATGCATAATCCTTGAGATTCATGTATCTTGATATTACAAGGATCATAAACCTTAAATTAGGAAAGGATGGACTAATGCACCTAAATTGCTCTTGTGTACTTTAGGAAAATTTTTAATTGTCTCTACCAGAGTGATGGCGTATTTCTGATATCTGCCACTGATGCCTTTACTCTTAGCATAAATTTAACAAAACCGTTTATTTCCATAGTTGTCGTAATCACAAATTAGCCTATGCAAGAAATCATTTCAGCCTATTTTTTACTCAAAAATTAGAGAATTCAGGAAGGCTAGGTACAGCAATGACTCTAATCAAGTTCCTGCTCTTAAGACAGGAAATTACTTTCTTTAGTCTTCACTTAGTAGAATCATTTGAAGAATAGAAAATGAACAATTCTTCACTGCTCTATTGCTCATACAATATTCTCGTAAAGTCTTCTCACTTTCATCAGAAAAGAGAGAAATGGCACAAAAATAAAAAACACAAAAAAAAACCCCCAGAAAATACAGAAGTCTTGAGTTCTCATCTTTTTATTTAGCGTTTTCAGTCTTAGCCATGCAGCACAGCTTACACTGTGCAATAAATCCAACAGGAGATGCAATGCTGCTGAAATCATTTAAAGCACTACTTATTTATGGTTGGGCTTCAGCTGAGCCTTCAGCTGCCTGCCAGCATCCTGGAGGATTTGCATCTGAGAAGTGAGCTGTACCTGCAGAAAATACACAGATTTTAAGGATGCAATAATGAAGGTTGACAGTTTTAAACACAGATTATTTCTGTCAATTTACTTTTAAACTTTCCTATCTAAGATAATATTAACTAAGCTTTTCAAGCAGAATCTTCTTTGGTTCCAATCCTACTAGGCAGAGTGTTATATTCTTTTCATGTTTTCAGTGGAAAACAAATTTCTCCCTAGCCTTTGAGTCCATTTCAAAATATGTGAGGCAGACACCCTAAGGAAAGTAAAGAAATACCCTTCCCAGTACTTCACTAGATGATAAAGTAGCCAAGAGGCAAATAGGTCGATTTCAAGCACTGTTACATGTCAGCACAGCTCTTATTGGAATATTAAGTAGGCATAATGATTTTAGAAATTTATTTTTACTTAGAAGGAAGTATTTTTGAAAAAAATCATTATAGCTGCCCATTGATTTCATTAAATTTACAAAGCTCAGTTTTCCTATGAAAAGTTAATTGATTCAACAATTTACAAACTGTCTCCTCGAGAACTCTCCTCCAAATTAAACAGCTAATCACACCACTTCCTTCAAATAAATCTGACTATGGGAGGCTGACAGTGCCCTTTGCATGTTAGCAAACTAGTGCTTTCTCCCGACAGGACACAGCAGGGCTTTGTCACTGGGTCGCCTGCAAACGCCCTGCTGCACTCCCCACACTGTTTGTTACCTAAGGACTATCTCCATCAAACAGGTCCTGACTGATCTCAACTGCCTGGGCTTGGGAAATTCACCAGGATCTGTATCAAATCCTAAGTGGACAGACTCAAGGCTTCACCCCATGGAGCCCCAAGTGGAATAAGATACCTGTGGGACCTTTTGGCTAGCCCTTGTACCACAGGCCTGGTGGCAGCTTTCTGCCAGAGCTAACTTGGCAGTGGTTGCTCTTTCTTTGCTGTGCTAATCCACACGCTGGTCAGTATGTTCCTGAAAAACAGGTCTTTTCAACAGTGCAGACAGGAGAAAAGAATAATTCCAGCCAAAATAAATTTTCCCCTGTATTTTGATATTTATTTTCTCTTTGAAAAACATTTATCTGGGCAAAAAGACAGATATTTTTGCAGTAGTGATTTTAATTTGCTATTCTCTCTCTTGCTTATATAAACACACTGCTGTAAAACACTGTCCTCTGACAGCAGAAATCAATGGACTCTTCATATCTTAAAAACCATCAGATAACACTTCAGTGATTAAAGGATTGATTCTGTTGTGCTGTTGTCATCTGGAACAACTGAACTGAAACCAATGAATTTACGTTGCTGTAAGATCACAATCCAGCCCCCCACCTAAGATGTTTTCCTTTGCTTGACAATCCTATAATAAGAAAAAGGGAAAAAGTTGTTTCAACAACATTGCAGATGCTGTATTTATAGTTTGTACACCAAAAGAACATATCTTTTCACAGAGCAAAGGGCTTAAGCAGAGTACTCACACCTCTTTTTCTTTCAGCACATGCGTACACGTGTAAGTGTATACATTTCTGCACACAGGCAGATACATCTACACACATACACAGAACACAAATATACATCTCCATGAGCACACATCCATAGATAAACAACCATTTAAATATAAATATCTGTCATAGAAGACAATGAATATATAGCAATTTTATTTTTCTCTTTCCTTCCACCTTTTAAATTTTTTCTCTGTTCTGCAGCTCCATGAAAAGCTTAAAATTTTATCTGTATACAGGACTTTTCTCCCTCACTATTTACAAGAAAGCATTTTGTATTTAAGCAAATCCCCTATTTTCCTAGACTTTCAGATACCTTTTAATAGTGAATTGTCTAAAAGAGGATTTCTGGGAAATATACAATTATAAAATATTAAATGTTAAATTTGTAACTGCAGATTTTTTGGTTTAGACATTCCAAAGAAAAATAGATTTATGAGTCAGAAGGGAGAAGACATGCTGTCTGGTTAGCTAAACATTGAAGACATAGAAATTAGATTTCATATTATCTAAGGCAGATCAGTTCTTTAGCCCCTTTAGTGCCTTTTTAGTATCCAACCACCTCATAATTTTTGCTTGCAACTTTGCTTACAACTCTTATTCATCACTACTGATTACAAAAAGAGAAAAAAAATTCCAACACATTCTGCCAAATCTTCAAGCTTTCACCATGCTGCCTTCAATAGTCTATTCTTTGCCTTGAATAGTTGGCTCTGGAGTGGTTCAAAATCAAGATAGAAAAGTTATTGATCACTATTCCAAAAGAGCTTATATTTGGTCACTCAAATCCAGAACCTCTGTCTCCCCAACCAGGCTCAACTTCCAATATGGATAATAAGGTAAAATACACTCTGAAAAAGACACCTGCTTTCCCTTCCTGCCGCCAGAGTTACAGTTGATCTGCCCAAAAGTCAATGAGTAGAACATGTGAAATTTAAGGATGTTTCCATGGGGCAGCCATCTGGTTTATGTTTTATTCTTTTCAGAATACAATTTTATATTTCAGCTTTATGTGCTTTGGTTGAGATTTATGACACTTTACGTAACTGTGACCCATCATGATGAATATTACAGATGATGATAGGCTCGTTAAGCACATCTCATTTTAGTCAAACTGCAAGTGGCATTTTGTTTATATGGTTCATTTCACCAACAAATTAGATTCCAAATTGATTGCTTTCTGGAATGACTTTGTTCATCAATTTCTAGACTAGGCAATTACAAAGACTATACTAGTAATTAATAAGCCTCTGTATCGACAGTGTTTTTAAACTGCTTGACAGTAGTAGTGAAGTTTACTGGAATTCAGATGTTAATTTTCAGGGTCTATCAGAGCTTCCAGAATTTTATAAAAGAATATCTCATGGACATAACTTTTCACAGTGCAAAATTAAAAGCCTAACACCTAATACTGAGATAGTACCCTCTTTTCATCTTAGCCTTATTCGAAAGGGAAAAAAACACATTGCACTTACTTTGTGAACTATTCAAATAAGAAAATCAGTGTTACTTTTTTCAGTAATAAGTGAGAAGAATAATAGGGCCTAGAATTAAGTTTTGATTTGCCAGGGAATTGGTGAATGACATTGGTCAAAAGTCTAGGATTTGTTTGTATATAAAAACCTAACTCAGAAAGAACAAGCTCAAGCCAAATGAGCTTGAATCCCTGGGGCACAATCCCCCAGTGAAGTCAGCACTCTGCCTCTGATCCCTAAATGAGGATAAAACACCTCTGAATGTGCCTTGAAGAATACAGCATTAGTGACTTGCCCAAAGCCAGCTACAAACCTCATGTCAGAGTGAACTCTTAGCTGGTGTTTCTGTTCTTAGAATGTTAAATAAGGAAAACAGCATTTCCTGTCTTGCAAGGTTGATGCGCGTCAAGTAAATGGTTGTGAGGCTATCAGACATCATAGTCACATGCTCCATCTAATTAATTTAAAATTCATGTTAAGTCTTCTAATTAGAGGTTGTACTGGTCTTGGCTGAGACAGAGGTAATTTTCTTCACAGTAACTCATATAGGGCTATGTTTTAGATTTCATACCAGAGATGTTTAGCTGTTCCTGAGCAGCACTCACACAGCATCAAGGCCTTTTCTGCTTCTTACATCACTCCACCAGCAATGAGACTGGGGGTGCACAAGAAGTTGTGAGAGGTCACAGCCAAGACAGCTGACCCTATTGATCCAAAGAATACTACATTCCATATGGTGTCACACTCATCAGATAAACCTGGAGGGAAAAGGAGAGGGGCATCACATTCAAACTGGTAGCATTTGTCCTTCCAAGTCACTGTTACTCATGATGAAGCCCTGCTTTCCTGGGGACAGCTGAACACCTGCCTGCCCATGGGAAGTGGTGAATGAATTTTTTGGTTTGGTTGTTCGTGGGTGCAGCTTTTGCTTTAAACTGTCCTTATATGAATACATGAGTTTTCCCATTTTTAACCTTCTAATTCTCTTTCCCATCCCTCCAGAAGAGAGTGAGTGAGTGGCTGTGTGAATTTTAACTAGAGGCCAGGGTTTATCCACAACCGAGGTGAAACCTAGCCTGTGCCCCAGACATTTTTTTCCACTGTCTTCACAAAGCTGAAATGTTACCTGATGTGCCTCAACATGTCAAAAATATCTTCATGGGAGTCTCCTCCATGTGTAAGACTATCTCCTACTCCATCTGTGCTGACCAATATCCCCTTCTCAATTGTGGGACCAGGTAGACTGTCTTGCAGGATGTTTCTAGGGCAGGTACTCCTCTGCATGGCACATGCCACCTCAGAATGAATTACACCAGGTTTCTGTGCAAATGTCCAGATGATTTCTAAATTAAAATTTTGATGGGCTATTAACCTAGAACATAAATCAATGCCTTTGGGATTCAAGATAAAAATTAGGAAGGGACATGTAACCTTAACTTTCTCACTATTTAACAGAAGAGCACATATTAACCATCAGCATTTGCTAAAAATTAATGTAAACAGTTCATGTCCTTGCAAGCTCTGAATATCAGGCTCTGGCAGAAACTATTAAGCTGGCTCGCAGTATGCATCCCTGAATAGCTAAAATGCCAGAGTAGGGAGAAGAGCCAGCACCTGATGAAAATAGAAATAAAATTTTAAAAGACTCTAAGGATTGCAAAGGCCTTAGGTGAGCAAAGTGGTGAGAGAGTAAACCAGCAATAGCTGTAGCCTAATACACACTTTAAAAAGCAATAAAAATAAAGAAGCCAGCAGAAAATGGAATCCTCAGATGTCCAGAAACTGCAAAAATTAAAGGCAATGGAAAGGCACACACTTGTATCTCTGATGCTGTTGAAGGGGTTCAAGTCTGGACATTGAAGACTACATTCTCAGCAACACTGTCAAATCCTGCTTAAAATGGATGATTAATATAAACAAATACTATTAAGATCAGTTTATTATGCCCCACTTTCTCTTTGGACTAGAATTTTCCATCGTATTTAACAACAATGGAATGGCACATACACTGGAATTATCTTCTGATTTTTCAAACTCGTTCTTGCTCAAATTTGGAGTTTAGCCCACTTTAAATCCAGGCAGCTAATATCCAGGCAGCTCAAACCCCTTTTACAGCTGCTGTTCCAGGAAAAAGAATGTCATTTTTCTGACCGTTGTTCTGACTTCTATAATTCTCAGCTTCATTGAGAAAGTCAGTCAGTCAGAGTATGCATTAATGTAAGTACCTGAGATATCTGTCTAGAATTCAACTTTTGCGTTTTTCCAGGAAGCATGTTTTAAATCCTCCTTAAATAACTAATCAAAAGCTAACCAATGGATTTCTCACTGATAGCCTCCTTCAAATTTTTTTCCAGGTTTGACCTTTGAGTAGGTTTGCACCTTATACTAGATATTATCTCTAGGCTAATAAACTATAATAAACTACAATAAACGGCATCATCTTTGTCAGCCATACATTTGATCCCTAATGTTTTACATACTGACCAACAGGAAAAACCAAGATTAGTTGCTATCATCATGCAAGAATTGTTACCATTTCTTCAACCTTAACTTAAAAGGACAATTTCTGTTTAAAAACAAAATCCTTTTTCTTCATTAGTAATGGCATTTCAGGTTTATACAAACTAAACCCGTGACTATTACAGCAAGCATTACCAAAAGATATATTCCACTTGGCCTTAATCACTTGGGTCATGTGGAAGACATAAACCAGATTATGAAATAAAATGAGTTCAGCTTTCACTTAGATGAGAATGTATTTCCTACATCAGAAAAGTTTATTTTATATGCTGTATTAGCTGTTTAAATAGACTCAGTGCATATACTGTAATGAATCCACATATAATACACTGAGGAATTAAAGGCTCAGAGTACTGGAATTAAAGGTTCCATTATTTTTCAGGTAATTTATTTTGCATCATTGTATTATAAGATTGAGGACAGATGCTTTGGCCCTTTGCCTCAACTTTGCAGACGGTTCACCTTATTTATGTGAATACTTCCTATAAATCCAGCAAGTCCCAAGGGTATAGTTAAACATGCACATAATATTGCCGGATCAGGGCCCTCGTCCTGATTTGCTATAGGGGTTTTTTTCCTGTTTCTGTCCGACTCCTTGTTTTTTAATCATCTTTCCAGATGATTACTCCTGCCTTCCAAGTCCATCTCTGTGTGGGGCCGCACATACACCTAGCAGGTTACTCCTACCTATTTCGGTCTGGTTCCATAATCTTGCTGCTTCAAAGCATCTAAAACAGTTCCCTACCTGTAACTCACCTTTCCTGAAAACTGCATTTTGCTCGATTTCTTCTAGTCCTGTACAAAATTTAGACAAATATTTTCATTTGATAATATTTTATTTTAAAAGAGAGATTTCTATGACTATATTAACAAGGATTTCAGCGGATGTTAAACACAGTGGTATCCTTGTTTACTTCAGCAAGATTTTTCAAAGTCCTTTCAATTATCCTTCAAACTTATTACATAATCTTGTTCAGGCGTCTAGGGAGTCTGGGTAGTAGGAAATAAAATAGAAGTAAAAGAGTTGTATGCTATTTCCAATCCAATTTCCTCATACATATTGTCCATCCCTCCATTTCCATGCTTGATAGGTTTTCTAGCCACTTTTGAGGACAATATTACCACAAATAAGAGGTGGATGCATTTGCATATTCTGTCTCCACACTATAAACATTTTTTTGCATCATTTAATTGCTGCAAAGACTCAACAAGGTCAGTGTGCTTTTATTAAAGCTAAGAAACTGATTTTTTTTTCTCCTTACCCTGGTAGATGGTTCCATAGTGTTTGGAGAGTAGTCCACTGGCAGCAGGAAACTGTCACAGATTTGATTTTTATTGCACTGCATTAGCATCAAAGTCACATACTTTTCACTTAGCAAATTAATAGGAAAGTACTAAATTTATTTTAGCCTTGGCAATGTCTGTAGTATTTCTGGCTAAGTAAATTAGCCACTGTCTGCCATCTTTTGATGCAATATTTAACTGAGGCCAGGAATATTTAGAGGCATTTAGTTTTCCAAATACCTCTCCTCACAAACATATTGTAATAGTCTCTTTGTCCTGGCCAAATTCAAATACAATTATTTCCTCTTTTTAACTACTTTCAACCATCTATGTTGCTGCCCATGGCTATATTTTGCCCAAGATAAAAACATTCTATTTATAAATTCCATCACTGCTGTTACATCAATTAACAAATACTACACTTAATATTTACTCAGGTAAAAATAATAAGATACTTGCAGGGAAATTACTAGTTAGCAGTACTATCCAAACTTATTTGTCCCCAAAAAATTGTGCAGATATGGAAAATAAATAATGTTGGTCAATAGGGCTTAGGAAGATGAACATTTTGAATATACTTGCGCTTTTGGAGCACAAGGTGAAAAAGAAATTCAATTCATAGTGTAGCCATGTGACATTCCTGGGTTAAAGCAAGCTATGTTGAAGGATAAAGGGAAGCTGATAATTGTGGGTTTTTTCTTGCTTTTCCACCAGACAAGAATCAAGAAAGAAGCAGCTTAGGCTGTATGTCTGTCCTGAAAGTCATCGGCAACTAACCTTAGGTTTGTTTGTGTACCTTCTTTCCAAAACAGCTTTCTTTTTTTTTTTTTTTTTTTTTTTAATATAACCTTTTAGTTGACTATTGCATTAAAAGATGAATGTTTTAGACCGCTGTCATACCCAGGAGCTGTCAAACAAATACTCTGGTTGTCAGCTCAGAATTCAGCTTTCATGCCACTTAAGGTGTTGGATGCTCAGGCTTACAGCATTAATATTGCCTCAGGAAAATAAAAATTTCCAAGTTTACCAAAACCAAACAAACAATAAACTAACCCAAATATGAAGTAATGGTCTTATTTTCAGAAAAGCTGAAGGGTATGTACTTGTTCTGAACTGAGTACTACTTCTGAAAATATTCTGTAACTTTCACAAAAAGTAAATCAGCACTTAAGAGACTATATGGATCAGACTGTGTTTAAACTTCTAGATCTTTTGATTTATGTCTCACTTCCAATTGTCAGGCAAAACAATTGTTTCATCTGTCTATGTCTTAAAGCTGTATTCCCTCTGGTAAAATATTTATTCTTTACAATTTATTTCAGAAAATCTTTTTTTATTTATCATGATAAGGAAATTGTAGATTCTATTAAACACATTAAATGTATCTTCAAGACAGATTGGCATCAAATCCCTCAAAATTACAATGACATATCAAAATCTTCCCCAGACAGATATAGCTAGAAAACTTACAGCTGAATTTACAGATTCTTTAAGGTTGTAAGTCTGCCTTCATAAGATAAGAGATAGGGAATATAACAAGCAGAAATCAACTCTGTTCAGAAACTAGGTTTGATAGGTACATAGTACATATGAGCTGGAACACTTCAATAATGAAAACAAAAGCATCAGCATTTCAACTGAAACAAAGCTGATAGATTCCAGAAGCAAACATCCCAGTTGTTTTTTTCATCATGCAACTCTAGTATTCCATGAAGGAACAAATTAGTGTTCTTAAGACATTCTTCCCCAGTGAATACTAAATACAAGGTTCAGGATTTATTGATTGCTAACATTCCACAGGGCAAGTATGCTGTTCAGTGTGCCCAGAAGTCTTAGTTTTGATTGATCCAGTCTGGGGGATGTATTGAAGCACACTGTAGATTTCTCTTTGGCTATACACCCAACTTTCCTCTTTGTATTTGGAATATAGCCTAAGTGCAGAAAGTATTTTCTTGACAGTCTAGACGGAGCCAATATCAGCACTTTCTGAAAATAAACATAATTCTTTTATTTCCACTCAAATTTACAAAGCTTTGTAAAGAATTCCCAAGCATATGTACCAGAAGGAGGTCACAGCAACCAGCTTTGATCTTGTAGGACAAGGTATACTGGAAGTGTATGTTAAATTTAAGTGTTTCTTTTTTTGAAATTCCCAGTGGTATTTATCCTTTGGAATGGGTTGCTCAGGAAAGTGATAATTTCTTTATCACCTGACAGCCTTTTCTCAATTATAAACATCTTTCCCAAAGATAAGCTGATATAGCTTGCATTTGATGTTTACTGGGAGAGCTTATCATCAGAGTAACACCACATTAAGGCACTGTTACTGCACAAGTCCCTTTGGCTCCAGGTTTACAATGGTATAAAGAATGTCTCCAAGAACTGTGGACACTCAGCCGTGATCATGGTCAAAAATTCAGTTTCTCTCATTTCCTTTTCTTTCCATGACACTTAACTCTGCAGAATGCACTGTGGTCCAAGAACTTTGACCGTACAAGCAGCTCTTAAACATTGTGGTTATTCGGAACCCTAAAGAGCTATTAACTGACTGAGATAAAAGTTGTCTTATTGAGGAACCTGAAAGAACTATTAACTGACTAAGATAAAAGTTCCCTTATTGAACACCACACTCAACGAACCAAGCTGTTGTGATCATTGCTCAAGGCATATGTGGCACATTCAAGACTCTTCTCTACTACTTACATATTTTGAACCTGCACATGGAGAGAAAAAAATTCTCAGAAAATATCTACACCACAAACTTTTCCTCTCCCCTTTCCATTTATTGCATTTTATTTTATTAATATGGTAGTTACCATCATAGTTGAAATGCATCTTGGAGTTGCTTATCACAGTGTTGTTATTAATCAGATTATAGACATCATCTCACAGTCTTACATATTTTCTGTTCCAACCTCACCAGTAAGGAGTCTGGGGTTGCACAATGAGCTAGGAGGGGACACAGCTGGGACAGCTGACCCCAGCTGAACCAAGATATTCAGGAAGTCCAGCTCCAGGTCCTGGCCCTGCACAGAACAGCTCCAAGAGTCACACCATGTGCCTGAGAGCACTGTCCAAAGGCTTCTTGAACTCTGCAAGGCTTGGTGCTGTGATCCATTCCCTGGGGAGCCTGTTCCAGAGCCCAACCACCCTCCTGATGAAAAAAACCTTTTCTTAATATCTGACCTAAACCTCCCTGACACAACTGCAGGTCATTCCCTCAGGCCCTGTCACTGACCATCACAGAGAAGAGATCAGTGTCTGCCCCTCCACTTCCCCTCATGAGGAAGTTGTGACTGCCATGAGGTCTCCCCTCAGTCTCCTCTTCTCCAGGCTGGAGAGACCAAGTGACCTCAGCTGCTCTTCATGTGGCTTCCTCTCAAGGCCCTTCACCACCCTCATTGCCCTCCTTTGGGCAATCTCTAATAGGTTTATATCTTTCTTATATCATTGTGCCCCAAACTGCACACAGGACTCAAGATAGGCCACACTATTGCAGAGTGGAGCAGTCAGATGAATATAAAGAAGAAAGTCTTGAACAAGAAGGGAAAACAGTTTTCAGAAAAAAACGTTAGCATTCAGGAAGAGGAATGTGCCTCATCTAAAGTAAGATACAAAGGGAAGGAAACCAAAAGGACCACACCAGTGACTGGACAACATGAAATGGACTGAAGAGCAAATTGTGAGCCGTGTACCTCCCCGTAAGATCAGAATTGGTCATGTACTGTGTAAAAAAGTCAACTGCATTAGAAGATACTTGATTTCAGATCATTGATTTCTATACTCATAGAGCCTGCTGAATTTCAAATGTGTTTCTGATCTTTTCAACCTTTAGCTGTTGGGGTTTTTTTTCCATTTTCCAAAAGGAGGTTGAGTCTTTAAATCAACTTCTTTCCCAATATTTATTGCCAGACGTCCCAAAGCTATAAAAAGTGCTTTTCCAATCACTGAAAATTTTGCCTCTTTGGTGAAACAGAGTAACATTAGCAAATTAGCTTCAGGAATGAAGAACTACATGGAGAAATTGAAGTAAAATTGTAATGTTAAAAATTTACCACGGTGCTGGACCATTCTCTGTCTGACAGTGAAGGGCAATGAGCACTGCAGAGGACAATGAAGGGGCTCAGTGTTCACACAAGAGTATTTTTCACTAAATCACACATTATTATATAGACCCTAGGTTTCATGAAGGAACCTTTTATCCAAATGTTTCCTTGGTCCAATCTATTGTAATGTATTTAATGTAACTTATTTGTGGTTCATTAGAAATGCAGAACATTAATCATGTTTCCTTTTAGTTTTCTTTGCAATTATATGAAACTTGCTTTTACTCTCTCACACACCACTGTAAATCAGAAGTAAATTCACTGAATTAGGTGGAATTCACTGGAAGAAGCTTGTATAAGTAAGTGAAAAATCAGATTTTTTTACTTTAATTCATTGTTCCTGCTTTCTTTCCTTTCCTGCCTCCCATCATTATTTTAGCCCAGAGGTAACTAAGGTCAGCATATTTTGTTTGCAGCCTTGATCCTGGTTCCATCTTCTCTATATTTATAGTGAATGAGACAGATCAAAGAACTCTAAATCAGCTGCAGAAATAGCTAAAGCTTACTTAAACAACAGCTGAAAAACACTTTGCACACACTGTTTGACCTAACCTCAACTCTGCCCTCATGATGGATGAAGAAGTGCAGCTTTCTGGCTGAACAACAAAAGTAATGGGAAATGTTTACCAGCACAAAATATAATGGTAGATGGCGTACTATGCTGATTTATGAAACGTCAGACTTTCAAAAAATTTCTTTCAACCAGAAAACAAACATGAAAATTCTCAACTTGAAAAGAAACTTTTTCCCCCAAGAAAATGCAGCTGAAAACTGAAAATTGCTGTTTCATTTATCTAGAAGCACTATGACAACTCCAGAAATTCTGAAGTACTTGTAGATAATAATGCCATAAGCTCACTTTCTGTCTCAAGAACTGCTCTTATACACACGCATAAGAAAACAAAACAACAGTTCAGAGGAAATATTTCCCTGAAATTTTGGACACAGTGAAACCAGCACATGGGGCAAATAGTGGGGTCAGATCACAGCACGTTCATACATTGCATGTCAATAAGGTAATTTGCTAGTGCAGGCTGAGCTCTAGTTTATTTTTTTCTTGTTTGTTTTAATCCTGAATTACTATTTAAAGCAATTACTAATAGAAAGGGGGGGTGGGGGATTTATGGCTAGCCTCCATTTCCAATGCACGTGTGAGTAACCCCACAACTAAATATTTGATTCATGTCACATTCAAGTACTCCAGAAACTGCCCCCTCATGCACTGTTGTAAGTCAAAACATGGAGCCTTTGGAGAGCCTTGAGTCCACTGCAAATGCACAACCAAATTTCCTGGGGAGTATTCTTGGCTTTCAGGAATATTTCTACAGGATATATCTCACAGTATATGCTTAGTATCGTATATAGACGTTCTTCTCACTTATCCTTCTGCAGAGTATAAGAACACAAGGATGAGATGACAGCCTTAATCATGGATTTCCCTTATTTTTTCAGACTGGTATTATTAAAGATTTTGAAGAAATATCTGCTTCAGAGTAGAACATCTATAGTCTGTAAATCAAATCTAGATTTGTAAAGAAGGTCTGAGAAGTGCAAGAGCCAAATAGATATTCCTTCC
Source organism: Callaeas wilsoni (assembly GCA_013398955.1). NCBI lineage: Eukaryota > Metazoa > Chordata > Aves > Passeriformes > Callaeidae > Callaeas > Callaeas wilsoni. Next base: position 74,333 of record VWPU01009580.1, read on the forward strand.
CAAAGAGATGTTCCAGGTGGTCAGATCCAAGTACATTTGCTGTTTAAAGTAGTGATTTGACACTGCTAAATCTACATCATCCAGCAAACAAATCAAAGACATTCTCCAGTGGTGAAAGCATTTGGCAATTTTTGTATGGGTAGTTGAAATTCAGTGATTAAAGCGGGATTACTTTTTCTGTATGTTTCATTACACATCTTCAGCACACAGAAAAGCAAGCTGAAAGCATCTCTAGCGATCTTGGATTCACCACGTGCAGAAACTTCACTCTTAGTACTTTTATTGCCAGCAAAATCACACTGTTGGATATATACCATACGTCTTTGCCTTGGGATCTGAGAAACAAGTTCAGGGAGTTTTCAAATGCAATACAAAGGACTTGAAGTCTGTTTGCTTAGCATCTGAATATAATCATGTAGTTAGACTTCTCATTCAATTTGCAACTTTACCTATAACATTATGAAGAGAAACAGTTTCTGTTTCTTATCTAGTTTACTTGTCTTCTGTACAATGTTTTATATTCAGAGAGCAGCCATCTAATGATAGAATATTGATTGCCTTTTTTTTGCAAGAGTTTTTACGATACACATGAATATGACACAAGATTAAAAAAGTAGAAAAATAAAATGGCTCTAAATGAAAACAAACCTGTCTTATTCATTTAAAAGACAAAGTCTGTTAGAAACACAGAAATCTTAAATCTCGCTTTCAGACCTTGAATCTTATTTCATTGCAGTAGAGCACCCAAATTTGCTTATAGTTAGCTTGGTTTTATGCATCAGAAAGGAAATGTCAGGCAAATACTACAAACAAAATACGAAATTTTCTGGGTTTGGGTTGGCTGGTTTTGGTGGGATTTGTTGGTTGGTTGGTTGGCTAGATGGTTTTGGTAGGGTTTTTTTGCTCAAGTAAAGCTCTTTCTTCACAGACTCCCCTAAACAGAGAATCATGAAACCTTTATTTTCTGCCCACAATGTCTTAATTCCCTGCCAGATTCTGATAGTCAATTTCAACTCTATTTGCATTTTTCCCTGACCAAAATATGTTTATTTTTTGTGGACAATCAGCAAATCTGCAAAGTGTGATAGGCCTACATATTCATCCATCAGCAAAAATGCATAAATCACACTCTTACTGTCAAAATTGTAGAAAAACAAGTCTGCATTTTGTAGGAGTCAAGTCCTTAAAATCTACTGCCTCCTTAAAGTTAAGATTCTAGTTCTTGGTATCATTTCACCATCTAGAATGGGAAGAAGTGGCAGGAGACAGGTATTTATTTTTTTTTAATCTTCAAACATTTCTACACCACTCTAGGTATGAAGTCACATTAGAACTGGCCTGCTTCATCAGAGAAAGTCTTAAGAGAAAAATGTCTTTATCATGGGAGACTCTGCATGTTGATCATATTAATATGTGAGGACACTCGAACCTGCCAAACGTTAAAAAATATTTCAATAAATAGTTAAAATCAATAGATTTGAAACTTTCCAATCTAGATCCTGGAAAAGCTTATCAACTGACTGCAAAAAATTTGCCATTGGTTAGGATTTTCAACAAAAGTAGGATTCCATTCTGAAAAGTACCAAGAAACAAAGAAAATATTCTCATTCACTTCACATTTTAGATGCAAACAATGAATGTGACTTTATGGTCTGCTATGTAACAGGACAGAGTGAACAAGTAAAATGGCTCTAAAGCATTCAGAAATTATACAGATTTGCATTGCCTCCCTTCTTCTGTCCAGTACTGCCTCATATACCCATTCATGAGCTAAATGCGGCCTGGTATATACAGAAATTCAGGAAAACTAGGAGAGCACATTAAAAAACTTAATTTTCACAATACAGATCATCATTGGTCAGTCTATTCTCAATTTTAAGCACCTGTGTATCATTTAAAACAGAAATATTTCAGCACACAAAATGGAAGATATCTCTATCTGTGCCATAAATTTTCCCCAAAAAGAGGTGCAATATTCTTCTACCAAAACATACTTAGGTTCAACTTTTCCCAGAATACCAATTTCTATATTGTTTTTGTTTCTTTAAGGACCTATGCTGGGCTGCATCCAAAGCAGAGTGGCCAGCAGGTTGAGGGAGGTGGTTCTGTCTCTATTCTGCTTTGGTGAGACCCCACCTGTACTGCTGCATCCAGCTCTGGGGTGTCCAGCACAGCAAGGACACAGACCTGTTGGAGTGACTTCAGAAGACAGCCATGAAGATGATCAAAGGGATGTAGGATCTGTCCTATGTGGAAAGGCTGGGAGAATTGGAATTGTTCAACCTGGAGAAGTGAAGGCCTTGGAGTGGCCTATTTGTGGCCTGCCAGTACTTGAAGGGAGACTTTAAGAAAGATGGGAGAGACATTTTACAAGAGCACGTAAAGACAGGATAAGGGGAAATGGGTCTAAACTGAGCGAGAGTAGGTTTAGATTAGATAACAGGAAGAAATTTTTTACTGTGAGGATGGTAAGGCATTGGAAAAGGTCACCCAGAGAAGCTGTGAATTCCTCGTCCCTGGAAGTGTTCATGAATATGTTGGATGAGGCTCTGGGCAATCTGGTCTAGTGTGTCCTTGCCCACAGCATGGAGGTTGGAACTAGATGATCTTTAAGGTCCCTTCCAATCCAAGCCATTATACGGTTCTTATATTAATATTAAAATGCGCCGCCGGCATGCTGGCTGGGCTGAGATGGCAGCAGCTCGGTCCAGGCGTGTCCCACACAAAGGAAGGACGCCCCGGGGCACCTCGGTGCCTCGCTTGCCAGCCTTCCAGCCCGGGCGGTGGAGGGCACGGAGCCGAGCGTGCCTGGAGCTTTTGGATAGCCCAGGCGCGGCCAGAAATGAGCTGCGCAGAGGTGGCTCTCGGCCGGTGATCCAAGGGTTTATTGTAGAAGCACCCTCAAATGGTCCGGAAGCCGAAGAGAGCAAGGCACAGTAATCAGGGCTTTATAAGGATGCAGGGAAGGGGGCGGGGTGACACCACAGGGACCCATAGGAAGAGGAGAAGGGTGGGACAGGTCAGGACACCTTCCCTTAGGGGACACAAGAGGTGTCTGTCAACTGTAGACAGAACCAGCCCTCAGGAATCCTAGGAAACCAAAGGTAGAAGCCATCTTCACAGAATGGGGGTTTCACTCCTTGGTACCAGCCCACCAAACCTCTGTTTCTGGGCTCTGTGGTCCCCCGGTTGGTTCCTTCACCACAACAGGTTCTTATTCTATGATTCTGTGACAGACTTGTTTTCCTTTCTTTAAGGAACTGTAGATGTTTAGTGAATGAATTCAATAACTGTAAGGAATCATTAAAGAAAAAATTTCCTCAGTTTTCTCTTGCTGGCATTTTGCAGTGTGGTTGAATGCCACATCATGAGTAACATATTACCCTCAGAGTGCCAGAAGCTACAGAGATATCTTCCATTTTGTATGCCTGAAGAGTGCAACTATTTCCTCCATGTATAGATGTATAATTTCCCATTCTTTCATTTGTTAAAAGAGATTCATTTATGTGCAAGCTCACTACCTCTTCTATCTCTTATAGTAGGATTTACTTCTACCATGTCACCCTTGTGACTCTAGGCTTGAATTTTCCAGGTTTCTGACAAAGTATTTTTCATGGCAGATTTTTTGTGGCTGGCCAAGGTTTCTGCCAGCAGTCCATCAGAGCATCGTGATAAAGGGTATAAACTCATCTGATTTGAAACATTTTTGACTTACCTTTGCACTCATGGGAAACTGGAAATAATATTTAACATGCAGAGGGTCTACAGGTTGCATCAGTAGTTTGTTAATAGTTTGTATTTCAGACATCCTGTAAGTACTGCAGTGTCGAGGTGCCGACGTAAAGTACGAAATAAATATCTTCTAGCACTTTAGTCTGCATGTTTGTTTAAAAGGAGACTCTACACCTTTCCCAAAAGACATACCAGCTGCTTGGTGTCTGACAGCAAGTAAAACAGATTATATGCAAATCCAGAAATGTGCTACTCTGGCTTTAATCCTCTTTTGTTTGTGATATGCAGCTGCAGTTTTAGGCAATATGATGCAGGAAATGGGCCACGGCAGGTTTGGTAACAACAATAAAATGTTTGAAAAATATTTATGGTAAATTATTCAGATATTCTTCTACTGTCAAATGTTCAGAACATTAACATATTTCAAATGCTAAATAGTTGCGAGTGCTTGGGATGTAAAATCATTCATTAAAGGAAGTGACTGAGGTCATCTGAATGTTATTAATTATGGGATGGATATAGTGATATGCATCTTCACATGATTATTCTTCAGTTATTGGCCATAACCCTGAGTAGGGTTGAGCACTTTCAACTCAGTTTACTGAAAGCACAGCAAGTCAAGATGACTCCCAGAGTTGTTTGCAGAAGGAGAGTCTGTTCTGGCTAGACCACATGTTTTCTCTAGACTTGCCTGCGCAAGGACCTAGACAATATTGCTTGCAAGAATGTCAGAAATACTGAAATAAACTCAGTTGCAACATTTTTCACAAATTATATTCAAAATACTATGTGTTCTCATCATAAGTAATCTTTGCATATAGATCTATAAAGACAGCTTAAAACAATTGCTACATATAAAGGTTTTGTTTCTCAGGTCTTCACCTTTGTAGAAGATGTATGGCCAATACATGAGCAGCAGGTCAGACAAAGCCCACCCTAACATACTATACACAGAAAAGGTTAATTCCTGCCTTTCTCTTCCAGCATTTGCACCCTTCCTGTAGACTGGGCTAAGCATCTGGGAAACAGTTCCAAATGAAGCCTCCTAAGGTTTCTCTGTCCATCTGATGGCCAGCACAGGGGGTTACACTCCTTCCACACTGTCAATCATTCCACCAGCTTACAGTGCAAAGCAAGCAGCAGTCGACCTCCTCAGGCAGGGGGAAGAACTGACCCAAATGGGACAGCTGACATGATCTCTCAGCATTTTGATCTGTTCATGCTCCTTCCTGAAGTTTAACCACATGGAAGAGGAATAGGGCTTCCATCTCTATAGAAGAATTTTCTGGGATGGAGGTTAAATTCTGAGGTGATTGCTAGCTGATGGAGGTTTCAATACTTACAACAGGACAGTCAGACTTTTACTAGTTTGAGGGAGGGACTGTATGTTTCTTTTCATTCCCTTACTCTATTTACTTATTCAATTTTCTCAGAGTTATTACTCAGTTTGGCTGTGAGTTTCTGCTGTTATTTCCTCCTACAGAAAGTTGTAGGACTGCAGAGTGAAGTGAAATGGAACAACCTCTCCACTCCAAAAAGAAAGTCTCAGAGGCATTATTTTTCAAATTTCAATCAGTTTAATAATTTCAGATTCAATTACATCAACTCACTCTTTGCACATGGTGGTAGGGATGTAGTGAAGAAGGACCCTGAAAGGCTCTGAAATGTTCCTGAAAGACCCCCAAATGGTCCACCTTCACGAGTGGTTGGGTGTCAGTTCTACTGATACACATGCGTGAGCCAGCAGAAGCATTGAGCTCATCTTTGACTGTAAGAAACACTTGGCATCTTTAGTATAAATTTAGATGGTTGGCTTACACTGAGCATCCAACTGTTGTGTGCTGTACTGTCAATTTTATCCCAGCAGATAATGTAAAGCTAGTTTGGGAAACATGAGTTGTGGGCACTGTAATATAGGTATAACTATAAAAGGTAGCATTCTTCATAAAATTCATATGGTTGCAAAAAAGAAAATCCACACTCCTCACTCTATCAGGTAAAATAAGACACTATGGGAGCACCAGCTTCTCTCTAATGAAGTAACAGTGTGATGACAACATAGTACTATTAACATAGTAAGTAAATAAGTACTTACATAGTACATAAGTATCATCAATAGCAATTCTCATAACTCACTGGCAGCATGACTATATTTTGGAGGGACAATGCAAACACAGAATGGATAAAAAGTTAAGGGGTTTTAAGGCCACAATTTAAAAAAAAAAAACAATTAAAATACAAAAATAATCATAAATCCTACAGGTGTGTTCAACAGAAAACAAACACGGTATAGCAGAATTTTCCTTTACAACTATGCTATGAAAAGTGGAAGTGTTCACTTCACTATTCATTAAAATTATATATAAATATTTATGTGACAATTAAAGAAAATCTTGTATTAAGCTGAAATTTAGCAATTGTGAAGATTAAGAAGATGCTTTGTTTGGGTTTTCTTGTTTGATTTCAGACAAGAAGAATCCAGAGAGGGATGTAAGTGGCAGTTCCTGAGCTGTATGCCACAGAAAAGAATCCAGCAGACAAATGTAGAAACCAAATATCAAAGTTCTCCCATGGATGAAAGAATGGAAAAAAGAGCAGAATCATACTAGCATTTTTGTGGCAGTCAGGGGAAGGGCAGGGGAGTAAGAGAAATACCCATGTTGTTGGTTCATTCAGAGATGATTTTCAGACACAAGACTGGTGAGATTTGATCTTGTGGAGCTGTGACACTCCATATGAGTATAATGATGTGTTTCATAATATTAGCAGTATAATGAACAAAATGTACAAAAGTTTAAATGACAAATCAAAACCCATATGCCAAAAAGCACACAATGTAGTGGAATACTAAAGAAAATGGTCCTTAATGGGATAGGAAAATATAATACTATGAAAAGGGCTGCAGAGAGAAGAACTATACCTGACACATAACCAGAGGTATATAAATAATTCCTTGATATAATACTTTTGTACTTTCCTACTTCTTAATGATTTATTGTGACATTTCTGAATTGCTTTTATTAAATAACTCTTATATATATGTCAAAATTTCAACTCACAGTCCCTATTTGGGATGAAAATAAAGTTTTAGAACACTTTAGAACCTTATAACCATTCACGAATTAAAGGCAAGTCAAAGTCCAATCTTAGTCTGATTAATGAAGATAGTAAATTGTAACAGTATCTAACTGCACTTAATGAACATTCTGGACTGTGAAAGTGTTTGTGCCGCCCATCCTCACAGACTAAGTAAAGGTCTCCTGATGACAACTGTGTCTGAAGCAAACTGGAAATATACATTGTAATTGAATCAATGTCTTGTGCCCATGCTGAATGACAAAAATGGCAATGGAGAAATGAATTGTGGGGGGTTTTGTCTTGCACTTTTATTAAGAGTTTGAGTAAAAACTCTTGGGTATATATGGAAATATTGAAATAACTTCCAGTTTTGTTTCAGGAGGAAAATCTCCAGAGAAAGTGTCACATATAGCAGTCAGAAAATATAGCAGGAGCAGAATAATTACATTTTGTTCTCATATTGAGGACACCTGATGCAAGCCAACCTATCCTGACTTTTTAAAAAGTTGCCAACACATGATATAATTCCAGACAAATCCAGTGCAAATTTCTTATATCGTGCTGCTTGGTGATTAGTTATGGAAACACATGGGCTTCTTTGTATGCAGCTGTTGTGGGGTACTCTGCTCCTAAGTTTTGCCTTGAGTCTTGGTATGAGTAATGAAATAAGGTATTCAAAGAATAATTAATATTTATTAAGTCCTCCAAAATGCTTTGTATGAAAGTTGTGAAGACCTCTGAAATACATTAAACAAGATTTTCATGGAGAAAATTTTTGCAGTAGTGATGACATCATTGCTTTTTTCTGAGTTGGAGTACTTAATGAAAAACTTCCAGTGAAATTCAGGTAACACTTCATGATATCTTCCAAACTACCCTCATGGTTCAATTGAGAAAAGTCATGATTATCTGACCAGAAACACAGGCCATGTACAAATGAGCTAAGAACTCTGGAAACAGAATCTGATACAGATGCAGTGTTTGAATTTCCACAGCAGAGCTGAGCAGACAGTGAAGCTGTATTCTGTGCTTTAGGCAGTCATGGGAGGAGCAGGGAGTTGGACTCCATGATTCTTATGGGTCCCTTCCAACCTGAGGTATTCTATGAGCCTGGAATCATCAAAAGGTTAACAAGTTCCTAAACATTAATCAAAGACGATTGTTTTGAAGCTTGATGGATAGTTTAATTTAACTTAGTTTTATTTCATATAATAGATTAAGTCCTCCCAAAAAGAAATGTCTCATTTCCTCTCAGCAAAGGTGGAGTTGAAAAGGAGTCCCTGAGCCCACAGGCAGTGGGTGTGGATAGAGGTCTCATGTACAGGTGATAGGGCCATAAGGACCATTAATGCCCTCAGGGTATTCACAACAACTATATCTCATTCAGACTCACAATATCAGTTTCACTATAGAACTTAATTTAAAAAAAAACCAATTAAAAATACACTACAGAAAGAAGAGAAGGAACAATCCATTCAATGTTAGCAGTGCTGCACAGAGTCACACAAGGTCTGTGAAAACCAGACAGATTAAGATGACCACAATCAAGCAGTTGCTCAGTTGCTTCATATGTCCAAATTGTTTCTACAAACCTTTAATGAACTTTTCTTTTTCTGTTACAGAACATCTGCTAACATTATACAGGCACTGTTTATAGAATTATTTAAAGGTCAAGTGTGATTCTGCTGAAATGTATTGTGTCCTCATGTGATGTTGATCTGAGTATATTAACCCATTCTTTTTGGTTGCTTTCTTTTGTATGACAGTAAGGGGCATAAGAGTACTGAAGGACCTAATTTCTTGAGTTCTCTCGAAGTGAGAATTCTTTTGGTAGGTACATTGGATGGAAAATTCCTGGAGGAAAAACCTGCGCAAGATTCCACCTCTGTTAGATTCCAGCAGGCAGCAATCTAGTACTCTATTACCTTCAGCAATTTCCTTAGTTCCTGGGAACTGGCTCGTTATTTTACATTTTGGCACACAAACATACACTGGAATATTTCTTTGAGATAACTCTTGCACCAGAGTAGCTGGCTAGTCTCTGTACTCCTGGCAGAGGTCTAAACACTGTAGTAATTCCCTGCAGTACTGAAATACCCATGTAAGTGTGACTTTAGGTATTAGCTCACATAAGCATGATAACCCAGTTTATAAGTCCCAATATATCTCTCTGAAATCAGAAATCTGTTATGACATCACCCAGATACTCTGACCCACTTCCTTTTCCAGCAAGTCAACTGAAAATGTCATTATCTAATCAAGCTTGAACATTACTTCAAAACTTGAAGCTATTTCATGACAGGATTTGATTAAAGGAGAAATGGAATTGCTTAAAATCTCTCCTTCTTAAACTTAATGACAAGTGAATCTCCATATTTCATGACCACTGATGCTAGACAGCATTCACAAAAGATTTTCAGATTTTTTTTTTCTATGTATTTTACAGCCAAAATCTAAAACTGCTCAGAGAATTAATCCTGTCAAATCCAAAGTACTGACTCATTCTCTAATACAGCATGAATAACAATTTATTGCTGACCTGATCTAGATCCAAACAAAATCTCATCAGGACAGCTCCAGTTTGTATTTCAACAACATTACTGGATGGTCTGTTGAGTACTGACAAAAATGAAATCAGAAAGGATCATGCTCTTTAGAAAAATAAACAAATTAAGAGCACGGTAAAAGCATGTGATAGCTGGTAATTTCTTTGCTGCTTATTCATAACACAGAATATGAAAAGAGATATAAGGAATATGACAGAAATTTTGGCAAAACATGAGTTACATTTATAAACAGTCAGAGACAGAGGACTTTGTTGGTTTCCATTTTTTATTAATATAAATTGAGGTAAGCATATGGATCTTCACATAGTAGATGTACACTAGCAGGCAAATTCATCCATTTCCAGTTTTATAGCAGAAAAGAAGCAAAATCATCGTGAGTTATTACTTCTTGGCTAAGATTTCAAGCCTCTTCTACTGGAAAAATTTGTATGCCAGAAATTTCTAGTGTAACTTTAGTCTGTATTGTGGGCCAGAGGTTTTTCCCTTAGATAAAGTCAATGCAGAATAGATTAGTAAAGGGTCAAAGTCAAGACATGGAAGGCACTGAAAGCACTTGATAGTTTCTACCAGTACCTTCTCCCAGCTAATGTGAAACAAAAGATCTTCAGCCCTGTGAAACAATGATAGGCTACAATATCAGAATACTGTCAGCAGAGAAGACATCGGGAGTTTGGTTACTGCAGATCTTGAAATGGTTCCTAGCCCCAGGAAATAGCCTAAAGGGAAAGAGATTGCCTCCCACATAAAAGAATGCACAGCTTAAAATTGAAATATCTAGCATTTCAATAAGCTGACTAATGTCATAATTGCAGAAAAACCCCAAACATAGCACACGTCATCAGACATGAACAGCAAGTATCAAAACTTGCAGCTGTTTGAAAAGTGCTATCCATGGCAAGGGACCAGGATCTCCATTACTATGACAAGAGTTGCAACAAAGCTAGTGTACATGAAAATCAAATCAAGCTAGCACAACCATTGTAAGACCAAATACAGATTTCTGTGGTCTTTAGATATAATTCCTAGGACATCCTTTCCACTCCTGCTGCATTTTTCCATTGTGATGAGATCGCCTCAGCTGCTGGTTTAATGGGGTTAATGTTAAACTTCCTTTCATCACTTATCTATAATTAGGATGACTGTTATTCTATGGTTTCTGTAGAGCCATATGGTTATCTAATGCTAACAAGACCTGCAGTGCTTCAGGTTCTGTATATTGCTTCCTGTCTGGCTTCTGGTTTCCTCATTTTCTGCAGCATTTCTTGGGTTGTCTATAAAAGGAAGGAAAAGGAAATCAAAGTCTGTGTTTATTGTGCTTCCTGGAGATTAATATTCCCCTATGAATAGGTTTGAAAATATTTCAGCCATGCTTGTCTTGTTTTTTCTGCAAAATATACCCTCAGAGATACAAGGAAAACTGTCCAAAACTGCTTCTGTGTATTTGTCAAAACATTACTTGTTTTATTTTACTGAGTTGCACCAAGGGAGTACCAGTTAACATTCCTCAACTGATACTGCAGTTGCAGATATTACAACAACAGATTTTTTCTTTTTTTATGTCACAACATTTTTTGCTGTTGGTTTCCAGTACTACCCAGGAGGAGTTGGGCATCAGAAATGTGCAAAAAGAAAAGATACTTCCTAATCTAAAAAGGACAAGACAAACCTGAGGTAAGAAAGGAGGTACAGAGCGGTCCTGAAGGTGACAGGGCCCATTGTGGTAAATCAGTGCCTAGAAATACGGTGATTTGAATTTCAGAGAAGGGAAACTCACCACACATTTTGATATTCTGCTCTCTGCCAAGGCTGGCAAGGCTTTGCACTGAGAGAGCAGTTTCGTATAAGGCTTTCTTTCCTCCAAAAAGTCACAACTGTAGACATTTTATAACAAATTCTCTGTTTCTTAGAAACCAGTTTTTCTCATTTTGCTCCAAAACTCCGTTTTACTTCCTGTTTCCTTTGGGTCCAGTTTTTATTGTTTCAGTGCAGCAGTTTCAGTGCCAATGTCAACATAAAGACAGGAGCATTTCCAGTTTATGACAGGTCTGACAGTCATGTTTCCAGTGCTTCTAGCTAGAAGCGAAACCAGTGGGCCAGCCCAGATGTTTTTGCAATGAAAGCATTGATTGAAGAAAGAAAACAGACATCTTGGACATTAACAGGAGCCTGGGCAGCAAACACCTCACATGAGAAATAACCCAGAAAATGACACCATTACAGAACATGGTGATTCATGGTATCTCAGAGGAGGAAAAACTGGCATTAGCCATGCATAAGGTTAAATCATTCTGAACTTGGTAGACACCTAAAATTGCTCAATGAAGCTGAAGACTGGGTGGAATATTAAAACAGAAAGGGAAACGGGATAGTCTTAAGCAGAAATTAGGACAGCCAGAAAAGCTATTGTAACACATTAGACTGGATGGACAGTTGTATAAGTAGCCATCAGTATTTCAATACAGATTTCATCAAGGTTTCTTTTCCCTGAATACAATAAATAAGTTTTTGAAAAAAAAAAAATATAGGAATGCATAAAATCAAATTCTGATTACCAGGTTTTTTGGTGATTCTTTATATATTCAGAGAATTTTCAAAGGAGAGTAGCAGAACTTAGTTCCCACTGAATTTCAGTGAACTATGACTTTGTATAGTCTCTTTCAAAAGAATACCTCTTACAGAAGAGAAAAACTCAGCATTTTTGTCCATATTTCTTGTATTTTAGGGAGATCGATTAGAATACACATAGAAGTGCAATCATCGTGCTCTACAGGACAGAGCTTCCCAGCATCACCAGTCCTTCAAATGGATTGAGTTAAATATCAGTTTCAGGTACTTTGCTCTACCTCCTACCCCGCAGTACAGTACCAGCTGTACTAAGTAACACTTATCCTTGCAAGTAGAGCTGTCTTATTCTTGCCATTTTACAGATGGAGGATTTGGTCACAGAGAGATTAAGGCACATATCTTCAGCACGGGCAGAGAAGGCTGGCTGTTGGCACTGCATTCTCTGAGTATTTAAATGGACAGGACATCTTTAAGGGCAGAAAGGAACTGAACTTGAACTTCTGAAGTCCAGGCTAGAATGCTTAACTTTTGTCCACCTTCTGTCTTAAGATCTGACTTCAGGCTCAGAAGTTTTACCAGTTATATTAAGAGCTGTAAAGCAGCGTAACTCCTAATCCTCCATTTCACAAAAGGCACTTTCTCTACAGCACCACGGTAGGTGAGAATTCTTCTGTCACTGGAAAATACTGAGAGAGATAGATTTCATCTCCCCTTATTTCATTTTATAGAGACAGTCCATATTATAGATTGACCAGCAGAAACATATTTTTAACAAGAAAATTTTTTTTTAAATCTTAAACATTTTTGTTTCCACATTAAAACATGGTAAGACAAAATTAGATACCATTTTGTAGTCAAGCCAAATATTTTACCTCTTTAGAAAAGTTTAGTAGTTGAGACTATCTTTGTTGTTGACAACAAAACCAAAGAACAATAATTCCAAAGCTGAACAAATTAACCATCAAGAATATAAGTGAGGATGTTTAACAGTAAATTGACAAATGTACTTCTCAACAGCATTTGCACTGTGAAAAAAAAAAAAAGGTCACAGTTTGAGTGGGCTTCTAATCTCTAATCAGAGTGATGTAATTTATAGCACTGATGCCACTAAATTTACCCTTACTTTGATTTGAAGACAACAGGTTTTACTCTTTCTAAAAAGTGATTAAAAATCCTGCAGATTATTGAGCGCCATCTGCTGTTTCATTACTTCCTCGTACCCTAACTGTGCTTTGGAGCTGCCCAGTCGAATTAAAATTCTATTCCAGTAACTAAAGCAGAAATTCAGACTTTGAGATTTATGTAAAAATTGCATTGCATTATACCCAAAATACAGTGCTCTCTTTTTTCAATAATAGAATAAATTTTACAAGCATTAGAAAACAAAGCCACTAATTAAAGATAAAAATAGTTAACGCTTAAGGTTAGCATCAGTCTTTTCTTTAGCTCAAATATTTTAGAACAGACATAGTATAGGTCCTTAATTCTTTTCACATCACTAAATAAATGTAAATATTTGGTATTGGCTGCACCTGGGAAAAAAATTAAAAGAAAAAAAAAGAGAAAAACAGATAACTAACCCATCAGGTATCGAGCTAACAATGATTGTATTCTAATGATTTTGAATATCTAGGGATTCTTTTTTTTTTAAAGAAACAACAGCTTAAGTAACTAGGCCTATTGCAATATCACAGGGCTATATATATCAGATAGGCTTCTATCAGATGGTCTTCTACCTTCCTGAATAACTCATTTACAAGTAATTTTTCTTCAGGTTGTAGTGAATTTGCATAAAGAAAGAGATCAAACAAATGTCAAGACTAATGACCTATATGGATCAATTGTTCATGGTCTCTTGCACCAGTAGTTTTCCTTTTTGCTTTCATGCTTGCAAACTGTTCATAAAGTTGCTGTCTCTACTCATGAAGTGAGGAGGAACACAAGACCTAAAAAAAAAACCAAACCAAGACAAAACAAAAGAAATTCCACTAGGCTTACTGGATATTCAAGCAGTCATTTGCCTGCCTATTCCAGAAGTTCAATATCACTTTGATTATCTACATGGCCAGAAAAAAATCTGCTGTGGGCATCATTCACAGCTTTGCACTCTTTAGCTTACTGGTGAAGTCTGAGGAAACTAAACTCCTTTTTTTTATTTTTATTTTTTTGTTCTAGAACTATCACATGCTTTCACTGATTTTCATCTCCCAGTTCAGGTCTGGTTTCAGCTCTTGTACTAAAGTTGAGACAGTTATAGCTAAAAATTTTACCTCTGAAGTTAATAAAGAGAGGTGGCTGCTTTTAAAAGACACTCTCTCATACTAAGAATGGTGCTAAAGACACACCAACTTTTGTGCATACATGATTTTAATTGAGTAAATTCACAAACACTATAGTCAAATACCTTTGAGTATATTTAAGAGCATAGGTGGAGCAATTCTCCTTTGAACAGGCTGACAACAAGAAGGCGTGTTGTCTTAAGTTCTAATGCTCTATCGCTTAGAGCCAAAAGGGTGAGGAGCGGCAACAGATATGGCAAAACATCAAGCTCCCATGTCCAGCTGTAAAGATGAGCATTGGTCTTGTAAATGATGAAATGCATCATCAGAGCAGCTCTCTCAGGCTCCTGTGGAGAGCTCCTCCAGACGGTGTCAGCCTCTCACTGTTCCAGACTTCAGCTATTCTGAGACATCTTTGTGTTTAAATGGCACCATATTGCAAACTGTGGACAACCTCAGATAAATGCACTGATGCCAAAAGAACTCAGGAGGAGACCGAAAGATGTTAAAATCAGGAAAACTGGTGTCTGATCCCTCAGTTCTTTCCACACATCCTGACACAGGAAGATTTTGGTAGCGGCTTTGCAGGGGAGAGTCTGCATACACCAGTACTGTGCACTGCAGGACAGTGGGGTATGGTGAGCACTGCAAAGGTCACACAGATAATACAGAAGGGGCAGTGTGGCAAGGCTGAGGGCCAGTCTTTGGCAGCTCAAAGTCACACAAACAGGCTCACCCCAGTCTATGCAGGTTTAACAGCACTGCTTAACACCTGGCCTTATGGTGCTGGCTTGTATCCCTCTGGTCCATTCTCTGCACACAACAGCCACTCCCCTTTGCAGTCTCATACCACCCCACTCTGTCCCCCACTTTTGAGAAACCTTAGATGGGAACTGCAGAGATTAACCAAATTGCCATGTTCTGAGCAGGGAAATGGCAGAGTTTGTGTTACCCTGTAATCTCTAACACTTCATTTAAAGGCATAACAAAATTGCCAGTGTTCTAACTGAGCTTTCAACTGTGACTCTGAATTTGGACTTCAAGCTGGATAACTTTTCAGTGATTACTTTGCATGAATACAAGTTTTATGTATGAAATGGAAAGCACACTGCAGTATTACCGTCCCCAAGCCTAAAGTGTTCATGAGTCAGACCTCCCATGAGCACTAATTCTGGTTTCTAATCTAGAAACCAGTGCTTTTATATATATACATATATCTATATAAATAATTTGGTGTTTTCATCTACCTTTTGAATTATCAGGAGATCAGTCAGGACACAACATGTTTCTACCTTTGGCTTTTACACTGGGCAGAAAATTCCCAGAGGAGTTCCGCACTGGCTGAGATCCCAGACAGCTGGGACCTGAGAGGCTCCAAAGACTCAGTAAGGGTAATTTGAACATCTATGCTGACCTCCTGATCTTTCAGTTTTGCCTAGCCAGATGGCTTGGATGTGGACAGGCAAGAGGGGTCCTCAACAGCTTAGAGCTGTTTTAACTCCATGGCATCATGAGACACAGTGGTGCATAGCAGCCAGTAACTGTTCAGGCTGTGAAATGCAAGGCTAACTGGGGTGCAGGAGGAAGGACACTACAGCTCCTGAACTCTACATGGACAGAGCCTTGGCAGATGCCAAGTGAAGAATGAGCCACAGTGGGACCTGAAGAACCATTACAAATTTCAACATCTCAGTGAAGGTAATCTGAAAACCAACCTACTGATTTCCTTCAGAAGCCTATCCTATAAGAAGCATCCATATATCTGGGTGGAGAATAAAAATTATTCCAATACTGCTGGGCAACCCTCACTCTTCAAGTTTATGTTGAATATATATTATGTTGAATAATAATGTCTATTACTTCCAATGGACATTACTGCCACTAAAAACGCCAGCACAGTCAGATAGATAGATAATGATAAATAAATATATAAGTTTCATTTCTGGACAAGTATAGTTTAGAACAATAATGCTTTTTCCTATTTAAAATTCTGAAAACAGTGTAAGAGGAAACTAAAGCAGTACTTTATACTGATACAGAACCTAACTGTACCTAACTGGGGACCAAATCTCCCTTTAGGTGAAGATTCAATCCTAGAAATGGTCCAAACAACAGACAGAATATTCTACTCATATTCAGAAACTCTACTCATATACTCAAATATAGACACCTCAAAAAACATGTAAAAAATTACCCCCATTTTCTCCTGAAAACTGTGCCTGAAAGACACAGGCAAGAGGATTAAAGAGGAAGTCCTCCATAAATCCTCCATAGATGTTTCATTGTTTCGCTAACTGCACAGTTAAAGCCTTATTAAGATAAAGTGCAGTCAGAGAGAGCATTCACACTAATGGCAGTACAAATTTTAGGGGACAACCAGGGTTTAGATTTTTTTAAGGAAACCGTTTATCCAAAATGCCAGATCTATTTTGCAGGCTTTGTCATCAGTCAACTTTAATAATGTAAGAAATTGAAACTAAAATATCAGTCTTAAAGATACTCAGAACTTGAAAGCTCTGCTCTGAAGTTTCTTCAATTTATTATCTTGGCCAAAGATGAAGCTAAATGTACTGTAATATATTTTACTCTGTATTGTATTTTCAATTCTAAGTAAATTTTTCAATCCAAGCATCTTCCCCTTCCTTTCTCCCATATTCTGCCTGAAAGCTTATGGAAATAAAACATTTGAAAGATCAGGGGTCATCTTCTTCCATGTGAAGTGTACATACCCACACAATTTCAACAGTAGGACTGTTATTTAAATAAACCTTTCTTCAGAAGTTAAAGATAAATGGATATGAAAGTAAATAATGTTTACTGACACAAACCTGACTAATGGACTAAGGAAATAACCTTGAAAGCATAAACAGCCATAGAAAAAATTTGTTATGGTGAGCATTTTTTCCTGGTGACAAGCATTTATTCCAGTTAGGTTCCTCATATATTTTCTGCAATTTCTATTATGGAATTGTCCCCTAGTTCATGTTCTGTTTCATGCTCTCTTTGATTTCCATCCTTTCCACTGTGACAAAAGATCTTTGATATTACTGTATTGTTTTGCAGATAATATATTAATCCATGGTGCCTTTATTTGCATAAGTTTAATCGAATCCAAGAATGACAATGAAGCAGCAGGAGACTTAGGACATTTCTTTAAAAGTAGTTGGCAAACAGAATCTCCCTAGTATGAAACCAACTTCCTGGCTAAGAAAAAAAAAATTAATTTTTTTTTCCTATCAGAATTTTTTTTCCCATATAAGGCAATGTTTCTTCCATAGGGATTTTAATTCCAGTACATTTCTGGTGGAGCTATCCAACTTCTACATGGCAGGAACTGACAAAGTATTAAGGAAGCATTTGTAAAACGCTATAGCTACAGTGCAAAATGTTTCCACCACCAGAATAAATTGTCTTAATTGCTATTCGGTTTTAGTTGTTGAAACTGCGGCTTTTGACAAGACAATAAATATTCTTAGGAGTATTGTTCCATGTGCTGACACAAAGGAATACCCAAAGTATTGAAGTATATCCCAGTATTTGAGCTGCATGTGGTAACAACATCTGTTAATATTCTAAATAGTAGGGTTTACTGTTGTTTAAATATGTCCCTTACAAATTAGTCGGTTAAAGATATGATGACTACTACAAAATGCCTAAAAATGTTGTGTATTTTGTACATATGCACACACAAAAACACACACAAAATAAATATAATATAGTCAAGAAATCATTAGCCGTGAATAATTCTTGTGCACTTTCACAAAATTTAGGCCTAGTCGTTAAACACATCAAATAACTTGCACAAACTCTGCAAAGTAACCCACAGTACGTCTGTCAGCCTGGCATGTTCCTCCCAGCGCCCATCCCACCACGCCGCAGGAAGCTGGGCAGCCTGGAGGCTGTGACCCGGCCCTGGGACAAGCCCACGGCGATGGCACCTGCATTCAGCAGGACCCGTGGGCAGGCAGGGCTGGGGGGGACTGGAGACCAACCCTCCTGCCGTGTCACTGGGGCAGGGAAGGCCAGAATCAGGGGACTGAAATGGAATCCTGGGCCATGGGCAGACTGTGGAAAGTCCTGGCCAGGGATTGCAGAGAATTGCTAAAACCAGGCACACACTCTAACCTGTCTGCAAAAATATGCCAGTTTTTGAAATGTGGGATGACAGGTGAAACTATGAACCATGTCAGTATTTTGAAACATGCTAAACTAAAGCTTTCTAAATAACACCTTACTTTCCCTCTCAGCCACAGTACACCTCTGGAGAGCCATACCTCCCCTCAGCAGGGCCACACGAGAGTGTAGCAGTGGCAAGCCATGCGTGACTGAGTGATTAAATTCCAGGTGCTGTTGTTGAGCAGACTGAGACCAAAAACAGTTTTTCAGAGGTTACAATTGTTCAA
This sequence comes from Callaeas wilsoni, assembly GCA_013398955.1. NCBI lineage: Eukaryota > Metazoa > Chordata > Aves > Passeriformes > Callaeidae > Callaeas > Callaeas wilsoni. The sequence continues at coordinate 92,957 of VWPU01009580.1, forward strand.
GTTAAAAATACACTTGCATTTATAATGAAACAATACACTGCAAGGAGGAAACGTATACTCCTTGACTGCAACTTGACTGAATGATACCAAATGCTCCTCAGTTCAAATCTGTGTGTCTGGCAGCAAATATTGAGGGGTGCAAAACCTGGTGTTTTAGTTTATTTGCCGTAAATACTTTATGTTGTGTTTAAAAAATGGCACAATAAGACAGCAAGGAAGAAGTTACTCTGATCACTTCGTCATAAGTCAGGCAGACCCTCGAGAGGGGTCTAGCCCCACAGACTACTAAACATGCTAGAGGTGAGAGAAACTTTTCTGTTGGCAGACAGAAAAAGGCTGAGGGCAAAACTTGCAGTTTCTCGGAGCGAACCAGGGAACTTGCTTGTAAAGAGAGGAAACCCAGAGTCAAAAGAAGACAGAAAGAAGGAAATTTTTCGATGATCAGACATAGGGCTTTATGTAATTTGCTGCAACCGTGGAAGTCAGAGAAAATTCCTCACCTATGAATTCAGACATGAGGGAAAAAATACTCGATCAGGAGTGAGCAGAGCAGAGAAGGGATCTGTTTTAAACTTTTCCACTCAACAGATGCAATCTTTCATATAAGATATGTCACCCTTGAAGTTCAGATACCTGAAATTCTGAGAGTACTGGTCTCTTCAGAGGCCATGAAGAATCAGTTCCTTTAAGCTCAAAGTGTTAAGAAGTTCAAAGCAATCCTTGAACTTTTGTTCTAGTCATCGTCTGTAGTTTTGGCTGTTCTTTATAGAAATCTTCATTGTGTCTCCTGGGTACTTGTCATGCCCTAGATGCAGCTCCCATATACTGAGGTCTTTATGGATTCGCGTCTCTGTACTAAGATGTGTGCCTTAATTTCAAAATTTCGTCTTAGGGTATATAAAAAATGCATTTACTGAAGATTTTTAAAGTAATAATAACCTTTATTGAGGAAAATGGGTAAATAAAATCATATGTATACAGTGTTTTAAAATAATTTTACATGTACTGCTTAAGTCTTTTATGGTTTTGCTAGCAGGTGCAACTGATGACTTCAGCTTCCAGTTGTTTACTGCATAGAAGTCATTGTTCTGTTTCAAAACTTGTTCTAGGTAGGTAAAATTATGCACCTACATAGATAATAGTTAATCCACTGAATATTTCTTAGAATCTACTGGACTATAACCTAAATAGCAATTACAAGATTAAAAATATGATCAAAGGTGGGGATGAAATTCAAAATAAGTAATGAGATTCCCTGATGTTGTGGTGAAGGAACCAACCGGGGGGCCACAGAGCCCAGAAACAGAGGTTTGGTGGGCTGGTACCAAGGAGTGAAACCCCCATTCTGTGAAGATGGCTTCTACCTTTGGTTTCCTAGGATTCCTGAGGGGTGGTTCTGTCTGCAGTTGACAGACACCTCTTGTGTCCCCTAAGGGAAGGTGTCCTGACCTGTCCCACCCTTCTCCTCTTCCTATGGGTCCCTGTGGTGTCACCCCGCCCCCTTCCCTAATCCTTATGAAGCCCCGATTACTGTGCCTTGCCCTCTTCGGCTTCCGGACCATTTGAGGGTGCTTCTACAATAAACCCTTGGATCACCGGCCAAGAGCCACCTCTGAGCAACTCATTTCTGGCCGCGCCTGGGCTATCCAAAGCCCCCAGGCACGCTAGGCTCCGTGCCCTCCACCGCACGGGCTGGAAGGCTGGCAAGCGAGGCACCGAGGTGCCCCGGGGCGTCCTTCCTTTGTGTGGGACACGCCTGGACCAAGCTGCTGCCATCCCAGCCCAGCCAGCGTGCCGGCGGCGCATTTTAATATTAATATACCCTGAGATTCCATGATTCCTTCAGATCTCTAACACTTCCACAAGCTACAAAATACGTAGCTACTACCTTTTTATGTGACTAGAACGGTTTGTATTCAGAACTAGTTTAACATATAATACTGATTCATCAAAAATAGAAATCCTCTGAAAACTTAAATATTGTCTGGTCTATTAATCTGTATCAGTTAAAATATTTAAATAACTTAGTTCTTTATTATGCAACAAGATTAAGTAAAAGAGTTTGCCGTTTTCAGGGACTTTCTTACTGCTTATATATAATTTCTGTTCTCATAGCACCTGTAGAACAAGATTGCACTCAAAACAATTAAAACAGACTGAAATACAATATGAAATCTCTCCATGAATATGGAATTGTTAAGTTCTTCTCCAGCAAGTGTCTGGAGTAGAACAAAGTAGAAAAAATATAAACCAAACCAGCTTACTGAAGCATTCCTCTGCAAAGGGCTTCAGCCAGGTTTCATTTATTTTTCCAGCCATGTTTCTTCTCATCTGAAAGCTGAAAATGTGCCCAATTCTGCAGCTGCAGTCACAATGGTAAATACTTTTGTATAGGACTCATTCTGCTCATCTGTAAGTTATGCATAGCACATATGTAATTTAATTCTCTTTTGTGGGTGGTTAAATGTAGAGATTGAACCCAAGAAAGGTAGCCACAAAGGCCCAAGCTTCATTTGCTTAATAAAAAATGCATGTCTTTTGATTTGCATCTTTGCTGTTTCCCATCAAACTATCAGCTATCCCTGTCCACACTCGGACATTCGTGACTGTTAGCCAGACTGTGGCAGGCTGAGATCCTTCAATAATCTAGTCATAATCTTCAAGGCTACCTACAGTTGCAGACACCACAGGACAAATGACAAGAGGCATCTAACCCTCCTAACCTTTTATCTATAGACCCATCAACTGTTGGACTGCCTGAAAAATGGGAATTCAAATGGCCCCTGTGTGACATCATGACTTCTCTGACTCCTGGCTTCCATGTAGCAGTTACAGGAACCACAGAAAACCTGATGTGTACCTTCATAACACAGTCTGAGATGAAAGGGGTATTACACTGTCCTTTTATCTAACACCAGGACTATTTAATAGACGTATTACATTACACTGGCAAAAGATATGGGTTTTCATAGGTTTTATCTGCCAAACCACAGACTTTAATCCATATGGCTTATTCTAGCCACAGAGAAGAGAAACACTACGCAGAGACAGCATGGATACAGCCAAAGTATGGATGCGAAAAATTTGCCAGACATGCAGCAATCAAAACATCACAAAAATCAGAAAATACACACTCCAGAGCAGGAAGTATAAACAGAGAGTGCTAGACCTTTTAAATCTTTTGCTAAGTCTGCACAAGCAACAAGTCAAATTTTGCCAAAGTATTTTAACAAATAATTTTTTACGTTTTAGGCATGTCGGTTACATGCCACCCTCTCTCGGTAGCTGGGTTAGCAGAGATCTGTAGAAAACTGAATGTTGATTATAAAAAGCTCCTAGAATAATGTGAAACTTCTTTGATAAAGACCTTATTCCATATTTAGCCAAAACATGGCTTGTACTCTTTCCAGCATTCCTATCCTGCCTCCATGAATTATTTCAGAGATTTAAACTCTTGGATTTTATCATGTACCTTATGAAATTCATTGAACTTTTAAAATTAATATTTCATTTAAAATAAGAAAATTCAAGTGCTTTGAAAGATTCCCTTATCTTCTCCAGCCTCTCATTTGGACAAGATATTAAGTGTGAGGAGTAAAGGAGAAGAACTTAAGATTAAACTGCAGAAGATCACCTGATCCTTTAAGGTTAGTCCTTAAGAAAGAGAACACCACAACTTCTGCTTCAATTCTCATTCAAACTGCAAAAAAGAAATTTAAAGTGAATTTTTCCATCCTTCCCCAAACATTTGAGTCAATTTATCCTATCTGTCCTTCAAGAGTCTTCAAAGGAAAAAAAGGGGAAAAACATCCTGCTGTATATTTTTTTGTCTAACAGCTATACAAACATAGGATTCAGTGTCTTCAACTTAAACAAGTGTTAATTTTCCTTACTGATAATATGTGAAGATAGGATGCAGCCTACTATTTAGAATTATCAATTCTCTGAGTAGCCACTATAGGATTCCTTAGCCTTCTGGATGTATGGCTTTGAGCCCACTTTCAAAAACCCAAGGTGTCAACATAAGCCAAACTTTCAGGATTTTGAAGTTCATTCGGCATGCCTATGGCCTCATTAAACACTGTCCTCAAGTCCAAAAAGGCATTCTTACTTAAAACAACAACAAAACAAAAATAAGCAAAAATAATGATTTAAAACCCCCCACAAAACAAAAGAACCCCACACAACAAATACCACCCAACAAAACAGAAAACAACTCCTTGCTGATCTTAAGTATCCTAGCAGTTCCACCCAATGAATCTTTTTCAAGAGAAAATTTGCCCTGCTTCTGTAGTCTGCTTTATCCTAGTAGATTACAACAGTTTTGCAATGAGACTTCTTCAATGAAAGCTCAGCAAATTCAGTAGTCCAAATGGGATATACTTTCCAATTAAAGATTAGCATACTTAACATGAGGTTGTCAATTTCAATTGGCATGACTCAAACTGAAATGTCAACCCACTTGCCATCTGCTTTATACAGATCTAGTCTGGAAAGCAGCAATGAAGGCTGCTACCATAGAAACTGTACCACAGACAGTAAACGCTACCTAGAGATCTCTTAAATTCTTACAAAGTATTGTACCAGTGACTAGGTACTTTGGATTTGCTCCTTTGGACAGAGACAAGTTTAGAGAAGACTTAATCTGAAATGCAGTACATTGAGGCAGCTAAGCTTTAGAAGAAAGAGGCCTGAAATAAAACCTTTCTAATTAATGAGTCCAGAGGCAAAAATTTAATATATTGTTCATCTATTTTACAAAGATTAAACAGGTCAAGAGAATATGTTGGACTATTTCAAAGGGCAAATTCAACCCTTAGTAAGTCTTATTTTATATGACTTCCATTTAAATAGATTACAGGGATAATTCATAAGAAAGAGCTGTCAACACTTCTGTCAGGAAAGGACATTTGTATCTGTTGTGATATATTGCGTAAGTTCATAATCATAGAATCATTAAGGATGGAAAACACCCCTAAGATCATGGAGTCCAGCTGTTAACCCAACACTGCCCTGTTCACCACTAAATCATATCCTGAAGTGCCACATCCATGTGCCAAGTACACTAACCTTGCCCAAAACCCGTCATTAACTCATTTTGCTCAACATGACTGACTAGAGCCCCACTGTTGAATAATCCACATCACAATGTCCAACACCCAGGATGACCAGGGCTTTGAAAAGATGTTAAGAATTCAGGGATATGAAAGAGATTAAGACTGGAAGGTAAGGTTTCGTGTATTTTAGATACTGGGGAAGGAGGAAGAAAGCAAAGCAGTTGGATGACTTTTAGATAAGCAGACAGACTTTAAGAGCTCTGCAGTGCAAGACTAGAGCACAGAACATGTGCACAGCTAGTCCTGAGGGCTAGGGTGCTATCCCGCATAGACAGAGAATTGCTGGAGCTAGAAAAATGCAAGCAATTTTGGTTTTTTGAGCGAGAACACCATTCACTGCTATCACAGGTGTCTAATTCTGAGATGACGAAATGTGGAACTGGGAGGAATCAAAGCAAAGAAATGTACATGAACAGAAGGAGTTCTTCAGCCTCGAGTAAGAGTCTTCCAATCCACTCCTGACCTATTTACAAGCAAATTTTGGTTGCCAGAATTCCTATCCTGTCTCCTATAACAATGTAACACATGGCTACATGCTTTTCTGTTTCTTCTGTTAGTTCTTCCTTCCATCTGTATTTAGGGATTACAGCAATTTTTCAGCCATACAATACTAAGAATCTCATGCAATTAACCTTGCCAACATAAATTCTGTTAAATCACCTCTTTTCAGATGGGTTCCATGCTGAAGGATTTAATGCAAAGCAGGCACTCTTTACTCCCTGATATACTATGTCCTTTCTGGCAATGCAGTCCTTGTATCTTTTTTGACTTGATTTTATCAACATCCTGAGAATAATATTTTAAGTTTAGTGTTGGAGCTTTAAAGTTTGATCTGTGCTCTACCACTTGAAAGTTTTAATCCTTAATGACTTGAATTCTTGTCTGATTAATGCTATATTTTGTGGATTAGTGTGACCAGTATAAGGAATTAATCAAAAGCTGTCTTCGTTGATTTGAGAATTGTTGTATCTAGGGGGGAAAGAAAAGAAAAGTCAGACATATGGGAAGAAAAAAAAAATTCATATTTATCTTTAACTGTTAGGTACTCCAACATGACAGTGAGAGTACTCCTGAACAAATTATGATGATACTTGTAAATTAGAACACCTTGTTTTGAAAGACATCACTGTCCCCAAAATCTCTATTTTTCTCTTGAGATCAAGATATTAATGAACTAAGCAAGTAATTTTGTGGATTGAAGGCTTTGCTGGCATTCAGACAGAGAATAGATTATCAGTCACAGAAGATAGATATTACAGAGAGAAACAGTAGGCATAATTATCACAGACTCATTCTTTACTTGGGAAGAAATTCTTTACCTTAGGTAATTCTTTACTGTTAGGGTGGTGAGGCACTCAAACAGATTGTCCCATCCCTGGAAGTACTCAAGGACAGGTTGGATGGAACTGTGAGCAGCGTTCTGGTGAAAGATGTCCCAGTCCACAGCAGGGAGGTTGGAAGCTAGATGACCTGTAAGGTCCCTTCCAACCCAAATCATTCCATGATTCTATGAAATAAAATTCGTAGTGATCTTCAGATAGAATAGATAGAAATTGATTGCACACTTTTCCTTGATAGGAGATTGTTCTGGTAACTAACAAACAAAATTAACACCTATATTGTTGGAATCTACCAAACTGCACCAGATTCCACTGAAGTCAGTTGAAATGCTTCACGAAGACCTCAGCCATGCTTTATTACAGTCAGTCGAAGTTATGTTTTCAATCAGATACAAGATCAGTCGGCAGGACATCACAGGACGTATGAGAGATAAAAGTTGTCGGCTAAGACCAAAGAAGATAATCTGGTCCCTCGGCACTGGAAACCTGACACTGAAGGCCTGAATTTTTTCAAAATAAAGTGCAAAGAAATTCTAAAAACTGAAAGTGTCTGTTTGTTTTAGCCAAAACCTGCAATGAACTAGCATTCACAAATATTCTCAGAAATTTCCAGATAACGTGCCCCAGTGGCATTGCTTGTGTCCAGTCAGCATGCTCAAACTGTATGAAGCCAGATGGGTGTTTAAACGCCAAATTCAAAAACTTGACACTGATATTTTGAATTCAGGATTCCAACGTAAAAGTCACACTCAGAGGAAAACTCAGTTTACCTGGAGAAGTTCTTCAGAAATCCCAGATCCGATGGGATTTTTTTAAATCCGATTTTTTTTAAGATTCCGGTTTTCACGCAAGGTATTTTTATTAGAGTTTTTGATACAAAGCCTGACCTAACAGGCAGGCGAGGATATGCGCTTTTTCCAGTTGTTGTTCGCCCTTCAGCCACAAGATAGCGGTATTTTCCAAGTCTTCCTGAAACTCTTCAGGGAGGCCAAAGCAGTTACCATTCGAGAACTGCCGCGTTCTTCACAAGGAATGGGTATGGGAAGTGATGCTGTTCATACAATCTTTGCCTTCTTCTAAGACCCTAAACATGTTTTGGTATCTATCATAGCACTTTATCACAGTTCATTGTAGCAGGTAAGTAGCTAAAAAGGAAAGCCTTTCCTTAAATACTTTGAAAGTAACGTCAGAGAAACATGCTCTCTGTGAAATATTTTTGTCCTCTCCCGTGTTCTTACTGCTTTTTTTCAGTCTTACGTTCATGATTTCTCTGAAAAGTTCAGTCACAGAATATGGTTTAACAAAAAACATAGAAATAAAAATACCAGAAAGATTTTACTGTAACCAAGAGATCAAGGTTATCAGTAAATAGCCTTGTGGATTTCCAGTACAGGCAGACTAAGGAATGTAGAAAGGTGATGTCTCTCTCTCTCTCTCTTTCCCTCTGTCTCTTCTGTCTCTTTTTGTTGTTGTTGTTGTTGTTGTTATTGTTGGCTGGGTTTTTTTGTGTCAGGAGTTTTTTAAAGTATTCATGTTCATGCAAAGGGAAGTTAAAGATTTTCTTAGGGCAAGGGGAAAAAAAGAGCTTAATAGGAGATACTTGTCAACAGCATAGAAGCATCCTGTACATACTGTATGTGCCCACTGAGCATTTATTCCACTCAGCTCTTAGGGAACTGAATATGCAACTCCTTCCCACATTATATCTGTGCATTGGAAAGGCTGGTTGCCACAACAGCAGTGGTCATACTGCCTAACTTGAGGTGCAGAGTCTCAAGCATCAAATTGATATTTAATAAAGACAGGTAGCTTCAATTGGAAAAATCGGTGCATCTGCTTTAGATTCTCATTCCAGGTAACTTTAGAGAGAAGTATCTCTTACTCTTTTTCCTTTACTATGAAAAAGAAATTAAACAAAGAGAGGACAGTTATCTCACAAAGTGCATAAGCATTAGCAGCATAAACTCTTTGCTCCTCTTAGAGCAAGACTGAAGAGCTTCAGTAAGAGTGTATGAATTTCTGGAGAATTTCTCATAGCCCTAGAGACCTGATTTTCAGGAGCAAGGTGTACCTACAGCTGCCACACAAAATGTCCATACAAAGATATCTGTTCACTGTGGAACCAGAAGCTGCGAAGCCCCTTCAGTGGGCTTCCTCAGTATTTCCTTTAGAAACTGCTCCCTTTGCGTAAGTTATTAAATACTTTCCATACCAGGGACTGGAACCAGGTGTCCTAACCCACAGGCTAAAGTGTTATTCACATCTCGCACTGTCTGTTTTAATGAACATGAAAATGTTGTGTACAAAACAACAAAGTACCACACAGGAGAGACTTGAGGAATCACACTGTTGATATACTGTAGCCCAGCAACTACAACACACACATGAGAAAGCACATTCAAATTCACTTCCAGTTTACACTCATTTTCTTAAATTCATGGAGATGCTAAATGGGAGTAACCAATATAATCTGTGTTAACTAGAGTTTAATTTTTCGTTTGTTTTTCTTAGAAGTTTATCTAAAAAAATACTACATTTTGGTAAACATAACATTTGATACAAAAAGAAGTTCCAGTCTCTTTATTTAAATGTGTAGAAGCACACATGTAAGTGTGCTTTTTTAAGTCATGACCACTCAAATAAATAGAAATGGTCTGATTTGAATAAAATAATTTCACAGGAAATCTTCACACCATATTTAATAACATGTACAAAATAATTTCATTATATATTCTTATATATAAATATTACTATAATATATAAAGAAATTAAGATATATTGAAGCAAATTAAATTATAGTTGAACTGAAATTTAAGATTACTATTTAAATTAAAATATAACTGACTATTAAATAAAACCTTACTAAATATGAAAAAAAAAAACCCCACACAGTCAAAGGATGTTTTCTACTGATTCCAAAACTGAAATGCTGAAAGAAGAAAAGAGAGCTCAGATTTTCATTTGTAATGTTTATACATTGCTAAGGAAACCAGATACAACAAGCGACACGAACAACATTCCCAAGATCAAGTTTATGATTATACAAATATATAAAACTATTTTGATATTTACAAAGCATTCTAAAATGCTTCTTTTTGCATCAATCTAATGCATCTGATTGCTTCAATTTACAACAAAGAAATCCATTCATTCTGTAACCACATTAAAAAAATAACGTTTCACAGGCCTTTTCTTTCACATTTCTAGTTTAAAAGTCTTTTATTATGTATCTCAAGTCTTAAAGTGTTAGTTGACCCTATGGGAGAGGAAAAAGGAGGCACATTGAGAGTTAATCCATTTTCCATCTGAGACACAAGTGACTGCATAATTAGTTACACCCATGCTTTTGCTTGTGTATGTGCTTGGAAACAACTGGCTCTCCCATTTCACCAATGAAAGGCTTCCACATTAATTTATAATGTGAACAAGTAGGTGTGAGAGTGAAAGTGTATGTGAGAGTATGATCAGTCATTTCTCCATGCTAGATTTGTTACATATGCAATAGTGAATAGATATTTGCTATTTGTTATCCTTTCTTTCAATGTTTATGTTTTACATTAAAATACATTTTAGGATATTTGATTCCTTTTGTTTTATGGTGCAGCTTACAATTTTTTAAGTTTAGGTTAGCAACAGAAAAAAAATGCCATTCAGAAATCTACTCGGCTGTCATTTTTTGCCAAACATTGTCTTTTGTGATTCTATGCTGTTCATAACAAGCTAAAGACAGAACCAAGCTAAGTCAACTACTGAAAACAACAGTTTAATAGTATTTTGAAGATGCAATTTCCCAAGTTAATAGCATAAAGGCTTTTAAGCCGTTGCTGTTTTGAAACAGTTTCTTTGAAATAAGTGCAAAATGTCATACCTTGGAAACTCACAAGAACCAAAGCACTGAGACATTCCAGGGAAGAAGCAAACGACAAATATTTTTTAGGTTCCTGCCATACAATTGTTGTTGATTGCTTATAGTTATTTCTTACTCTGTAAATGTCAGCTCTTTGGAAAGAACTACAACTACCACAATAGAGCTAGACCTGTCATGGAGTACCATTATCAATTCTTAATAAACAACAACTGCTAAGCAAACTAAGCATGAACTCCCTCTCCACAGTTATATCAATCAAACTGACAGCACATAGGTATGAGAAATTCTGCCTCTCTGCCTGCAAGGAAAGAGAACAGCTACTAATTTCCAAGGATCCCCTTACCTGATTTTTATCAGCAGCAATGGAATATTTAAATGGATATTCTTTGTTCCTCAAAAGTTAGTTACAAATTGTCACTGGTCCCTGTGACTGACTTTCACCAACTGATGACAATGCTTTACAGAGAAAAATGGTACAATATATTTTAGCTACTGCCACACCACTTCCATTTTTCTTTTCTTCTTAAAAGCCAATTGCAGTGTGTGGGAACTTTTTTCTTCTGCTTCTGCATTTTCTTTCTAATATCCTTTCGTGTATTTCCATAAAACACTTGAAATCACATTCACTTTTTCTCTTCTAATTATTTATATTTAAAAGTTCTTTACTAAAAGTAAAAAATAATTTCTTATTCCTTGATAATCTCCTCTGGGTTCAGAAAATTGTTGCCCTGAACCAATTTACTTTCTCTTTTGGCATTGCAAGTTCTGCTACCATTGTTTCATTAAAAGACTTGCCTCCAACAAAATGTAGAAACTCTTCTCCTTTCTATTTCCAGTGGGTGACCTTGGTATGATCTGATGTCATCAGTGGGTGTTAGACATTACAGTCCTAACCACCCAACTCTTTCACCTTCTCAAGACTTGAGGGTCTTCCCTAAACATCAGAGTATCACCCCTGGGCTCAGGCCCCTTAAAGATAGGTGAAACTAAAGCAGTGTTTTTGTAATGGAGAAGCCACGGTTGCACTTCTGTCTTAAGGAGTTCCCCTCGTAGCACATCTACGTTGTGCCAGCACAGCTGTTTGTAGAGAGAGCTATTCACTGAGTCAAAAAAAATGAATGAATCCATGCATCTATCTATTAATCTATATTTATACAGAGAGAGAGAGATAGCCATGCATATACACACACTGATACGATGTAGAGAGGCAGATCTTCCTTAAAAGAGCATTGTTTCCAAGGCAAACATCACTGCATCTTAAATCATTTAGGATGTGGATCATTATAACCTTCAGACAACCAGACCTGTGGAGTCTTTGAGGCACAGTGCGGCACAAGCCTATTCCAAATTTAGGCTGAAGTTTAAAGTCTCGAAACAATGTTTAGAAATATGGTTCAATATATCACCTTATCTGATAAATACTTCTTGGATAAATTAGACTTACTCCCATCCTTATTGAGCCAATTTATATTCAAAAATAATTCCACTGGGAAAGGGCTAATCTTGCAAAATTTGCAAGCTTTTGCATCAGAGAGTCCCATTGAAATCAATGGGAGTATTCATAGTAAAATTAAATGCATGCAAAAATTGCTTTACTACAGAAAAACGGCATTCCAAAGTGGATTTAAACCATTTTGCTTAATTCATTAACAGAGATCTGTGGTTAAACTGTTTCTGTGATTTTTCTAATAACAGTGTGGACAGACAAGGCCTCTATTTTATAACTTTTGGTGTGCAGCACTTAGCCACTGAACAATGGGGAAGCTTTCTGCAAGCACATGGTGCAGCTGCCCACTACACTTTTTGTGAGCTAGTCATGATATTCTGTTATATTCCATTACACAGTCCTGGCTCAGCCAAACTCATTTCTGTCAACATTAAATACCCAAAGAGATCCAGAGAAATTATATGCATTTCAGCAGACAAATCACCGTGCCTCATGGAAGCATCTTCCTACAGGAAAAGCTGTGATTCCCAAGCAAAGCTATTATGGTTAATGCCACTTAGGTATTCCTTCATTTTCTCTTTAAGACAACATTGAAGAAAAAAAATAATTTCCTTTCAGATATGTTTATTTACTCAAGGAATATTTTACAGCTCTGTCCACTATCAGCACATGCAAAACTATTTTGTCAGCCTGTTTATTGACTGTCGAAGTCTCACACCAGTAACACTGAGTGACAAATTTGAAATAATGTTCTTTTTCATTTTTATCCTTTGAAAAGTATGTTTTCAGAAAGCTTTCTTCTAAGTCAAGTGATAGAAATAAAAAGCATCCCAGTGGCAATTTTGTTCCACTTTTAAGTAAAAAATGTTTCAGGAAGTAGGATGTTGTCTGCAAGATGCAGCATGGCAAGGTTTGTCATCCCAGAGCCTGCTCCTGCCTGGTTCTGAGGAGGCCCCAGGAAAACTCTTTGCCACTGGTAGGGCCTTCCCTGGTAGGAAGGAGAGCCTGGAACCAACCTCCTGGCTGCTCCTGCATGGATGTGACGAGCACCACGGAGAACTGGCTGCTCAGACTGCACATGTAATAATCTGCAGATTCATAAATCAGCTGTAAATCAAATGCCTCAGGGACAAGTCACAGTGCTGAGAGGAAAAACATCCTCTGCCACGGGAATAAGGTTCAGAGGAAATACTAGATTTCAGAGGTTTTCTTCTTCCTGCAGGGTAGCTTAGCCAGGTTCCACCAGATTTAAACAAAATGTCCTTTGCAGCAGCAGCAGCAGCAGTGTTGTTTCCAGTAGAAGGCACATGGTTGGTTTGCACACGGATGGCTGCTGAGGCTGAATTCTAGCACTGGAAGCCTGAAGTCCCTGCTCAGGCACACACATAAAACATAGAGGTCCAGAGATTTTAGGTAAGCAGTTTTGACCAAGAAATACTTTGCAGGACAAAAGGAAATTAGTTTAATACTCTTTGCATATCTTTCAAAATAATTGGCTTAATTTGCATTACATGTTGTACTTAAAAAAGACAAAATATCCCTCATGAAAAGTTGGTCTCAGCTTTGCAGAGATTTTGTCTTCTGCTGTTCCTTACTCATATCTTCCAGTTATCTCAATGATATTAAACAGGTGAAGTTGCATTTAATGTGCAATAATAATAATGTATATATTTTTCTCCTTCATTTGTGTTAAGAAAGTTGGAAAAATAATCAAACAAAAGTTCTCCATTTTTGTTGTCATTCTCTATTTCTCTCTCAGTTTATACTGGAAATGGATAGAATACAAAAAACTGAATAAAAAATATTCAAGATAACAAAAAACCTTTTCTTCATTAATATTCTGAATTTCTCTTTCCACAGCTGCAACCAGAAATTTTAATCCCAGAGAACTATTTCAGTACAAAGTGCAGTAATTAGCTCATAAATGATCAGAATCAGATCCATGCCTGGTGTTTTAGCCTTTAAAATAACAGGGAAGAAGTGGGGTTTTTAAATACCATTTTTGCAATCCTGCTGAGGAAAGATTTTTTGCTTATTTTTAAGGGCAGAATTCCCTTTCTGTGTGGCTTGTCTGTTTATGCTATTATTAAAAGTTCATGGGAATGGTAATGTGTGAAATAAACCTTACTAGGAAAGCTATTCTACTAAAATGTATATTTAAATTTGATCTGTTTACTATCTTTTACTCTCCTTCAATTGAAACCAGACAGTCAACCCAGCTCTGCTGTAATTTGAATTAAAACAATTCAAAATAATCTTTCCATATATTGAAAAATAATTCACGAGACACGCACATAAAATATGTTAAAAGAAAAACAAAGCTGTGGCATTGAGCAAACAACTAGAAATTGCAGAATTAAATTAATCTGAAAAAAACCTTTTCAATAGGCATTTTTCGAACACATATAAATCATATATGTTCCCTTTCCGAGTTAAGTAAAGGTGGCCCGTCCACCTTGGACAAATCGGGTAGAATGGTCCGAATCGGGTGTTAATTGACGCGTTATGAAATATTCCGTCGTTGGTAATATATTATTCCTCCCTAGTCCTTCCCCAGCACACCGCGCTGTGGGGACCAGAAAAGCATGTCGCTCTGTCTCTTCTCCCCAGACCGTTCCAGCCCCCAGTCCCACACTGGCAGCTAATTGATTCTCGGGCTTGCTCTCATTTCGGACTCTCCTTTCAGTGCCATTAAGCTCCTTCTCTCATCACCTTTTCCCATCAGGTCCTTTACCTCAAACAAATAAAAATCAAGGAGGTACCCTGAGCGGCTTGACAGCAGAGTGAGACAGAAAGCTCCCAATTCCAATGTCTGGGCTCAGCTGACCATTCCAGATCATTTCTTGAGCCAATTTTGCAGTTTGACCAGATTTGGCAGGGATCTACTTTTTCCATTCATATTTCATTTCCTTTGAGATCTGTTAATTTCAATTTGTTCAAGAAACTGAGTTAAAATGCAAGACTTTGAAATGTAATAGGAACGTATAAATGTATGAACTACACTACAACAAGCTACAACTGCACAGTTGCTATTATAGTTGCTTTCAGTATGAATTAAAGGTATTTTTATCTTCAGACTGCAAAAGGAAAAACAATTCCTATCATTTAAGTAGTCACGCAGAATATTTAGATTTCTTTTTCCACACCTCAATGCTGACTTTGATGTCTAAAATCAGAGAATTACATTTGTTCCTACATCCATTTCAGCAACAGCACTTTGGGCACTGAAATATTTTAAGAATTATTTTTCTGGGACTGTTTAGCAAATCATTCTTCAAGTACTTTGTAAGAGATTCTCAGTTAAATATATTATTTAAAAAATAATCTACACAGTAATAGAACAGTAAGCTAAGTTCCCAAAAGAACCAAGCATAATGTAAAATACTAAATAAATATAGCATTGTTAACTTAGATATTGAAGCCTATTTTGGCTCTTACTTATCTGTGATTTCCTTTTATGTCTTTTAGAAATGTTGAAACAATATGAATTACTTTTTTTCAAGGGCAAGATCAGATTGTGAACCCTTCCTAAAACCATGTTGTAATATGTTCTTAGTTATTTCACAAAGCTATCATCTTCTGAGTTTCATTCTTCAATTCTCATATTGCCATGTGGCATTATTTCTTCATGATGACAATTATTCATGTTTTCAAAATCACAGATTTCTCATAAAATCTTCTGATATTTACCTCCTAAATGGCGTTTCTGAAATTCAACCTATTTAACAGAAATTAATCTGAAAAATATATAGACCTAAATAAAGCCTAGTCCACTGTTATTTCCTAGAAAGTACATCCATAATTGGCCACATAGCATCATTCTGATGGGAAAAATTTAAAAGCCATGTAGCACAGCA
This sequence comes from Callaeas wilsoni, assembly GCA_013398955.1. Classification (NCBI taxonomy): domain Eukaryota; kingdom Metazoa; phylum Chordata; class Aves; order Passeriformes; family Callaeidae; genus Callaeas; species Callaeas wilsoni. Next base: position 108,586 of record VWPU01009580.1, read on the forward strand.
CCAGAGAAAGGCAGAGAGGGAAGAGGATATGCTCTTTATTCTTCCAAGTTGCACCACAATATTCATAGCAACCACAGCACGCCTGCTGATTCCACAGACATTTCATAAAAGAACATAAGCAGAGGCAATGCAGAAGATGTTATGCATTGAACTGTCTATTACTTACTAGTTCAAATTAGATGTTGTGATGATTAAAACTAGATTGCATATAGAGCTCTTCCATGAAGTTAGAGTATGACCCTGACTGCCCATTGGTTATCATAATACTCCCTATACTCAAAGATATCTCTATTCCAGAAAGCTTCCATCTATTCAACACCTAATTTTATATAATATTTATTATCCCAAGCTTCCATTGACATCACTGCAAAGGTGGACCTTTGCTTTAGCATTTAAACGGGTGTAAGAATATAGATTTTTCCCCTACTCCAAGAACCAAGAACCTAGTCCTACATACATATGGGATGATATCAACTATGTCTCAGCAAGTAGAAACTGTATTATTATCACCATTTTTAAGGTTAAATATATTCAAGTTTTGTTTGTAGAGTGCTGAAAACCTGTAAAGTCACTTCAATACAGAGATGCATCATCATTCCAGCAATGCACAAGCCTCAAGGAACTGAAGCACGTGCAGTCTTTAAGTCCACAGGAAGTCTCATTGAAGTTCTGAGAAAAAAGGCTTCTGAAATCCAAATTGCTATAATGATGCCTGTCACAGCTAGGCACCCTGTGGAAACAGGACCTGGCACAGCCATTCATCCCATTCCCATTCATCACATGGCTTTTCATTTCAGGCAGTGTGGGTGAAATGGAGCCCAGTGCTCCAGTGACAGGTAAACCTCATGTCCTCCCTCAGCCATCACACCCTTGTGCATAAGCCCCAGCACACGTGTGTATTCCATAGTGACTCTCTGGCCTCAGCACAGAAATAGAGAGAACAAGATTCTAGATATAAATTCCATTAAAATAAAAGATGAAAAGGCAATTATATTATGCCAGAGATGAATTAGACTGCTAACTTGCTCTCCTGTGTTAACTGTGGAAAACTATTACCAGTTTTGACTTTTCCCATCTGTTCTACTCCAAGCTTGCCGAAAGGCTGATATTCTGACAACAATCTGAAGCACAGTTTTGCCAACTGTTTCTTTTTGAAAGTCCATGTTCCATATGTTCTTATTATGCTTCTTTTTATTGCCGTGAAAGTACACAACTAACTAGGAAGAAAAAAAGTTTACTGTTTTCTACAATTATATTAAACATATCTTCTTTTAAAAAAAATTATAGAAGAGATCATTCAAATACTCTTCCCTCTTTTCCATGAGATACATCCTTGTGTTACTATAGTGTATATATCTGCCACTTATAATGATTGCCTGTTAAACTTAACATACATTATGTCTAATATGTATGACATACAGTCTCTACAAAAAAATTTAATTATTTAGAACAGGTAGTTAGTAGAACAAGACCACAGGGTGAGAGTTCATCTTATCTTTCAAACAAGAGTTCTAAATATGTGTTGACTGTCCAAATTTAAGAAGAAATGTATCTATTGCTTACACGGGGAGACTATTTGTACCAGCATTCCTAAAATAGCAGTTGGCCTTTATCCCAAGAATATAAAAAGCAAAAATCTTGAATTCTGACCTCATGATAACCATGCAATCCTGTGTAATAGAAAGCATGATCAAGAAATCTATGCAGCAGTTGACACATTAGTACTGATTTTATATCCCCTGAATTCTCATCAAATGAAGGAAATCTCTACAGCTATCATCTACATCAGTATAAACCAGAAGCAATTGAATAAAAGACCAGAGGAAACCACTGGAGTTTCATATCCATTTATAACAGTCTGACTGATTTGAGGTCCAAAAGAAGACAGTAATCAAAAATAAAACTCTTGGAAGAATGTTACATGACACTGATGATAGCAGGCACAAGATAAGCTCTTTCACTAAAGGAAAGACTCTGGAATTGTTGTGTTACATTTGCTCACTTGACTGGTTAAAAAAAAAGTTTTACAGCTCACAATTCCTTCTTTAAATCTGAAATAGAAGTACCAGCCTTCAAAGCTGAGAAGCACAGAATTATCTTGGTGGGCAAGGACTCTGATTATCATCTAATACAACATCCTGCTTCAAGCAGAACTACAGCCAGAACTTGATCAGGTAGGCCAAGGCTTGGTGTAGTCAGACATCAAATATATCCAGAGATGGAGGTCCCATAACTGGTCTGGTAAACATGTTCCAGTCCTTCATCTCCCTGCTACTGAAAACTTCATAATGTCTGAGATATATGTGGCCACGGCCCTTGCTACGTAATCTGTCCTACAAGAAGAATCTGACCCCGTCATCTTCACAGATACCCTTGAAATAGTTGTAAGCAGATACTAGATTGGCCCTCATTCTCCTCTCCGTCAGAGTAACAAGCCTAGGTTCTTCAGCTTCTCTCTGGAGAGGTTCTGCAGGCACCAGAGCATCCTGCTAGCCCAGATGGATCCTCTTCTATTCCTTTATGTATGTTTTGAATGTCAGGGCCCCAAATAGAATGAACTTTTCCTGAGTGGCCTTGCCAGTGACAAGTAAAGAGGATAGCAAGTTTTTTGGACTGGGGTCCATCTCCTCCTGGTGTACTGCACGATGTATTCCCAATGAGAGCATGTTGTTTGCTCGTTCAGCCTGACACCACCTGCAACATCCCAGCCCTATTCTGTAGATCTCTCAGCCAGTCACTTCCCAGTTTGCACAGGGTAATTCTGCGTAGGAAAAAAGAACTTCCCACTTTTCCATGTTGCACTTTGCAAAATTTCTGCAGGCACAATCCTCAGATTTATTCAAGTGTCTCCAGACTGAGGTGTTGCTACCTCAGTCAGCTGCTTTCCCATTACTGACATGCTGAGGATACACTCTATGTCACAATTTGTAACACCACTGAAGGTCACTGAACAATATGAATCTGATATCAAGACCAGGATATTACAGTCATTGCTGCCTACCCACCAGACCTCAAGCCATGGATTATTGCACTTCAAACTTGTTGGTCCAGCTAATATTCTTCTAATAGTCCCATTATCCAGACCACACTTCTCAGCTTACAAAGAAAAATGCTGTGGTACATGATGTCCAAAACCGCGTGAAAGTCAAGATGTATCACATTCACCACTCTCCTCTCATGCAAAGAATCAGTATATCAATAGAGAAGACAATCAGCTTGGTCAAGCATAATATGCCCTGGCAAATCTGTGTTGAGTTTCTTGATTATGTCTTTGCTCTTTAGGTGCTTGGGACTGATAACTGCATGATTTTCCCATGGAATGATTTTTTTAGGGCTTCAGAATTGCTCTAGCATCATAATCACCTTGACCAATTAGGTTATTGTCCTATTCCAGCCAATAGTCTTAGCACTTCTCTGCTTGAAAATAGGACCTGTTGCTTTACAGGTACCAATCCAATCATTTTTTCTCTCAGATGGTCTAATTATTTAATGGAATTACATTAAATTAATATAATTGTTCTCCAACTATATTTAGCTTGAGCATTTTTGCTTCAAATTCAGACTCGGAAGAAAGATTTACATGACTAATAAAGTCTCTTACAGCTGTATCAAATGGGTCTAATAAAGATATATCATTGTTTTACAAAATTAATGTCCTTTTTTTCATTATCACAGGTATAAAAACAATACCATTAATATATAAAAATAAAGAAGCACTAATTCACAGTTTGAAGCTAAGAGAATTAGTTTCCAGATTGTTAACAAGTCTTTAGGTTATTAGTTATGAATAGGCAAACTCTGTTATCATTATAATTATTACATTAAAAAAATTTCATATATTTGTAAGAAAACAGCATTTGGAGTTGCAAGCAGTACAATCCTCTTTCATACTCGTAACTGACAGCTCTCAGAGAAACTACCTGTGTTTATTTCCATTCAAAGTCCATTGTTTTCTGAGGCTTTGGTGCAAGTCAGAATGACCACCTTCAAAGTGAATTTGCAGGTTTGCTTAAACTGCTCTAAACCTCTGGCCCCACCTTTTCTCCCTGTCTGGGTGCACTGTTTGGGCTGTGATGGTGCTGGCATTAAGCAGTTCGGCTGATTTGTCCAAATTAAAACATTTTGCTGTTAAGATCAGCTTCCAGTCAGATCAAAAAACAAAACTCCTGAAGGCAGTGCCAAGGAAAAAGTAGGCAAATGTGTCCACAATTATCTTAGAAGTAATACAGGCTTAGAAGTCATCTCTAACACTTATGTCTCTCAAGATATTTGTGAAAATATTCTGTTAACAATAAGCTTGAAATTGATCTCACAGATAACTCTGTTTATGCTAATGAAAATCTGCACAGTTGAATACAGCTTTCCTGAAGGGAAAGAAATAAGCAGTGCCAACAGCCTTCATTTTTACTTCTTTACATTTTCTTCTTTTTGATTAATTCAGAGTGGCTGACTTGTTTCTCACTTCCATTTATCCATTCTGATATGTATTACCCAAACCGCACACACAACTTACAAAATTGTAGACAGAGGAAATCAGAAGCTCAGAAAACAAGGATTTCAAGAGAAAATATGTGACACAGATATGTAACCTGGAACTGTAGATGAGCTGTAGGGCACTGTCTTGTTGTTAAACCAGATAATCCATTTCTTTTATGATTGGCAATAATGCTGATTATGATCTGATTAATGGCCAATTTCATGATGAGAACATTATTCAAATTTATAGTCATTTGTTAGTAATGTGTGCTATCAGAAAGCTTTGCTCTTAATTATGCTGCTGCTTTAATTGTATAGTTCTACAGTGCTGATTGGAATTGTCAGTTTGTGAATGTGATTATTGCACATTAGCGCCAAGTATATAGCAATGTTCTTTTAGTAGGATGTGAACGAGTTGTGCTCTCCCTCTTGATTTGACTGTATTTAATTATTGTTAGTATATTCTTTATTAGAAGCAGATGAGCTGTTCAATAGAAGCATCTTTGTACTGTGTCCCTGCACCTATCACAGACATCCAGACTATGACAATGAGTTAGGACTGCATTGTTGAGGCTCTGCACGTAGTCACTGATTTAAATCCAATGTAATGGGGCTGGCTGCAGTGGGGGAATTCTGGATTTGCAAGAATGTTCCAAGAACTGAAGAGCAAACAAGAAATTACCTTATTGATGCACTTATTGGTGTATGTTCAGCAGACTGAAAGTTAAACAGTAACTACAGTAGGACCCTCTGCTCTAATCTAACCTTATAGTATCAATGTTTTTCTGGAGCCAATTTCATCCGACCTTACTTTAAAAACATTTATTTAACCCGTGCATTTAAGTTCATTGACTCCTTATCTGTACTGTGCTGAAATGGAAGACTGTTCAGATAGTTCCTGTGGCTGCTGGGTGACAGTGCTCATACCAACCACTACAAATACTTGCTGGCACTGTCCATTGCCGGTGCTACAGTGCAGGTTCCATTTTACTTTAAAAAAAAAATTGGTATATAAGGAACCCAAACTAGCTGCCGAGAGTACTTAATTTGTTAACGAATACTGAGTAAATGTTTCCCTCAAACAGGAAAGATTAGCCATCATGATTGTCTGAATTATAGCTAGGAGGACTGGCTTTCTCCGTCTCATGTTTGCACCTGCTATGTATTAATATCACCAAGCTCTACTTGTGAAGACAACAGAAGTGGCCTCTGAGATGCCACAAGGAACCCAACAGTGCTGCTGAATCATTTCTCGTTAAGACCCTGGTCCAAGGCTCAGAATATGAAGGATGTGACACAATACTCTTAATAATTTAAAGATCTGATAAATCTTGTTAATGACAGAAAATAATTTCCAACCGCTCTTCTTCCAAAGACTTTCCTTGCAGAAAGTCATGGACAAAACATGATAATGCATACTGGTTTTTGGACAGTTTCAGCATTATGAGGTGCTTCACTCTCTGAAAGCACAGGGTTTTATCTCTAGGAGCAGTTTTACCCGCTTTCATCAGCCCCAGATGGCAGGTAGCCACGTTCCTATGCTAGCACAAATATTTCAGCAGAATTTAATCTTTCCCAAACACATTAAGTTGCTTTTTATAAATAACCGATCAGCTCAGTGTGTGCTTATGCTGTTGGATGCAGAAAGCCGTGGGCTGGCCCCACACCCGCACTCCAAATCATCTGGAAGCGAGCCACCGCCTGTCCAAAAGGCATTTAGCTACATTAATGCAGGACTACGCCTGAGCTAATAAGGCCTGCTGAGAGCCCCAGTATTAGTACAATTATGTTTTCACAGCAGCTTGTTTTTCTTTTAGTAAAATATCAGATCACATGGGCTGACGATTTCATTATTTACTTCAGAACCGAAGTAGAGTTTAATATGTATAGGGAGAGTTTATCCCAAACAGAAGCTTAAATAGCCAATATAAATCTTCTTCGAAATAGTAATAATGGATTCAGCAGCTATGTGGTAAACAGAATTAAGGATTTCATTCCACAAGTCTTTTATTTGCATTTAAGCTGACAAACAACATAATTTTGCTGTTCACAATAACAAACCTTAATTGATAGACTTCTTCCTAGTATTTTATTGCAAAAAAATTGATGTTTGCATTTAATATCATGCTGTCATTATCTTGTTTCCTCCACAGTGAGAAGATTTGTCTGCTTTCTGCAGGTGCAGAGGGCCAGCTAAGTACACAACAGCCCCCCCCTTATTCTTCCTATCAGCATACACAATGATCACTAGTTATTATGCATAATTACATGGTCGCATGTATTAAATGTTGTTATAGTGCATGACAGCATGTTTTAACAGTTAGGAACTTACATCTCGAAACTCGTAGTTATTTTAGTCACATTTTGAAAAGCAGCATCTTTTTCCTGGAACAAAATGTGTTTTTAGCACAAGTTAACTTAGCTAATGAACTATATGAAAACATAATTAAATAAGTGGAGAAAAAAACACAGTTTTCTTTTTGTTTTTATTCCTATCTGTTACCATCTGTTTCACTGGTAACCTAGAAACTAGGTTTATCAGCTGCTAGCTACCTGAAGCCTTGGGAGGAGCTGAGGGGAGAAAGGAAGGTTAGCACTCGCTATTTGTTTTAACACGATATGTTATAGGTTCGGTAGAGCTGGTACTGTAAATCTGTACAGAAAAGCAGAAATTCAAAAGAGCATAAACAGAATTATACTTAATTAATATTATCAACTCAATATTGATTTTAAAAGGGATTACTATTCTGAGTCAAGCAGTACAGAACTTGAGATGCAACTTGATTTCTCCATCTATTTAAAATGGAAGGTTGCTTCCCACATTTGTTTGTGGAGATCAGGAAAATCTGAGTTAAGACTGCACTTAAAAGAAAACCAAATATTTGAAAATGTGTAAGCATCTAGACAAGACATCCTAAAAATTAAAACTAAGAAAATGAAAGAAAAGAGCTAAGATTTTTTTTTTACCTATTAAGTATCTCAGAATTTCAACAATCATTTGAAGTTGAAGGCTCTTCCCTGGTTTAAATCACTTTGTCCTGGGCCATGGATCTCTGGGGAGGGAGAGAGCAGTAACACTACCATCAAGCTGCATTACAGCACAAGCCCTACAACCATCTCCTAATCACATTGGTGTTTATTACACTACATAGTATTTTGAGATATTAGGGTAAAATAAGCCAATTAGAATTTCCTGAATGCATTCTCAAAAATCCAGCTTATTACAATAGGTGCTGCAAAGAGACTTTTCAAAACAAGATGAGAGAAACTATAGAAAAGGCAAAAATTACAGCTTGGAACAGTATTTCTACTTAATATAGTGAGATACTTTCTGTGTTCTTACACACTAACATTTCATTTTAAGCTAAGTATTTCCAAATATAACAACATACATTTAAAACTAAAATAATCTCTCTTGCAAAAATATATTAGCTATTGATTCAAAACACATTTGTCCTTTCCTTTTTTTCTGTTTTTAATGTCCCTAGCCTTGGAACAGATTGTATGGGGTTCAGATAAGATTACGTTACAATGCAACTGTAAACTGACACCTTAAAAAATGGGAACACTTCCATGTTATTCACAATTAACATAACCAAGAGTTCAAACATTTTCCTTTAAATTGAGCAAAGTATCAAATTATATGCCAATTCTATTATCTACAAATATTTATACAAGATTAACTGTTCAGTTTTATATTTCAGTAAGTAAAAACTGCAAAGGGCCAACTGCTGAAAATGTCTCTCAGAATACAGAGCAAAGGGGGTTGTAGAAGAGCATTTACAAGAGCCTCCAGCAGCATGACAAGAAGAAATGGCTTCAAACTGAGAAAGAGTCGGTTTTGATTAGATATTAGATAGAAATTCTTTACTGTGTGGATGGTTGTGCCCTGGCACAGATGGTCCAGAGAAGTTGTGGAAGCCCCGTCCCTGGAAGTATTCAAGTTGGAATGTAGCTCTGAGCAACCTGGTCTTGTGAAAGGTGTTCTTGCCCACACCAGGAGGGTTGGAATGAGATAATTTTTAAGATCCCTTCCAACCCAAACCATTCTATGACTCTATGATTCTGAGAGTTTGTAAACCTTGAAACTGTAGTGAGTTCCCCAAACAGAGAAGAATCATCTATTATAAAGTGAATATTAAGGTAAGTTAAGGATAGACTCAAACTCTGAAAACTAATCTATACTCATTTCCATGATATATATATTTACATATTTTTATAGATGCACAGAAATACAAGAAATCTTGAATCTACCCATTTAAGTTATTTTAATACAATTATATTGGGTAGTTGGTGTTAGATATTAATTTAAACTTCATTTAAACTTGGCCTAAACATGTTAAATCACCAGAATTCTGCTGCCAGTTATGTTACCAACTTGCTGCTAAAAGCAAAGGAATCTTTTAGTTGGTATCTTAGATTATTTGTCTCAAATACATTTTCATTTCTTATGGGTTTGCTTTCAAAATTTTTCATGAGTTCTCAGTATAAATGCTCAAGAATAGTGAATTCTCATTCAATGTATGCACAAACATGTAAAATAAATTGTCCACATTTTGGGAATACACATAAATGTACCGTTCTTTTACTATGAACTTACTCAGCATAAAGTGGACTATAAGATTTACATCTATCTCACCAGAAATTTAAGGAAATAAATTGTGACTCTCATGACCAGTCCTGTAATGAAAAAACAGACCTTGAATTTCAAGGTGTAAGCCAAACTTACAGAAACAGTGAGAGCCAATTATTAAATATATATACATACATAAATATCTATCTCTTTAAATGAACACAATTACTAGTAATGATTGTTCACACATTTTTTCAAATGGGAGATCAAATCCTGTGTGTAATGGCGTACTTGTTCACATCAGAAATTTTTCTGTGGGAACATTTTAAATCTGGAAAATTTCTATTAAAATAAGTTCTTCTTCTAAACATAAAGACAATCATAAAGGAAAGCATCCAAAATGTGTGTTCAAATACTTTGCATATTTTAAAATGTAATAATTTGGAATTCATCTTCATGTCATAATTGTTTAATTACAAAAATAGTTCCTCCCATTTCAGAGAGAACTGTGAAGCACCTTTCATTTGCTTTGGGGCCTCCACTGCCAGCAAAGACGTAGCTGGTCAAGGGAAACATATCTCAGTCACTATCAAGCGTGTATGTTACAGCTAACTCTTTGGAAAAGCCGATATGTAACTTATTTCAGTTAACTCATCTAATAGGTGTAATACTCAGAAAGAACCTTATTAATTATAGAAAAAAGCAAAAAAAAATGGTAAAGTTTTCTTAAATACAACAAGTAATATCAGAATTTTAACTTCTTATAATTCCCAATAATTTTAACTGTTCAGACTTCAGATCAAAAAACAAATACACGATGTGAAAGTGTTAGAAGACATTTTGGAAATGCTAAGATCAGCTAAGAACTTTTAAATTTTGTGTGCAACAAGATCTTTTCTAGCTAAAGTAAAAAGACATTCAGATAGTTTTTCAGATAGCGAATCACAGAAAAGTTTTTGATCAAAAATAAGCATGCCTATATATATGAGCTCTAAATAATTTCATATCTAGACAAGAATCTAGGCCTTCTGTATTTTCAGTAATTTCTGTGGTTTCCTCACTCAATTCTTTCACTCTTTTTTTTCCCTCACTGTTAGTTTGAGTGGATGATTCATTGCAAATGACATGAGCTATTCATACTTCTGCTGCATGCTGGTATGCACCAAGGCGTTGTAATTTATTTGTCGTTACAAAATAACCATGTTTTTGCAAGTTGCATTTTTCAGTTTTCAGGGATTTTTTTTCTATATGAGTAGATCACAGAAATGTGAGCATTGGACACTTAACATTTCAAAATTCAAACTGTGTTGCTACGCCACAGGAAAGAAAGAAAAAGGCTTTTGTTTCTATTCTTGGATCTTAAAAGTATAAAAATGAACTGGCTTGAAGAAGCCAGACTTTTTGGAAAAGGAAGTGTTTAGAGAGAGATTGGAAAAAAAATTAGGATACAGGGAACATTACAAAGAAAATTAACTGTTATCTTTCCAGGCTACATTGGCATACCACATACAGTTCAAATAATCATAATAAGTATGAATGGAAGAGATTGCAGATCTTCATTATCTACTTCAGTTCTATTACTCTTAGGATTGAAGATGTTTGATCACCTATGGATTTCTTTTAAAATGGATTGTGAAAAGCAAAATAAGAAATTAAAATCAGCTGTTATTATGCTTAGATTTGCTATGTAGGGATGTGAAAAGGTCAAAAACCATATACAAACCTTTTACAAGCAATTCTACAATTCCTTCTGGACACTTTTAGAAAAAAATAGATAAATTTATATGTATGCAATAGCTATATAAACACGTGTGAAATACATATAACAATAAAAAAAGCATCTCATAGTTTAGTTTTAAAAAGGCATCTCGTAGTTCAGTTTAACCCATTAGTTGCTGACTGCCCATGGTGGCTGACCTGAAAACAGAAAGCCCGAAGTCAAGCCACAGACCTCGTCTTCCCATGGAGCTGCTCTACGAATGCCAGTTCCATTAGGCAGCTGTAGGGTCAGGGGGAAATGTGTGGTTTTGGAAACACAGTATGTCAGTGTTTCCAAAACATTTTCTTGGAATTTTTTTTTTCTGAAGAAATTTTTCTTTAAAAAATGGATTTGTTCCAATTTGAAACTAAGCCAAATTAAAAAGAAAAACATCTAAAAATCTGTGAACTGTGAAGCCAGTTATTCACCCAGTCCTAGTGCTGCGGCGAACTTCTTTTCTCCTAACATTCTGGTGACACCATGGTCTGATTCCTATTCTTTCTTCCCCTTGAGTCTTCCTGTTTCATTCAACAAGACTTTCCTCTCCTCTGAATTCTCTTGAAGTTTTGTATTAGGCAGTTTTCTAGTCCCTTAACCCCTCCCTCCTGCCCTTATTCTTTGGTGATGTCATGTATATTGTAAATTAACCTCATCTTCACAGGGCAGAAGAGGCTGCAAGATCATTAGTGAGGATTGCTTTCTTTTTAGATTGCTTTCTTTTTATCTGTCATCCTTTCCCTGTCGAGAAAAGCAACCCACACCACCCTTTACTTAAGTGTCACAGAAGTCCTTACTCACTTGTCATAAAGTTTATTACTGTTACACAGAATTTCATGCTCTGAGCATTTCACAGGGTTTTTTTTTTAAATCCCTGTACCTACCCGAAGAAATATTGAATCCCAATGACAATAATAACGTGGTGGATGTTTTAGATATGACAATATATCTGACTTCAGAATTGATAATAAACCTTCTTTAACATTGCAAATCCTTCAATATAATAATGATAAATGCTAATACTGTTATTTTCCAATCTGCTGAAAGTCATTCTTCCTGAAACATTTGTACCGATACTTCAGTCCAAGATTTTATCCTGAAATGAAGTCACCAGAACAATGCTGCAGCCTGAGATGGGTGTGCAGCTATGACAAACTTAAATAGAATAAAGGCAAAGAGATGTTTCTGTCTAAGCAGACAGCCAAGAAGGGAGATTGTTGAATTACTGAGCCTCACTGTCATCTGAATTCACATAGGCAGGAATTTTTTTTCTTTTTCAAGTATATTACAGGGGTGTTTTTTAGTGACAAGCAGGTACATATGTTCCTTCTGTTGCTTTCAAAACTCCAGTCCACTTTTCTCTCTCTATCTCAAGCAAAAAGCTACAGAATACAGAGTGGAGGACATCTGAAAATAACAGTCTCAGGAGCAGACAATGCTGGGGACTGTTTAACATGATATATGCCCTTAGACTCATCGAATTTTAGCTTGTGGACAGGCAAGGACATTCCAATGTGAAATTACCAGTTGAAAATGACAGTACACGTGATTTAAGACACCATTTTATATATTTTATTGTACTCCATAATGCAGTCAACTAAAAACCATCATTCAGCTTTCAGCTAAAAATCGCATTGCCCAAAACACTAAAAATCTGCAACAGATGTTAAGTTTCTGCCCATGTCTTGTTCCGCTGGCTGCAATTCCTGTAGTCAGATGGCTCTCTTTCAACTCCATTCATACGTTCCAGCAGGTCATACTTTGTGAAGCCTCTAACAACTAATTAAAGTTTTATTTCAGACCTCTAATAGCTCAATGAATAATTTAGGGAGAAAAGAAAATATTTTCTGGGAAAGCATTAGCATAATTTTCAGTGAAGCTGTATCACTCCTTCTGGCCATATTCAATTTTAGGAAGATGAAAGAAGAGAAAACATGGTATAACTTGCTGCCATACAGGCAGTTGCAGTGTCAGTTTTGTATCTTGGAACACTTCTAAATAGCTTTTCTGCTAAAGAAAGAATCAATTAGTATTGAGGCACATCTGTAGCACAACAAGATGTTCTGCTTGGAACTGGATCAAAACTACATTTTGCAAATGTTATCTCATGCTGGTATTACTTTCATTTGAATCTACAATTAAAGAACTTACAAACTTCAATTCCAAATTCCAATGGATCAGTAATATGAAGTTAGAAAAATTTTGAAATAGTAATCTCCAGAGGGAATCTTAGACTTCCAAATTTGCTTACTTTAACTCATGTATCCTTAATATCTCTGGGTTAAAGAAACCTTTGTATTGATGCCTGAGTGCCAGGAAATTTTTTGGATTTTTTTTTCCTGAGGGTAAAAACCTATTTAACCATTCCAAATTGCACCTGACTGTGGACAATAGAAAAAAAATCAGTCAAATGAACTGTAAAACAGAGGGGAAAAGTGAGTAAGAAATGGACACAGGTAATTATTAGCTGGAAAAAGTGCACAAAAAATCTGTGTGAAATAATTTCTCTGCTATTATAAAACAGAAGTCTAAAATTGATAACCACAACAAAAATCTATAAGCAGCTGGTTAAAATACAAAATTGAATTGCATGAGCTCAGCCAATGGGAAAGACACCACTTTTCAGTCTTCAAAAGGGTGGGAGAGATCCTCTCAACTCAAACCACTCATCTACAGTTGAGGTAGAAAATCTCTGGTCTTCTCTCCCATTGTACCAGTAATAATAAAAGGGATAGCTCTTGATAAGAAGATGAATATCCATACTTAAACAAACCATCCAGGAGTCCCCAGTCCTGCCTATGGAGCAAAGCTCTTTTAGACCTGACTGTGCCTGGCAGCAGTCTGCTGTGTTTTGGACAGTGTTAGAAGTTATGACAGTGAGCTCATCTGATTTTGGTCTATTGAACAGGCTGGTCTTGCAGAATTTCTAGTTGGCAAAGGGGAGAATCTCAAGGAAAACTGTCCTGTAAAACTAAATTTACTGATCTTAGAGGCCTCATATACCCAAGGACTTTAGCTGTCTGCAAGTTATCTACCATATGTTTGGGTACATGGAAGGAATAAGTTCATAATGTACTCCAAATTGTATAAACAACTGATGTCTTTTGTGTTTGGGGGTTTTTAAAACAGATTCCAAAATGTCTTTCTTTTCCTGCTTTCCTTCCAAGATTCTAGTTTCCTGGATCCATTTTTCTTCTGGGCAAAGGAACCAGACTATTGGATCTAGTAATTCCTTAGATCACCACAACATCCTACTGAGGATTATGCAGGAGATATTATTTACATAGGTCTTAAACTAATTTCTGGATACTTTTTTTTTCTTTATAGACTGAAGACTTCTGCCATTATTTATGATTATTTGGCATTGCTGCTGGAAAGAAATGGGATGTTGGCAGATCATATATATAAACAGATGTTTCCAGCACAATGACACTTGAAATTCTGATTTACTCAAGAGAATAATCAATTCTTAAAGCAGCTTCCATGTGAATAAAAGGTCCCCAAAGTTAAAGATTCATATGCGGTACTCACAGCACAGTTTCCATGTATATATTAAGAAATTCCCAAACAACTAATTGTATAAACTTTATGTAGGTGGTCAGTACACTGAGGATCATTTCAGTAATAACATTGCAGTAACACAGTGCAAGGAACAGTTTTTAAATTCCACATAAAAAGCTGAACTTTGTTAACCCAAATTGAGACAGATTTTTTTCCAAGAACGTTATCAAAATGTGCTTCTTTAAAAATCTTGCTGACTTTAGAAAGCTTCTGAATACTTCTGTCCATTTAACAAGTAATTTGTTTCCTTGCAGTTCCTGAAGAATAGTCTGACTTCATATTTCTGCAAGTGCCTTTGATATGAAGAAGATCAGAAAGCCACCAGGAACAAGGCGGTTAACCTGTTTTACCACAGATGTTTGACTGACATAATACGAACATAAATCTAAAGCATACATCCTGTAACTTGATAGATTTGCTTTACGTTTCTTCCTTTAAATAAAAAACAACAATAACAACAACAACAATTGAAATCTTTTAACAAAGTCATCATCAAATTTCCCAGTTTTTATTAGGAAAAGAACTAAATCAGGAATACCTACTAATTTCTGCTTCAGTAGCTGTTAATTATAGTTGCATCTTTACTGAGCCATACCAAGTGTGAAGCAGTATTCTATAGATATTTTTGGCCCTTGACCTCAGCAACTTCTAGAATGTCCAGAACTTGATGGAAATTTTTCAAGTAGGGATCTTAACTTGATTGTTGTTATAAATAACACAGGTATTTCTTTGGTACAAGTGGTGTAAACTAATCCATGTACCCTTCAACTATACAAACAGTGTTGTTTCACATATGCAAAATTAAAAATACCAACAGTAAAACTGCTCATATAAAAGACAACTTTCTTAGTCATAGTCTTCACATTATTTTTTGTAACCAGCATACCTAAGAAGCACTGGTTTTCTTCTATTTAAGGGAAAATAATAATGATTTCTGCTGGTTGGTTCTTGACTTCCAGTTATTACCTCATTTAGGCAGAAGATAGAGGTCATCAAAAACCTACACACAATGTCAGCCATGGAAATCTTTCCATCTTTACCATGATGGACCAGGCTTTGGATAATGATTTCTTCTGGTTCGTGTCTCAATAAACAAAAAGGCATTCCATCTGCCTGATGGCTCTAAGCATATACAGCAGCTTCTCAAAGGTCTCTCACTAAAGCTGCAATGAAATCCTTTTGTTTAGCAATACTCGCTTATGTGGCAAACAAGACTTGAACGTTTAGATCTTCTCTATGCCAGAAAATTTCAAAGAGTAGTGTTGGTGTGTACTTAAATATGTGCCTGATATTTCTGTCTGCAAACACCAATCTTCTGGAACCAGTCCCTTCATTCTAATTAGCTTAATTCATTGTAAGATATTTTATTATATCCATTTTTAGTACATCCATATCAGTCTGTGATTCTGTGATTCTATGTTTTTTAGATTCCCATGAAATACAGTTTCACTTGCAACAGACCCTCATGTAACTGGATATAGGAAGAGGTAGTATGATCACACAGTGGTGTGAATTGGAAGGGACTTTAAAGACATTGTAGTTCCAGATCATTTGCCAGAGTCAGGGACATATTCTACTAGATCAGGTTGCTCAAAACGCCATCCAACCTGGCCTTGAACACTTCCAGGAATGGGAAATCCACAACTTCTCTGATCAACCTGTTCCAGTGTCTCACCACCCTCACAGTAAAGAGTTTCTTTACAAATTCTAATCTAAACCCATCCTCTGTCTGTTTAGAGCCCTTACCTCTTGTCCTGTCACAACAGGCCCTTGTAAAAAGCCCTTCTCCAGCCATTTTGGAGGCCCCCTTTAGGACACTGGAAGGCTGTTATAAGGCCTTCCCAGAACCTCCTCATCTCCAGGCTGAACAGCCCCAACTCTCTCAGTCCATCTTCATAGGAGAAGTGCTCCATCCCTCTGATCACATTCATGGCCCTTCTCTGAACTTGTTCAAACAGGTCCATGTTTCTCTTCTGTTGGGGCCCCAGAGTCAGGCACAGCACTCCAGATGGGGTCTCACCAGAGCAGAGTAGGGGGCCAGAATCTTCTCCCTCAACCTGCTAGCCATTCTGCTTTTGATGCAGCCCAGGTCATGATCAGCTTTCTGGGTCGCAAGTGCACATTGCCAGGTCATGTTGAGCTTGTTGTCAAACAACATCCCCAAGTGCTTCTTCCCCAAGCTGCTCTCAGTGCATTCTCTGCCCAGCCTATTTATGCTTGGGATTGCCCTGAGCCAGGTGCAGGACCTTGCACTTGGCCTTGTTGGATTTCATGAGGTTTACTCATGTGGGCCCAACTCTCAAGTCCATCAAGGTCTCTCTGGATGGCATCCCTTCCCCGTAGTGTTTTGAGCACACCGCTCAGCTCAGTGTCACCAGCGACCTTGCTAAGACTGCACTCAGCCCCATTGTCCGTGTCACCAACAAAGGTGTTAAATAGTGCCAGTCCCAATACCAAACCCAGATCTCCACTTGTCACTGGGCTCTACTTGGGTATTTAGCCATTGATCACAATTCTTTCAAGTGCAAACATCCGGCCAATTCTTTATCCAGTGAGAAGTCCATCCATCAAATCCCTGTCTCTCTGGTTTAGAGAGGGATGCTTTTTAGAAGAGTGTCAAATGCTTTGCACAAGTCCAGTAGATGACATCAGTCTCTCTTCTCTTATCCAGCAATGCTGTAACATCACCACAGAAGGCCACCAGATTTGTCAGGCACAATTTGCCCTCAGAGAAGTCATGTTGACCATCACTAATCGCTTCTTTCTTTTCCGTGTGCCATGGAAATATGCCATGATATAAACTGGAGAATTCTTTTTCAATTACTGCAATCAAGTTCCAAGGACATAATGCACAATAGGTACTATACAGTGGTCTTCTCTGAAGAAAACACTTTAATTATAGGTTGCTGGCAGAGATCCAAAAGAAAGCTGGCTATCATTACTGGCTGGAGGCTTTCATCTAGTTAATTCATAAAAGCAATGCAAGGCAGACAAAGCAAAGTAATTACCATTATCAGAAAAAAAATACAACAATATTGTTGTTGGTCTTTGCAAAGAGCTGGTATGGTGCCATCCCAAGAGATGTGCTCTTACGTTAAGACAACAGTCTTGACTTCTGTGTATTCACACAGATAGGCTAGAGCATGCATGAATGCTTAGAAACCTCTTCTTTCTTGGCAAACAATGCTCAGCAGGGCAAATATCATATGTTTGATGTCTCTCATTAACCATAAATTTGAAGAAAAACATCTGCCTTTTAGCACAATGCCTCTGTGAATATTATCTACATGCACCTAAGTATCTCATCTGCATGATATTGATAAGGGGATCTTCATCTGTTGATTCTTAATGAAGCAGTTATTTAATCTGGTACCATATGAAATAAATTGGGTGAGTGCTATAACCAAGTCTCCACTATTACTGTGAAATAATACTAACAACATGCACAAACTCATACAAACAATCTTATATGCAACAAATATTAGCAAAATAAATCCCTGGGAAATTTTTATTTCGTGCAAGTAAAATGATTCTCTCCTTTACCCAAAAAATGCACTGCATTTAATCTCCTGTCCCCTGTGATGGTAAGTGGTGAGACAAGAGCTAATTATATGAAAGATTTCTTGCCATTTAATAAGTGTGCCTCCAAAGTGGTAGGGTCTCATCTCACTGGCTATGGAAAGACTTCTCAACTTTACCAGCTTATATAAGCCTTTAAAGGCACCTCTCATAGCATCATCCTACAGAGGGTGACTACTGCCCTCCCAGCACAGTTCCACTTGAAATGCCCCGACTGAGGTAGTGGTGGACAGGTAATCCCTGTCTTCCAAGTAACACAATCCTGAGCAGGTGCAAAATGCCACAGAATTCCCACTGGTAGCAATTATGGTTTACAAAGAAAGGAGATAAAGACTTTTCTCCCAGGACTGGGTGGTTTGGACTGCTCTGCACAATTCTCTTTTGCCTGGTCTTTGCAAACACCATGGAATAGCACTGGTATGTTTTGCTTTCCGAAATAGTGTGTGCTTTGCACTGAAATTCAGGACAAAAGAAATATTTTAGCTAATGAGAAAAATGGTGGGGTTTATCCCTTACACTTCCAAATTAGTTATTTAATTCAGCCCCTGGAGAGATTTTTCCCAGATTAATTTTGTTGACCAAAAAAAAAAAAAAAAAAAAAAAAAAAAAANTTGGGGCAAGTGAATTGCAAAATGCTTCCAACACCTCACAAATTTAGCTTTTCACGCTGCTGACCTCAGGCACTACCAATTACAATTGCAAATTTTCCAGTATTGCTTGATAACCTATTAAGGAAACAAGTTTCCTGTCTTTCAGAGAAGAGGCAAAGCTATTCAGTACAAAAACCACAGCACTAGCCAACCATTCCTCACAGAAAATGGAAACTCTGCAGCTCCTTTTTAAAAACAAAAATTCTAAGTTTTATTTCATGAAAATTTGGTGAATTTTTGTTGTCTGATTTCTGTGTTGCTTTATGGCTGTATTATTTCTCTTGATGTTTATTTCAGATTTTTTGGAAACTAATTTTCTGATGGCTACATAGAAGTCTGATAGTTATTTGAAATATCATGTTTCATTCATTTTTATATCAGAATTTTGTAATGTTTTAGTAGAATACAAGCACAGGCCTGTTTTCATTCTTTTTCAGAATTATGGACCTTGGCGTATCCTTAGCATTACTAGGCATTCTTCTTAATTAATTTTCAAGGCGATGTGAATCATTCTTTGCTGTGAGTTCATGAATTATGTATTGTATTGCATACTATGCTCAGTCATGTGATTATTAATATCTGTCACACGGTTCTTAATCATTCAAGGTTGTCTCTTTTCCTATGCAGATGAATAATTTCTTCTACTCTATCCAAAGGTTTTGTTCTCGCCTGCAGTAGTTTGAACTGTTGGATACTCCCTTGGGCCTGAAGACAGAGGTAGCCATGCAGCCAGATGCTTAGCACCTCCTGGGGCTACTCAGGTCCTTTGTGTTCCTGAGGCCCACCTGTTCTGACTGTCACTGATGCCAGTTGTCAGGGAAGTGCTGAGTGCTTCCACGGAAGTGCACAGCAATCTGCAGGATTGGGCCCAAATATCCAAAGGGTTGGGTGCTTGTGTTACAGCTCTTTGGTTGAGATACCGGAGATGTCCCTCCTGGCTGTCAGATACTGGCAGCAGTAAGTGCTGTATAAGAAGCAGCCAAAGCCAATCACCAGTTTTGAAGCCCACCTTCATTTTCAGCTGTCAGTTGGGGTGACTCTGGGCAGCAGAAGTTCCCTTTTCTGTTTGCATGTGTTCAGCAATAAGACAAAATCTTCTCTCCCCTGAGGCCCTGGAACGTCTGGGGCAATTCTGCAGTAGGGGCAGAGCCTCCTCACCCTTCTCCAGGACAGCAATATATTGCTTCTGATCTTACTCTCACCTTGCCCACCCACCAGCCAGGCATTTTTTCCATTCACTTCATGCCAAATTACAACCACAAATTTCATTTATCTTCACATGTTACTAAAATCTTTGCTGATCCAGCAGGCTTTGGGGCACAGACCTAATAGGCCAACAAATACAAAGTATAATCTCTTTTTCAGAAATAGTGTCTAATGCAGTAATATTTAACTAAGTATGAGTGTATCACCTTTATTAGAATCAAAGACTTCAGACAAGAACCAGGGTATCAGAGGAAAAGTGTCATTTTTTGCTATTTGTGTCTCACAATAGCAGTAACAGATCTTTTTTCTGGAAAGTTTTTAGAAGCAGGAGTCACTGAAAAAAATGATCCCTTTCCACATTTTGAGGCCCCACTTAAGGCCCAGAGTAGCAGCATATTTTGCTTACTGGGAATATATCCCTTTAGATATAAATTATATTTATATTATGGAATTCCAAGGAAAATTTCTGAGAATTTCAAAGAAAGTTCATGCAACCAGGAAAATAAAAATCAGTATGGCAAAGGAATTTATGGCTGATTACTAGAGAGGAGTAGAATGTGAGAGCCCTGGAGTCTCCCCAGATTAAAAGATTTTGAAAGTTTTCCTTTCTTCAAAACCAGGCAATGATTAAAAAAACAATTTCTGGAAAAAATCAATTTTTCACATTTAGTAAAAATCATCCTTAGATGCAATGTTTATTTTGTATCAGAATTTTACACCCCACATCACTCCTAACCTCTAGATTTGAGTACAGGTGTCTCACATTATTAATTTATTAATCCTCATTCAGGGCAGTCTCAGACTCCCAAACATATTTCACTTCAGCAAAATGACATATTCTGACAAACTGAAAATGTATCAACTAGTTCTATCAATCAGTGCAATGTAAGATAAATTGAAATTAACATTTTGATTTATTTATACATTTTTCTGCGTTTTAAGGGAACTTCAGAAATATACAAAATAATAGAAATTAAAATGCGGCACTCTGCATAGTTGGAAGAAGGGTGAGGTGACCCACATTTCTCCCAAACAGAGAAGATGATGTCCTTCTGCAAAGAGAAGTTCCAAAGGCATTGCTATACGTCCTTAATCCACAGACTTCTTGTGCCAAACACAACCTTAATAAACCGACTGATGAAACCAGGGCAAATAGCTGGATCCTTTACGGCATTATGAATTTTGTCCTGTAACAGTAGCAAGGTCTGTGGATACTGGAATATACATAAATTTCATACTGATACTGACAGGTTTTCCCAAACTTTTGAACACAAAATCTGCACCAGGAACTACAGGACATTTCGAAAAATATCAGAAGAGTAAGTAGGATTTGTAGACCTGATTTCTGCAAGGAAGATAAATCATTCTTCCTAAAAAGTTACAAACAAACATGGATGTTACACAAAAAAATTACAAACTAGGTGTGATGTGTGGATGCTGTTGCACTCTGGCAGAAATGGCCAGTACAAGATAGCAGAGAAATGATGGCACAGTGTCACAACATTGTGTCCTGATCCAGCCTCTGGCCTCTCTGGGTCACCTCTGTGCCTGACAGTTGTTCTGCAGAAAGCTGAATCTCTGCTAGAATTATAGGATCCCAGTGTTATTCAGGCTCTATTTGACACAGCAGTGGTGGACTGAGAAACTCAGTATTTTAGCATTCCAGTCCAGCTGGAGTGCTGGAATGAAACATTGACTTAGTCAGCAAATAGGCCATTACAGGGAGTGCCCCAGGCTCTTGCCTGACCAGAATGGGTTTTGATAGCTACAACTCTCTCTTATTTTGTTTCTGTCCATTGCTTGATCAAGGGCCCTTAAAGCGAAGTCTCTGTCTAACTTATCAGTTTATGAAACGGGCCAGTTAGTTAGGAAATTCATTACTGGCACTGCTATTAAGTGGTTTACCTCTGCTTGAGTTTCTGCATTCTGTTTAATGTGTGCTTCCATTTATTCCATTAAATGTGCTCTACAGAACTCTATGCGATGGCCACATTATAAAAATACAGCATGGCATTTACAGAGGCAAAAGGAACTGGTGTCTTCATGGTACAGTGCAAGTCTGGTAGCCAAAACACCCCTGCATTCAAGAGACTTACTTTGAAAACAGCTGATGGGAGAAAATGTAACCTCACCCCAAAACTGAGCAAAGTGTGCACTTGGAAGAAGTTGGTTTGCCTCTTTCACCTTGACAGCCTCCATTCAAACTCACATTTCAATACCTCTGACTAGGATTTCTGCCCAAGTTTTGATGCAGTAAACATGTTTTGCTCTTATGTGAACTGATACCATGCACGTCACTGATTATTCAAATAACTTCAAACCATTTTGCATATTTCTGTTTTAATGAGAAGTGCAGTAATTTTAGAGCTATCTTCCTCTTAATGGAGGCAAACCACTTGTTAATATCATGTATGGCATCAACTGCAAATAGCATATTGCTGAACTAAAAGGCTTTAATGTGTTAGACCAGTGGCCAAAGAACCAGTCTCCATGGCAACTCTATATTAAGTTTCCCTGCTACAACAATTGTGAAGACTATTCAATCACAACTCATTTCAGCTGAATTCTTTTATATTTCTAAATGGCTCTCATAAATATTTCCACTTCCGACATTTTGTCTTAGTTTCAGGAGAAAAGAAAAACATAGGAAAATGAAAGGCCAAATGAAAGGCTGACTTTGGAAAGGGTACTCCAAGTCCATTTTAGATCCCTAGTCTAAATAAAACATAAAAATAAAGATAAAAATAAATATAAGGATAAAAATTAAAATTAAATAAAAATAAAAATTAGTGCAAATACGTGTAAAATTTTGGATACAACACCAACCCGCAGAGCCCATCAGTTATTCCTATTAAGATTTTATCAGATCAGTTACTCATGTCTGAACTTTCACCACATATCTGGAGGCAGGTTCTTCTTAACTAGCAAAAACACTTTTTTTTCTTATCACTGAGTGTCCATAGCCACCTGTGGACAGCAGCTTTCTCATCATATACAAGCAGAGCTGTCTCTCAGGTTGCTCAGTGCCTAGCAGGGGTCAGCAGGTAGAACAGCAAAGGGAATAAAAAAGTGAAAAACACCTGGTTCCAACTACCTTCTGCACAATGCCCCTTCCCATTAAGAGCTTCTCCTAAAAGCTTTTCAAGTCCATTTGTAACTGCATATCCAAACGCATGGCTCGTTCCCATTTGTGGGCTGACCAGAGCTATTTGCTGGTCAGTTTTAGTAGTCTGACTGATGTGAATAGCCAGTACTTGATTCTCGTGCTGAATTACTGCAACATGTAAGCAAAGAAAGAAATTGTGTGCTCCTGAGAAACCTGCACTTGATGCAAGTGCAACTGCCCACCAGGTAAAGCACCATGCGAATATCACAGCAGGGCTGCAAACTCTGCGCTGATTCCCCACTAAAAATAGGCAAGTGCATGGTGCCATCCCAGTTAATAAAAAACTGCCACAGGACTCACCTTTAGAACCTGAGATCACCTCTCTGTCCGAGACTCCTGCTTTCTGTAGCTGCTTCTTCCCACTGGAAGCACAAGTCGGTGATTGACAGGCACAAAGTTGCCACAATGATGGTAAGATTTTTTTGAATACTAGGTAAGATTTTGGAAATAATTTCTAAAGAAAATTAAAGCAGACACAGAAAGTCAGCTGCTTTCAGAAATAATAATACCTTCCACATTTCCCAAAATAAGTTACATGAAACTTAAAAAAAACCTGATCATTGTCTGTGGAAACAGCAATATATAGAGAGGAAGAAAAACTACTCTTGAATATTTCCTGAGTGGCTCAAACATTCAGACCTTTGTAAGAGAGCCTACACAGTCATTAATACATGTGTACACCATAATAATCTGCAAAATTTCTGTTGTGATTTCAATCACCTCTGTTTCTCAGTGTCAGGATCACATGAGTCCAAAGCTTCAGAGCAACAGCTGAAGCGGAATTTATTTTTCACATCTTATGGAAATAACTTACTTATTTTCCATACTACTGAAAAGGCTAAACCAACATATTTTTACATTTTTTGGAGTAGAGCTCACACCCCTTTTATACAGGTACACACTGCTAATAATTAACACAAATATTGATGAAATTGTGGCTTACTGTAGCAGATTTAGGTCAAAGCCCTACATTAATTTTAAATGGCAATCAAGTTAGAACAAAAGATCTGAGAGTTTTAAATCTATTCTAACTTCTGGTTTGCTTATAAAACATACAGGCATGAAAAAGGTTTGTGGTTTCAGGTTTCCATTAAAATACTTAGCACATATCCATTTGTGCTTATTAAAAAAACCACATACTTTAACCTGACCATCTCTGAAAGACATAGGTGGGATCTTTTTAGTTTCCAGGCCACATTTACTTATTTTAATGAATTGATACTACGAGCAGCAACAATAACATCCTGAAACCACATCAAGCATCATATGAAATTAAAATTTGAGCTTGAGTCATTCTGCTTATCATTACCAATCTACCGTCATTACAGGTATTTCTCCTAAATCCTTCTTTCCTGTAATATCTTGAGGTTTGACTGCAATATGGGGGCAAAGTCATTTAAAAACATGAGACATCAAATGAATGTCTACAGGTAAAGTGTCTTACAGCAATGAAGTGTCCATTTATTTTAAAAGCAGCAAGGTTTAATGGAACATTACTGAAGCTTTTAATCATTCCTCAAGATATTTCAGGCCTTTTCTCCTGGGAGCCTTATCTGCAGGGATTCCAGAGCTAAAATGCAGACAAACTGCTATTTCAGAAAGGGTTGAGGTAGTTCATGCTTAAATTAAATTGCAGAACCCTCACAGCAATAAAATACATTTACAAAAAACAAACAAACAAAAAAAAAAAAACAACCCAACCCCATCACTTTACATAAAAGCCTTTTTCTTTAACCACTTTCAGTAGAGGATTAGATGTTTAATCACAGTAAGTTGAGGCAGGGACAAACCCCAATTCCACTGGAGTTAAAATGGCTTCTGAGGGACCAAAATTTTGCCATAAGCATCAGACCAGCACATTTGAGTAAAGCTCTTTACCTCAACATCTCCATGTTTTATAGACATTCCTCCCAATAAGCAGAATTTATTAACCTGGATCCAGTGGCTGAGTAAGTATGCCTGCATTGCTTTTGAATCAGAATTGAATTATGTTCTCAGAAAACAGTCCAACAAAAGACAGTGTTTGCAAAAGCTTGATTAAACATATCCATGATCTACTTTGTATTTGAGGTGCAGGTAGATAACTTGAGCAAAAGCACCTCCTTTTCTCTACTTAGCAACTCCTGCTCCTTACTTAGCACCTTTGCTAAGAAAGTAAACTGTGCCTGTGCTAGTTAGCTCATCTAAAGTCCAGATCATTTCCCAGTCCCGGGAACACAATAACATGTGCTAATAAATTGCAAATAAATACTAATAAATGTCCTTGGCATACTACTTCTTTGCCAGATAACAATTTCTCAAATAGTTCCCTCAGCACGGTTCAAGAGGCAGAGTTTTCCCAGAGCCATTTCCAGGTGGCATCATGGAGGCGTTTATCTACAGGGATGCAGGCCTTCCCCCTCCCCTTGGCCACTGTATGCAGAGCTGTTCTCAGCCCTGCTTCATTTGCTAACACAGATGTGGCCTTTGAGAGCACTCTCAGCAGAAGGTTGCCATGGCAGGTGGCTGCACTGAGCCAGCCCGGTCACTCTGACCATTGCACAGTGCCGGGTCTCCTGGAGGACTCTTCTTTCTTGCTTTGAGCACAAGACTCTTCAGAAGACCAGGTCCAAGCAGGTCCCCTTTAGCTCTTGGCTGGCGTCTCTGGGTTCCCCAGGACACCACATTCCCAAGGACTCTAACCCGAGGAAAGTCCAATCTTTCACAAGAATAGCCTGGAACCAGGTCATTGTGCTTACAGCCATACAGATGTACCATATTCTTCCTTACAAAGATTGACTCTTATCCTGTCCCTTTTACCTCTACTACATAATTCCAGAGTTTCCATTTAATTCAGTATGACTATCAGATGGCAAACTCAGCCACACCTGGTTTTCTAGAAATGAAAACATACAGCAAAGCAGCATTGTAGCACAAATTATAATGTTCAGAGTATTGTATTTTCATATAAAGCAAGGGCAATATCTCTACTTATAGCTAGATGATATAAGATCTTTCATCATTATTCATGCCTTTATAAAATATTACTACAGGTGTCTCTTAGGGGTCAACAGTTAGCACGCCATAAGCTGAGTATTGTGTAAGCAGCTTCAAATAAAAGTCCTTTCTCCTGTGATACAGATAACTAGTTAATCAGTTGAAGTCAGCATTTCCAGCACATACTAAGCTTAATGAACAGTGATTTTTAGGAAGTATATTTTAATCACTAGATTGCTCCAAATGCAATTTACTACAAAGCTGGTAAATATAATTACACAAACAACTATGAGGTGAATTAATACATATTAAGGTTCACAAATGCTATTTAGATTTGAATATTACAATACATTACAAACACACATGGAAATCACCTAAACTAAGAAAAACACTATTTTTGCAGCTTCATTTTTATTTCAATCCCTCTCATCTCCCCCTAAAGCCTTATATAATTTGAAAATGCACTTTGTGATTAGAACACTGTAAATCACAGGTCTTATATGGTAAAAACAGCTGTTCCAAATTACCCTATAATTCTTTAGATCATATCTATTATAATTTTATTTTCTGGGTTGTTCCAAAATAAAAACCAATTTAAAGATTATTTTTCAAAATCCAAAATTAAGAAAGCAATACAGAACATCTTACTCCTATGACTGCATGTATACATATGTATACACATAGATTCATACTCATACAAGACTTTTTAAAGCTACCTAAATACCTGAGCTGACATAAAACAGTGAATAAGCAGGTCCTATGACTATAAGGTTTTAGGGCACTGAAAATGCAGAGTATTTTCAGCTGCAGGGGAAGTCAGTGGAGGAGGGAACTTACATATTTCAGAGGAGAATGTGAACACTTCAAAGACTACTGCAGTCAGGAAAAATGAAGATTCACACCTTTTTAGTGCATAGAATTACGTCAACTATTAGCAAGGAACAGAGAAACCTGAGAACATTTTAGGATGTTTTGGGAGAGCTTTTAAGACCCTGAGAAATGCTCAGGTTGTCTGTTTAACAGTAGGTTGTAAATAACACATGGTAAATACCATGATGAATGTGAGCAGCTGCACTGCATGGTTTTTGGTCATGAAAGACTTAAGAGCACACCTCATCTGAACATCACTAGAGAGTGAAAGTCAGGCAGGTGTGGGTTTGCCTAATGCAGGAGTGACCCACCAGCTTCTCCAGAGTGCCTGGTGTCCAAGGGGATGCAGCCACATCTGAACTACATGAGACCTTCTGCCTCTCAGGGAACTTACTTTTTGGGCATACTATCAATAGACCATGGTTAAACAGATTCCAAGGCCCAAGTGTGCTGTGTTGAAGTACAGGCCAAGTAGACATTACATTATTTGCATGATCACATAGACCAATACAGATTTTATTACATAAAGATTAATATATAGATCTTCTAGTTTTCCCAGCATGTGAACAATCCTCTACAATTTACTGAAATTAGGATCTTCATTCTGCTCAAAATCTTCCTTATTTTAACAACCCAGTGTTTATAGAAGAGATTGACAGTAACCTAGACTGAGGAGTCCACTCTATTTTCTACACGGGTATATGCACATAAACATTCACAGTTCAGACAACACCTACGTAACAGATCTAGATGACCTTATTTTTACAGCTTGAATTGGTTCAGAGACCAATTTAATTTAACTTTATGTATTCCTCCCACAAACCTTCTTACTTTGAATTCACTATTCCTCTTTTTGGTTTTGTTTAACCGCTAAATAAAAATCACCAAAAAACAAATGAATAGAGTATTATTCATCCAAAAGACATTTTCCATACAAAGAGAATTTAATTAAATTAGATCCTAATCCAGTTAATTGATGTGCAAACTATGCTCAGACAGCCCTAAAAAGTATTTGTTCCATAGTCTGGGCATCCATTTAAAAGAATATCATAAATCATTTCATTTTGCTTGTCTTCTAGCAGTAATAATTACAAAACCAGAGCACATTTTTCTAGCTGCTATTAATACTCTCCAGGAAAAGTAAGAATGATTATCCCCATTTTACAGGTGGGGAAACCGATTTCCCATTTCATTAATGATCCCCTCTCTCTTTGCACTTCATTAAGTCATTCACGGAAGTATAAAGGGAATCTAAAATAGTGTCATGATAGTATTTGTAGCATGTGCAGTTTTTCATCATTTTTGCCCTGGACTGACTGGCTTCAGTGAAGAGTTGCATCAGCTTTGGGAGCTAAGGTACTGAAGTTTATTAATGATACGCACATCTACACGTGACGGAATACTACTCCTGTAGAAACCTTCCACTAAGTAAAACCATAGGGAGAAGTCCTTACTAACTGAAGTCTCACGAATGACAAGCAACGGAATGTCAGCTATTTAATTCATAAGATTTCAGAAAGTAAATGAATGAGAAAAGCAACTTATTTTATTCCCCAGAATGTTTTGCATTTTAAAAACTACCTCTCAAAAAATTCCCAACTCTTAACTTAATGTCTAAGATAACAGATCAGATAGAGAAAGTGAAGTGCTTAGCTGATTGCCCTCTTACTCAATGTAAAAGGTCTCTCCTGGATTCAGCACATACACAGATACGCATCAATTCCAGGAAACATTATCTTCAAATGATGTCTGAATCATGAGATAAATTCACCAATTGAACTTTCTGGTTATTTTAGCTCTTTTAAGCAACTGAATTGCTACCATAGCTGTTGTAACCACAGCTAGTTTCTGTGTTATTTCTTTGAGTGACAGTTGTAAAAATGTCACAGTGACCTTGAAAAAAGGACTAATGTAGAAGCACTGTGGAAGATAAAAGATGCTGAAACACAGAGACCGTTTTGGGTGGCTCCATGGCAGATACATTTGTGCCTCTGTATTGCTTTCTACAACTGGTGCGCATGTGGTGTGCGTGTGGTGAGGCTGTGGGTGTGTGGGTGGGGGGTGTGGGTGTGGGTTTGTGGGTGTGATATTAGATTTTACTTCAAGCCTCTGTTCCTTTGACGCCCATCAAGATGCAGCTGAAGAGTCAAGTGTTGTGCAGAAAAGGGGTGATTCAGTTTCAGAGGACTGTGTTAAGGAACACACTCCAGCCTGCAGGAAAGGAGGGCAGCACCTCGACATTACAGCTCCTGCCAAACTGCCTTTGGCTCTGCCCACCATCCGCTCTGCTCCCACATTTGGAATTCTCAAAATCTGTTCCTCAGACCTCTCCAGAAATCCCCTCATTCATACTACAGGTTTTTAAAGTAAGATTGAGGAAAACTGTACTTATAATATTCTGGTTTAGAATTACATTCTGTATCATCTTTCCCAGTTTTAGGCATGCTGTGTCATGACTAGAAGATAAACTATTTGGGGCAGAGACTGTGTTTATGATATTTTTTTATGCAGTATTTTGCACACTTAGGAAACTTTATGCAAAACCCATGAAAGGTTTGTTGTTAATATAGACCACTGATACGATACAGTGGTAGGATAGCTTCTTATGAAATAAACATCTATTTTTTGGGTTTTTTTTAATTTCATAAAGTTTGCTTTCAGAAGTCACATTTCATTCTTACTCTAAACAGGGAGAAATTTGACAAAAATATATAAATTTTATTTTAAAATGTTTTAATGCCACAATATGGAATCCCATATTTAATTAAATGCTTTTTTGGCATTTTTTTCCCATTCAAAATGTTCTGAAACTGTATACAAACGGTTTTGACAACTCTTTGCTTTCTTATAGACTTCTCAACTCCTACCAGAAAGGATTATCCTATAGCCAACATTATAAAAGCTCTGTAGCGGGGACAGTAAGACTGATTGATTTAACCTTAGGTCATATAGTGACAACAAACTGCTCTCAGAAAACAGAATGTCTTCCATAAAGTCACAATGTAATACCAAGCATGCATTGGCAACAGGAGTGAACACATCTACCTGTGTGTTGTGTTTGTTGCTGCTGTTTCTACAATTATGTGGTGCAGGTTCAGTTCCAAATGTATAAATTGGTAAGCATCATTAGTAAAATGCAGCATAGTTTGTAAAATCTCAGACAAATACTCACAGTTTAAATCCAGCTGTTACAGCATGAATTACCTTTCTAGAGCACTTATCTGAATACATTTATAATCCATTTTAATTGTAAGATTAGCATTTGCTGTTCGATTCTATGTATTTGAACTGTAGGTCCGTCATCTCTTCAGAATTAGAATGATAAAGGTTTTACAGAAAAGAAATAATACATGTATTGGGCAGCATTTTATTATTCTGCCACTTCACTCATGATTTTAATGCTTCTCTAAGCAGCACAAGAAAAATTTCCACATATTTCCACACTGGGCCTCATAAATGGAAGTGAGAGAGGCCGCTTGTACCTGCCATCTGTTCTGCAAGTCGAAATCCTCTTAGTGCAGCGGACTGAGATACTGCTTTCCCCCCAGCCCAAAACGATCTCATTGTGTCCAATTAGTCTGTCTGGAATTAGTCAGAAGAAATGTCAGTTACTAATGTCAGTCCTGTGTACATTACATCACTGTCACCTCCTCAAGCATGAAAATTTTGGAGTCACAGAAAAACTTTTTTTCCTGCATGAGGAAAGTGGGGAGATTTAGAAAAAGAGAGAAAGAGAGAGAAATTCAGACCGGGAGTAAGATGAGCAAGGGTTAGGTATGGGAGGACCAGTGAGCATAAATATGGATTGCGACAGACAAAATTAAAGGAGGAAAGATTAAAAAAGAAGGAGGAAAGATTAAAAAAGAAGGAGAAAAATTAAATTTAAAAAAGGAAAATATAATAAAGCTAGTTGGAAAATTACACTAAAATAAAAGTTAAGAAAGAAGGGAAGACATATTTTGTCATTTTCCATGTGTTCTATACTCTCTCTTTAATTCTATTATTCAAACAGTTAGCCAAACTTCTAGTTGCTGAAAAGAAATTCCCTTCCAGTTTCAGTTAATTCAGATTTTTAATTTTTTTTTACATTGGGTTAGGAATCTGGCAAAAAGAATAGAGTGTCACTAATTATACTGAAATGTTCTGCTTTGAAAAAATTTCCTTCTCATCATAAAAATTTTCTGCAAAATACATAGAAAATATTTTACAAAAATATTTTCATTTCTAGCTAGGAAGGAAATGCAAATAGTTTTATATTTAAATTAGCTCTTAATTTTAGTATATAGTACCTATCGTTAGTATTCAATACTTAATCCTTGCATGTAGTGCTTCAGTAAGTTATTTTCAGAGCAACTCAAGTCTCTGAGGACTTGCATTTGGACATCACTCTTTTCCCATTTCATTCTTCTTCACCTCTTACCCACTCTGTCTGCATTCAAATGTAAATAGAATTAGGCATTTTCATGCCTTCCACAGTTTTCCATAAGACAGTACAAAAATGGTTACATCCTTTTGCTACTTGTAAGAACTAAGATTAAGAGATCCAAAAGAATATTCTGTTGTTTGTTTGGGGTATTTTTAGTTTGGGAGTTCACATCTCTTTCTAAGGCACTTCATGCTCATATCAGCTGCAAACTTTCAGTAGCACAAGATGCAAGAAGCCCTTAGGGACTATTTATAAACTTACTTATTAATTCTGTGATGATTTAAAGCCACATTTTAACCAAGGTAGCCTAGTTCCAGTTAGTTATTTATTCATATAAATCCTAATCATGTTTGAATTGTACTGAGCAAAATGTCTTAATTAAACTTCTGATAATTAGTTCCATGGGCTAATTTTATGCCATACAAATAGCTATTTTCTACCAGGCTTATTTTTACAGTCTTTTATTGTCACTGAATATGTTCCTTGTTTTGTTCTATTACAATACTGTGCTCTGCATAGCAATACTAATCCATACTGTTATATAAATATAATTTGTCACCTCTAATTGGGATATTTATGTCACTATGGGCAGCTTCATAAATAAATGCTTCATCATCCTTATAGTATTTTCTGTTAAGTTCTTGGAAGTGTTATGTGTGGAAGTACTTCTATCTTTATTTACAAAAGCAGAACCAAGTTTATGCCCTCACCATGTCAATCCATGTCAGGAAGCTGAACATATTTGCAACCATTCTCCGGCAGTGCAGACTTGTAGACCAAAATAGTTTGTACTTGTATTTTTAAACAGAGATCCCACAAAAGCTGATTTTTAGAAATGGTCTTCTGCCTGTACTTCCTCCCAAGCCAAACCTCAGAGCTATTTAGAAAGATGCCAGTTAGCCCAAAACAAAAACACAACAGGGAAGTCTCGAACACTGCCATGAGTTAAACGATACTGTTTTGCCCCTGGCCTGTCTAAAGTTTGCTAATACAGGATTAGGTGAAGAGAATAGATTCTGATCTTCACCTGGACAGAAAGACAGGATTTTATCCAAGACTACCAATGCAAGAAAGGTAAAATGAGAGAACAAAGGATGAAAAGGAGTCTGTTGCTGTTGTTAAGAAAATATCTGGCTTTCTCTTGAGACAAGGGACATGAGCCCTGCAAGAAACACCAAAGTGCAGCTGGATGTAATTGCTAAAATGGGTGCAAGCAAGAGAATTGGCTGGGAAACAAGGAGAAGGGGAGGATGTTATTCCTTTATCCTTGGTTTAAAAGCCTCCCAGTATAGGAAGGCTGAGTGGTTGAAGTGAGAGTAGCTATGTCCTTCAGAAGATCCTTAAGTGCTTCGGCTGGAGTCACATCAAGTTCCTTGCTTTTGCTGAGGTTAACAGAGCAGAGTTACTCCATTCCTCTTTTTTGCTGGAAAGATAAATTTTTCAATTATAAACATCAGAAGCTCTATTATTTGGTGAGCTGGCTAGCGGGAAGCAAGGCCAGCCTATACCACAAAGTTTCTAAAACATAATAATTACAGACTGCCTTGATTTTATTCAGATCTTGGCTAAAAGTAAATTCAAGTTAAGGGTACCCCTTTCCTGTTTTCTTAAAAGCAAAGGCAAAATCTAGCTTATGTGAATCAGTAGTTAGACTGAAATCTGGGCCTAGGACCCCAGTAACTGGGCTACTGAGGTTGCGTCAATGCATATATATTCTTTAAATTATATATATTCTGATCATTTGCTGCCTCAGAAGGAAAAGTCTGAGCCTATTTTGATATGTTACATGGAAACGACAGGTAATACTCAGAATAAAACTGAATCCCCTCTTACTGCTTTATCATACAGGTCAAACAATACTCTTGTAGATTAAATGCCGACCTTATAACTGTCAGAAATGATGGGCAGAACCTAACAAACACAACAAAGGGAAAATAATGTCAGTAAGACCTGGAGAAGGAGTTAATTAAGTTAACTTGGAGAGAACATTGAGAGCCCTGCTTCCGAGCTGTCAATGATCAGCCATGTCATGATCACAGGATGCTCTAGGGAGAAAGGTAACCTCAAAGCCCATTTGGTCAATGGAAAATTCACCTACTAATTACAGTCATTTATGGATCGCAACTTTAAGTTTGTATCTCACTTGAAAATGTCCCAAATCTCATTCAATGTGGTGCATTGAAAACATGTAATCCAGACCAAGATCAGCTGAACAGGGCCAGATTAATCACAGCTCCAATGAAAACAAAATAGATCTTTCTATTTTGTGCAGGAGCAGTGAGTAGTAGGATAGCTATGGACGTCATTGAAAAGACATGCTATTAAAAGGTTCAGTATAACCATAAGCCATATTCATTCCTATTCTGCTATTTTTATTCTGAATCTAGCATACGAAAGAAATAAGGAAAGTAACTTATCTAAAGCATATGGATAATTTCAATAAACCAATCACTGACACAAAAAAAAGGCACTTTGCTCTAGAGGTGTGTGGGTACTACATAGTCACACAAAGTCACAAAGAATGAAAATACATGCCAATTACTTTTTCTTTACATTCGAGATGTATTTCATTTGGGCTTTCAAAACTAATAAGGCGGTATACCCTGTGCTGCACAAGTGGGACTTGGCAATATGCTATATTGCCATCTGGTTTTGTTTATCATGTATTTTAACTATTAAACATTTATTGAAGACCTTATTGGTTAAGCCATTCCTCAATAATTGCAGTTATTATTTATTAATCGTAATACATCTACATAATTAGTTAGGGGCTCCTTCTGGTATCCTTACTTACACTGAGTAATAATTTACTCCACTATCTATCCCAATAAAATAAACCACAAATCTGGCTAACAATTATCACAAATTCGGGAAACAAAACTGATTTTCCTGTGTCATTTTCACAGTGTGTATTAAGTTTAATGGACACATGCATGCACATGTGCATGTGTGTGTTCCAGTTATCCAAAGAGGTGAGTGGTATTCTGCTTAATGATTTCAGTTTAGAGGTGTATGTGCTGCCAATTTTTCTGAGATAATAAATTGGCAGGAAAGGCATGTCAAGATCTATCACTGCTAGGGGTTTGATCTGTGTTATTAACTCACATTCTAAAAGACAGGTGATGTTTTGTTTCTTAAGATACTTTATCTGATATCTTGTTCGATACCAACCTCTATCTTTGGTTATTTTGTAATAACCAAAATCTAAGATTCTCATCATTCTTTTTCAGAGAGAAAGGTACAATTTTGTATAATTTGAAGATCTGAACATTGGATGACTGACTATATTTAATCATCCTAAGCTGAAGAGCAAAAACCTGCCATTAAGATACATCTTAATTAGTTTCAAGGAAACTGTTATTGAGCCTCTCAACAAAGAAATCAAGTATGTCACCAAAAAACTATATCAAGCAGTTTGACTTCATGTAATCAGAAGCTGAGTAGTCTTCAAAGGTGGCTTCGTACAGTAATATATGAGCCAATGAAAGTAAAGGTAATAATGTATGTGTTCAGAAGGAAGAGAACTTAACATTGCACAAATAATCAAGGCAGAAACTATTCTGAGAAAACAATATGCCACACAAATAAGAGCTCTTTAGAAACAAGACATCAGGTCTCTGCTTGCCCTTTGTGAATAAGGAAGACATGTCGCAGTCCTTCCTAACGAGTCTGATCCAGAAAAGAGATTAAATAACTCATTTTGTTACCTCAGGCTGGGAAAACTGTAAAGGCCACAACATTTCAACATGATTATGGCATATTGGGTTTGTGTTGTCATATATCGATGAGAACCTGTGGCATTAGTAAAAACGCAAAAGTTTATTTCCTACTTTTTTTCAGTTCTCAATGATGAAAAGGATGCAGAGTCTTTTTTTCCTAATAAACTGATTTTGTTGCGTTTAGCATTGACTCTGCAATTCCAATCTCAACAAAGCCTAAAAATTCCACCAAGACAATATTTTAAAGGGATAAATATGTAGTTGGGCTAGATTCATTTGATTTGTACACATCATTAATATCTATGTGGCCAGAGAATCAGGAAGAAATGTAACACAAAACTGAGCTTGAAGGAAGTTTGCAGTACCCTCTAGGAAGAGCAGTAGCTGGAGTTCTGTCTAGATTTAGAATTGTGACCCTTGACCAAGGTTTCTTAGGTAGAAATGAATTTAGCAGAAGCATGCTGGAATTCGACCAAGTAGATGAGAATAATAGCTTGCCCTTTAGAATGTCTTTTTGTTTCCAGAGGCAAAATTAGTTTTCCTTTCATTTTTTTGTATTTGACTTCATCATCATTCAAAAGCATTGTGTGTGTTGTATTAAGACTACAAGCTAGACTTTCCTGTTGTGATTAACACAGATGGCAAAAGCAAAAATAAACAGAATTCTCAAGGGCTGTAAGCACACTAAGTATATTTTAATTCATTTTCACCAGACAAGGAAATCTTAATCACAAGCACAAGAAATTTTGCTTCAACAGAGCAGAATACTCCAGTACTCAAGTAAGACATTTTGTGGCAGCTAATCAAAAAGTACTGCATAAATCTACTACAGCACAACAGAATTAAAACTATCTCTCTTTGACTCCCAGTCAACTCTAATGCACTTCCGTGATACAAGTTTCTTTAGCAAGTTTGTTCTCCTCAGTAAGACATCTAATAATGTAAATATTGTAAAGAAGACTTTTGGAATGAAAAATTCTGCAGCAAATTTATTAACAACTTCATGAACAACTTCATACTCTTTTTCAAGCTCTATATAAGTTTGCTACTCTTTGAGCCTTTTATTTTAGTTTCTACTAGCTATAACAAAGAATCAGTCAGTTAAAGGATGGCAAATATGAAATTCAACTTTGAAATTCCATCGTAGCCCCTAAAACGGTATCTCATAATTTAAAGACTACATGCAAATTTAGTAGCTGTTGAACGTCTCTGTGGGCAAGATTTATGCAGTCTCATCTCAATAATCTCACATCTTTGGCCAATGCATTATAACTTTCAGTCAAGCATGCTGGCTAGCATTATAGGTAATTCAGTTGGATGTTACTAAACCATACTTTATTTAGTTGAAAAGGTCACAAGAATTGAACTGTTCAATTCCCGTTCCAGGGATTTTTAGTAGGCCACAATGGATGAGGCTGGTTTTTTAGTGTTTAATGCTCAGTGTTTCAGCATTGCAGCACATGCAAGAAGAGTGTCCCATTGCTAAGGTTAGCAGTCTGGATTAGATCTCCCTGGTCTTGCACCCTGATCATTCGTAGGTTCACAACATAACTTTGGGCAAGACTTTTTGACTTAGATTGATCTTGTTTAACTTCAGATGCCGCAAAGTATCCAATCTATATCAGACATCAAGGTTCCTTCCCAACAGTGCAAAAAAGGGTACACATCTCCAGAGAGAGATTTATTTTGTTCTAAAAGAGATTTCTAAGAGAGGCAGCAATGATACTAACTGACCTTGTACTCCCAATGCCTGCAGTGATACCTACTGACTGCAAATGGAGCTGGAAGATTAGGATTTTGCTGAGCTTTGAATAGCTTTCATCAGGTAAAATAGATTTATCTACACTAAGTGGTCAAGCCACCAGACAAGCTGCGCACTCCTAGTGGCTCTCCAGCAGCATGGAGCGCATGAGCTATCCGAGAGCAAAGCATGGCCCACGCAGCATGGGCCCGGTGGCAGTGACTTCAGCGTGGACTAGCACCTGAGAGAGGATTCTTCTCTGACAACTTGCACAGCCCAGGCTGCTTTCCCCACTAGCAGTGCCCACCATGTCTAGCTCTTGAAGGCAGCTTGCAGGGGTGCTCCTGAGCTCCAGCCATGTCAGCAACAGCAGTGCAGAATGCATAGGGACCTATGTCTCGGTGCTTTATTTCTCCGCCTCACAAAAAGAGAGTAGGACTCCCCTTGTTTAATGCATGTTCTGAATACAAAATGTAAAAAAAAAAAAAAATTAGAGATTAGGAAATGAAGTAATTACAGTAATAACATAATGGTAATAAAGCTCAAAAAGAATCCAGCTTTTATTACAATGTTTTTATATAGAGACACTTCAAGAAAACAAGGTCTTTTTTTCCCATTCCTTAGCATGTTTGTTAACAATTAAATAAAACTGTTTAAAATAAAAGTTACAAAAGGAGAATTTACTCTGATGAGATATTTATTTCACATATATTTGTGGTATTTGCTATGAATATTTGCTTTAATCATATTTTTCTACTGAAATTTTTTTAACAGTATTTAGAGCATTAGAAACATCATGACCATTTAATTTCTACAGAAGAAGGAAAAAGAGGAGTACTGCAGCAAGCTTTGGTTTTGTAGCTAAAATTCAAAACTGTGAGATGTTTTGGCATTCTATTATATGAGAAATTGTTGAAATCATGTAATTAAAGACCATTGTAATGCATATACACCAGAGGGCAGAGTAAAGGCCGCTTATTTGGACATTTCCTGGCTTTGAGTGCACCATGCAGCAACAGGACAGTTCAATGGGGAACATAATATTTTTTGCATTTAATAGAGTATCTATAATTCAAGTCAGCAGCAGCTTCTTCCTAATTGCCTTGTTGCCAGTTGTCATCAGATGTTAAGCTAAAGACAGAATGATGTGTAACAGAAATGTGCTGCTGCAATAAGAAGGAACATGAATTGCCCTTTGCCATAACTCAGTAAGCCAGAGCCAACCATGAAGTACTTGACTGTGCCATACTCTATCCAGGCCTGTCTCAGCAGAGTAAGAACTGCAGGAACTTTCCAAAACAGTGCTGTTTGTTTCTTTCTTTCTTCGGATTTTTTGCTGTTGTTGTTTTGTTTCAGATGAAAGAGAAGGACAAAAGTTCAGGCTCTTTCTGAAGTGTCGTTTCCTACTTGCTTCCAACTCAGAGTGGTGCTTAATACTTGAAGTGGCAGCCAAGGCATCCCAGCTGACAGAGAACTGATAATCTAATGTGACTGCAGATGTAAAGTCTAAAATTTTAAAATCCACATTTCTAAACAGGCATGGGATAGCCTCATGTTTAAATCAATTGATTCTTTGGCAATTACTTTTTTAAATTATGACCCTGTTTAGTGAAAAATATAAGTAAATTTATCTTTCTTCTGTTGAATATTTGAATTCCTGGAAAATTAATGTGAGTTATTCAGGAAAGTAAATAGGAATGTGATTCAGAAGGACCAACAGAAAACAAAGGAATAATTCCTTAATGTATTGTTAAAAATTTAATGTAAAAGGTTTGCCTATAATTTTTAAAATAAAATGTAGCAGTAGAACAAATCTCTTTTTCAAAACTGGCTGCTTTGTGCACTGAGGGAATAAGAGAGGAATTGCATTTTAGAAGAGAATCTGAGCTGTGATCTGAAAGTCCCAGTTGTACCCTCTCCCTATAGCTGATTAATGCAAAATCTTACATCTGAACGCACTTTATTTTAGGATGAGCGGTTTAGTGCTCATAGTTCTTCATAAATATTAGTACATGCTCTTCTGTTCTTCTCCTGGATAATGTAAAATTGAATCTGAGCAATTAAAGGTGTTTTCTAGAGCTGTAATAACTTCATTTTAATATCCTTGCATTTTCTGTTACCTCAGTTGTTTCTAAGCTTTTACTAATTCAAACTGAATGTTCTTGACATGACATTTCCCCTGATATATACCTGTTTGTTAGAGGCACCTGGTCAATTATTTAATTGACATAAGTTGTATTTTTACGTAATAGGAAAGAACATCTCTACTGTCTACTGTCATGTTACATCAATTAACATGTGTGAGAATTGGGAGTGTTTTCCTCAGTTCTGCAAATGTTTTTCCATGTTTTATTCTGCTTTGAAAAGCATAATAAGTTCTGTAGGAAACACTAAAAAAAGAAGAGTGTTTGCAATGTTTTGTGTATGTGGGCACACATGTATGTACAGAAACTTAGTCCAAATTTGAAACACTGTCCAAGGTGAAGCCCATTAAAATCACTGCTAGTTTATGCATTTTTTTTCAGTTTCTCTCTAACCAGTTCTATGTAATTTATTCTGTTACAAAATTGTAAAGTCCATAGAAAGAGAGCTCTTTTGTTTCTGTATAGATATGTTGCTGGCATTTTTTATCTCAAGATGTAAAAGGGTTACATCGGAATCTTCCAAACTGTAAATGATCATCCTGCTGTTCAGACTTTGTAATAAATACTGTTGGCTCTCCACTGAGAGTGCAAGCTAAACTGAATAAAGTCTCCATGGGGCATAATTTAGAACACCAAGGATGTCTGACTCGATAAATGGCTGGTTGATTTAACAAAAGGGCGCATGAGATCGGAATGACAAATTAATTTGGGCTAAGTGAAAAGCCATCCTTTTAATTTTTTTCATAAAATAGAATGGCTTGGGTTGGAAGGGACCTTAAAGATTACCCAGTTCCAACCCCTCCACCATGGGCATGGACACCTTCCACTAGACCAGGTTGCTAAAACCTTGAACAATTCCAGGGATGGGGCATCCACAGTTTCTCTGGGCAACTTGTACCTGTGCCTCACCACCCTTACAGCAAAGAATTTCTACCTAATATCTAACTTGAATCTACCCTCTTTTAGTTTAAAAACATTCACCTTGTTGTACCAACATCTGCCCATGAAAAAGGTTGCTCTTTCTCTTTAATAAGCCCTCTCTATGTTCTGAAAGGTGGCAATGAAGTCTCCCTGGAGCCTTTTCTTCTCCAGACTGCACACCCCGGCTCTCTCAGCCTGTCTCCATAGAGCAAAAAGATCAGAGGCTCCAGCCTTCTGATCATCCTTGTGGTCCTTTACATTAAAATGAAGGTATGGGAACCTTATCTCTTCAGTCCCTTTGCTTTAAATGTACAGCACTCTTACACAGATTTTGCCTTGCAAAACTCTACAACTTTTACAGGTTTCGGAGAAAAGGTCAGGATTACATTGGAGCTCAAAATCTCCACCACCAATGAGTATACTCTGTTAAAAACTGAAACTGTGAACAATTTTCTACAAGAATTTTTCTTTCCATGCAATTTCATAGAAAACAAATAGAGCATCAGGAGGCAGAAGGAAAATTCTCAGTCCCAAAATCTGTCATTCTGTTCTGATAAATTTTGCCTGACAGTTGGGTATAGAAATATGAGAGATGTTGCATTTCCATATGTTTATATTCAGAAATGGATCTTAAAGTAGAAAAATGGTTTTGTATTAAAACCAAGCAACATTACTTTTTCACCCTGTCTGTCCTGCTTCTCAGTAAAAGAAAACAATGTTTCAGGGTAGGTTCAGCATAAAATGACATATAGCCAGTGTTTCTCCCTGCAAATTTCAGGAGAAGTTTTTTTAGAGTTCTGCTCCACTTTGTATATAAGAGTGTTTTTGAACTTGTGGCTTTTATCTAAACACAACCATTGTACATATAATTTTCCTACATCCTTTATGGACCAC
Organism: Callaeas wilsoni; assembly: GCA_013398955.1. Classification (NCBI taxonomy): domain Eukaryota; kingdom Metazoa; phylum Chordata; class Aves; order Passeriformes; family Callaeidae; genus Callaeas; species Callaeas wilsoni. The sequence goes on from VWPU01009580.1 coordinate 149,244, forward strand.
AAATTGAAAAACTAGTATCAAATAAATCACTAGTGAAAAGTGCTGTGATATGAAATTCAATAGAAGGAGCACTTCTTTTCCTGAACCTGCAGGCCAGAAGTAGAAACAAGAAAGAGTGAAAAAACACCCCAACCTACTACAAAGTGAATAGCACTCGCAGGACTTCCAGAGATGAGAATAAATGGAAACAAAATAGCCTAGGATGCATTTTATCAATATATCTCAGCACATGGACAGTGACACAGCTATTTATAGCAAGCAGTCCTTTTCTGTTTTCCACCAGTTTTTATGACCAATAATTACATTGCGTAGTCAAAAGCATTGAACTGTCACAAAGCATGAGTCCAGACCTCAGAAACAAAGTACACTGCCAGTTTACATTTTGGCTAGGCCAGAGGTTTAAAAAACCTTTTCAAAAACTGCAGGGTAAGAATCAAGCCCTGCCTTCTAGAGTTTCATACCATTCCTCCTCTACCACATTTCTGCCATTACATTAGGTTTTCCTGGACTACTGGCATCCAGAGAGAACCCAGAAAAGCTGAGAGGCAGCACCACCTCCCTTGTGTGCAGTCTACCACTGTGCATGTGGAGAGTCCTCTCCATCTGTAACCAGTTCTCCAGTCATGCAAAGAACACAATTAAAACAGAGATGGCTGGGCAGGGGAGAAGAAGGATCTATTTCAAGCTTTCATGTATACTTTTGAATTCACATTAGGCCTACCAGGCACCGTCCTCCTCTTTCTGCAGCACTGCTGCACAGTTCTACTTTGCAGGGAAGGAATATCAAAAGCAGAAAGACTCAAACAGCAATTTCTTCAGCAATCTCTCCCTAATATCTCATCACCTAAAAAAAGAGAAAGTCTATGGAAGGCTAAGTGATTCTGTTTCAATCCATTATAACCCTCTGAAATGGCAACTCACAGGCAGTCAGTATAGTAGGCGATCCTCAGGGAGGAACAGAGGCAAAAGAAAAGGCACCCAAGTGAATGTTTAATTCTTCCTCCAGCTTTTCTGATGTCCAAATGGACTATAAAGAGTCTAGAATCTCAGATACATTCAACCTAGAGACAGATGAAATGATTTTCCCACTGAAAAAAAATCAAATTGAATTGTAAACACTCATGAAGCAAAGAATCATTCCTGTTTATTCAGAGGCTTATGGAATAACATCAATATCTTGCTTAGACTTAAGGACCTCCTGCATTCCTCACTCAGAAAGATCAGCAAGAGAAGAAAAGACAATGATTTTTAGAGACAAGAGCCAGAATATTCTTGGCAATTACAGTAAAATTACAATAAAAGTGAGCAAATTTATTTCAAGTGCACAATGTAATTGTATGATTGCATTGATGATAAATGACATTATTTTGTCTTTAACGTATAATCAGTTTATATTTAGGTTGTGTGTAGAGAGGAAATGCAACCTTTTTGTAATGTCCTTTATTGAATATACTCATTGAAAAAGCCCAGCCCAGATTCTGGCAGCCCTCTTAAAGGTCAGTACAATTATTTTTTAAACAATCACAATATTTATTGTTAGCACTGCTAAACTGAGAATCAGATTGGCTCTCTCACTGCTCAATATCTCAGACTTCTCAAAGAAAAAGAGATGATCCTTGCACATGCCTGAAAGGCTGGTGACTGGGGGAGCCAAGGCTGAATGAAGCCTCGCTCTTCAGTCTTGAGGATTAACATCACCTCCTCTACCTTATCAGGGTGGCAGTCCAGTCCGTTTGAAAGTAGTAATAGCCTGCAGGCTATTGCTATGAACAGCATGTTTCAAATACAGATTTCAAAGCCCTTTACAAAGGATTACCATTATCTGCATTTTACATAGAGGAAACAAAAACGTTTGGGAAGGAGATATTCTCTGAGGATGAGAACAGAAGAAACATCACCTCCTTAGTTATCATACGTACATTTTCTGTAAGGCTGGCAACTTGAAAGCTGCTGGAAGCTTGCTGAAAAAAAAAAGTGATTGAATGTTTTTAGTAAACAGGCAGTATCCAGAATATTCCAGTGCAGATGGAAAATTATTGACTGGGTTCAACTGTTATATACAAAACCCAAAGTGATGATTAGTTATAAAATTTCTTTATATGTAGGTTCTCTATAAAAAAAGAAAAATATCTCCCCCAAAATCTACCTATTCTAAAGAGGAAGTTTTGTTCAAATATAGTTACTGAAATTAGAAAATCATCTTTATAAGAAGTGTCTGGAGTACACTTTCGCTTTGGAGAGAAGGTGTCCTCTACAGCTTTGGAGAGGTGTCCTCTACAGCAACTTCAAGGAAATAAACATCTGTTTAGATATTAACTTTAGGTCTCACCTGAGGAAGGAAAAAAGCTAACTATGAACATAACTTTCTCTAGGAAAAAATCCTGACAACACAAGACCTTTTTCGTGCTGGTGAGGTAATGCTTTAGGTGATCTCATAAGTCTTTTCCACCTCTAGCATCTGAATTTCTGAGAATTTCCAAGGAAACTTGTACACCAGTACTTCAAATAGGCCACAGGAGCCAAGAGGAAGCCGAGTGTTTTCTTAATTTCCTCTTTTTTTTTTTTTTGGGGGGGGGGGGGGGAAGTGAGCAAGATATCTTGTACTTCAATAATTTTTTCCCACCTATTTAAATTTTTCTATTTATAGAGAAGAGCTTTACAGTATACTGACAAAGCCAAAATGAAGATGCAATGCATGTTTTTGCACATCCCTTTAGCATTGAAGCATGTGAACAGTAGTGCTATACATTTCACTCCCTTTCCTTTTTTTATTTCGTCTGCAAAATAAAAGGGTGTTTGTGACATTACAGTTGCCATAATGGAAAATGACAGCACAGAGGTAGGAATGTCATTGTATTACCATGGCAATAGACAAACAGTGCTTATTACTGGTAGTTTTAAGGTTTCACTCAAGTATTGGAAGCACTTTTTAGTTCTTCTTATGCAAACATATTTTAGTGATTTTTGGCTGGCTTCATCCTTGCTGGCTCAATCAGGTGCAAATTAAATGGCAGTTCTGTGGGCCAGGAAGGTCTCCTGCTCCACTGAGAAATAAATCACCTTGTGATGACAGATTTCATTTCCACTGCCACCCCTTCCCTCAGTCATGGCACGGAATGGTATCTCTATTTTCAGTCTGAGGAGCATATATTCATGTATCCCCACTCATGAGCCATTCAGGTTTCTGAAAGCTTGAAGCAGAAGTGAACTTACTCCCTTTACCTACCACATCTGACAGAATTAAAACCAATGCTGTAACTTTTACTAAGTAATACTTAGGCTAAGGTTTAATTGACATACTGTCCAAATCAAGACAGATGCTTATTTAACACACTGGCATCTTAAATAATTACTTGAACTTCTGAATTGCCTATACTTACATTGATCACACTTAAATGACTTTCTTAAGTGAAATGTAAATTATCCTATAATTACAATTGTAATTGAGGATTCATCATAAGAATTAGAATAATGTAAGAGCCTTGGAAAAAAATGATCCTCCTCTAAGGCAGTTAAATTAATTAGGAGGCCAAACAGTGCTGTGATTTGACTTAGATTCTGTAGCTAATATTCTATTAATATTAATTTCTCTTTAAGAAATGTTCCTGTTTTATTTTCACCAAAGCCAATAAGGTTAATTGTTGGGCATTTAACACCTATAAAGTAAGTTCTAGTTTTAAAAGTTCACTGGAATAAATTAAGCAATAAAGTACCATGCAGCCACTTACTCACTTCCCCCAACCTTGTGGGGAGAAGAATCAGAAAGAAAAGGTAAACCTTATGGATTAAGATAAGAGCAATTTAATAATTTTTTTAAAATGTTCTTGTTGTCATTGTTTATAATAATATGCCAATAGTTTTATAATTAGTAAGACTGTAATTATAAAGAGAGGGAGAGAGAGCAACAGACTCCAAGAGAAACAAGTGCTACACAACACAGTTGCCCACCACTCACAGACCCAGCCTGTCCTTGAACAGCAATCAGCCTCTCCCAGCCAACACCCATATACTGGGTGTGATGCTCTGTGGTATGGAATATCCCTTTGGCCAGTTTGGGACATCCTGTCCTGGCTACACTCTGTGCCAGCCTTCTGTGCAGCTCCTCACTAGCAGACCAAGAGACACTCAAAAATCCTTGACTCAGGGTAAACAATTCTTCGCAACAATTAAAATATCACTGTGTTATCAACATTATTCTCATACTAAATCCAAGAAACCCAGCACTGTACCAGCTACTAAGAAGAAAAGGCAGCCCAGCCCAGACCAGGGCAGGCTCTTAAGGTAATTTTTTCCTGCATGTATGAAATCCCAAGAAAAGGAACAGTACGGCATCAGTTGTGATAGAAAGAAACATCTAATCACAGAAGTGAAAGAAATCTCAGACATTCAGAAAGTGTCTATGGCCTCAGCCAGAATCAATTATCTATCACACCTGACCAGTTTGTCCAGCCTGCTCTTAAAATCTTCTAGTGATAAAGACTCATACCTTTCCATTCTAGTACTTCAGAGCCATGGCAAATTTATACTAATATCCCACTTGAACCTCTCTTGCTTGAGTTTCATCTTGTTTCTGCCACCATGGGGACAGAGCACAGAAACCCCCTTCTTTGCAGCAGCCCTTACATATAGAAGTTTGTTACCACATCACTCTATAGTCCTCCTTTCAACAGGCTAAATGTCCTCATATTATTATTGACTCTTCCCCCACGTATCGCACTTGCATGCCAAGGTCTTGGTAGTGGAGGGTGTAGGGGGTAGGGGGCTAGGGAGGCAGAGGTGCTGCTGCTGGGTAGCTTCTGCCCACTGTCCCATCGAGTCAGTGCCATCAGCCTCCAAGATGGATCTGCTGCCTGGCAAGGCTGAGCAGGTCAGCAATGAGGGCAGCACCGCAAGGATAACAGCAGGGTGGGAAACAACTGCACAGCTGCAGCAAGGAGTGAGAACATATGAGAGGAAGGGCCCTGCAGACACCAAAGTCAGTGCAGAAGGACAGAGGGGAGGAGATGGCCCAGGTGCCTGAGCTGAGATTCCCCTGCAGCCCATAACGAAGGCCATGGTGAAGCAGCTGTGCCCCTGCAGCACCTGCAGAGGACTTGCTCTGGTGAGCAGGTGGATGTACCTGAATGATGCTGTACTGGGAAATACAGGAAGCCTCCCCCCACCATGGGAAGCTGGAACACAATCCTGGCAGGACCTGTGGACCCGTGGAGAAAGAAGCCCCTGCTGGAGCAGGTTTGCTGGCCAGACTTAATGAGTCTGACCTCATGGAGGATCCACGCTGGTGCAGTAATAAAGGCCTACGCCCCATAGAAAGAACCTATGCTACTGTAGTTCATAAAGAACTGCAGCCCATAGGAAGGTCCCACAGTGGAAAAGTTCAAGGAGGACTGTCTCCTGTTGATGGAACACCAAAGGGGTTCCAGGGGAAGAAATTGAGGAGGAAGGAGCAGCAGAGACAATGTTTGATGAAGTGACTGCAACCCCTCTTCCCTGCCCCCCTGTGTAACTCACTCGGATGAGGTAGAGAAATCCAAAGCAAAGTCAATCCCTGGAAGAAGGGAGGGGTGAGAGGAGGGTGTTTTAAGATCTGATTTTATTTCTCATTATCCTACTCTGATTTTATTAGTGAGAAATTTGATTAATTTCCCCAAGCTGAGTCTGTTCTGCCCATTAGGCAGTTGGTCTCCCTGCCCTCCCATGAACCGACCGTATTTCTGACTCCTGTCCATCTAGGAAGGGGAGTGATAGAGGAGTTTGGAGGGAACCCGATGTCGAGCCAGGGTCGACCCACCACATCCCTCAACATCATCTTAGAAAGTCTGAATTCATTGTTCTTTCAAATATTTTGCCTCTTTCTTGAAAAACACATGCCCCAAAATGGGTTCAATATAATGTCCTACTACCTGGCTAGATTAAATCTTTACTAAGATTTTTTAGTTAGTATGCGCAATCATGCTTAGAAGATTTTCTGTCTCTTCATCGCTAGATTCTCCCTCTCCTTTTCTTTGGATTTAGTGAGTAAATAGCTGTCAATATTCCAGTGTTATATATGGTTAACATCTGAAAATACATCAATGAGGCAGCATGTTCTCAGTGCAAGCTGTGAGCTAATGAGTCTGTGTGTTAAAACTGAAATCTGCATAACAGGCCTAGAGATCTTTACCTGCATAAATGGGCAACTAACAAAATTAATTATATTAAACAAGAAGAGTAGTAAGTTTATCAAGATCAAGTAGCAAATTAAAAATCAAGTTCCAGGTAGAACAGAACCTGTGGATGGATGTACTCACAGATGATAGGTAACACCCTAGTAACTAGTTTCTCGTACTAATGAGGCTAAAAACCTTGAAACAACCAATTAATATCCTAAAATTCAGTGAAGTAGTGACCAAAATAAGGAATTAGTAATGTTCTGAATATGAACAAAAGTTCAGTTACAACTGAATGAACTACCTTTGAGGCAATAGGGATTGAAACTCCCCACAGGTCCTTGCAGTTAACGAAGATTCTGATCTATTTCCCCCCTACCCACAATAAAGGCCTTAAATAACACACTTGTTCATCATTTGATTTTTTTCACATCTCTGAAATAAATACCTGCTGATTTTGCTTAGTTTTGAAGAAAATATTATAAAATAAAAATTTATTATAAGAAGGTTATTTCTCTGGTGTGAGTCAGAACACTCCATCTCAAAACCCAAATCACAGAAACTACTCTGAAAAAATATTTTATACTGAATTCTAATAAGCCACTTAATAAATCTAAATTTCAAATAAAATATTGACTTCTGTGATATAAGATTTTGAGATGTTCAGAGGAGTCTACCTCAAAGAACAACAGTTTTAAGCTCTTTTCAAACTCTCAAGAACGTAACACATTGCATACTTGCAAAAGTAATAGCAGTTTTACCTCTGTTGAGAGTTTGGTGATTTCTCACAGGTCCTTTGTGTATCATCATTATTATCTTTCACCCCCACACACTGTCAAACCTTGTCGTCACACAGTCCCTGCTACTAATGTCAGAGAAGTTTTCCCACCTTCAGCCCTGAGTCCTACCAGGTGCATGTTGCAGCTCTGAGAATGTTCCCGTCTGGGAATATTTTAAAGCAATTGCTTCAATAAGCACTATCTCTCATCAGCTGCTAAAAGGTTTCCACTCTGCCCTCTGCAGCATATTTACCTCTATGGAAAGGGATCACTGGAGTCAGTATTAAGTGCAGCTTTGCCTCTGGGCTCCCAAGGGTGGCACATGAGACCATGTGGAGTTTCGGGAATTCACTTTCCAAAGACTGCTGACAAGCTAATGGTGGCCCTACAAGGGGGAACTTGGACAAATTTTTTTGTTCTGAAGGCATGGATGTGAGTATTCATATGTGAAATGTGTGCTGGTCTGCCCTAATAACGAGTGGTCATGCTCAGCTGCAGCAGTTTAATTTCTGCTGGAGGTGGGGATTAATCGCTGAATAAATTAGAACTCTGTGTTTTGACACAGTGCCAAGAGTGATGGGTCCTATCTCTGCCTTCAATGCAGTGCCTTTGTCTTGCTCGGCTGCTACTTCAGGCACTGAAACTGCTTTCACTGACTGGTAATTTGTCTAGAGCAAGATACTCTGAGATGTACAAGGGCTTAGAATGACCCTTGAAGGATTCCAAGGCAAGAATAGCAAATACTTCTCCACCTCTCTGTTGGAAGTCACACTCCCTCAGGTCTGAGAATTATCCTCCTTTTGTTTATTAAGAGAGAACAATTTGTTTGACAGAGAGACCTCACTTCACTGACACCTAACGCTATTGATATTTTGTAGATCGTCATTGTGGGGAAGTATCAGAAAAATAGCTAAAAGGGAATTGGCAGTTGGAAGGATACCACAAAACATTAGAAACAATATTTATTAGTTCTCAGCAGCTGATTTTCTTCAGGGCCAGGAGAGTGAAAATCCTCTGTAATTACTAACTACAAATGTTTACATTATCCAGGGAATTGCAAATTCCCTTTAATTGTTGATAGCAGTTTAGATACTTGAGGTAGAGGAAGTAAAAGATAGAGGAAATAAGGTCAGTCATTACAGCCAGCTCTCACTCTCCCATCCTAAGGGAAAACAAGCAGCTGTGAACACAGGGGCAGTACAAGGACATTTTAGCTAAAAGCTAAAAACTTTCAAAATGTTGTAAATAAAGCATTTTTGTGATATCAAGCTCTTTTGAAAAATTATAAAATAGCACCACAGGTTCCTACAGAGAAGATTATAATTCATCTGTATATAAGCAAGTGGTTTGGTCCACAGAATACGTATGCAGGTTCACCAGGAAAAAATTGACGTTTGCAATGAATTTACCTTTCTTGAAAATCCCCTTAGCACACACGATTCAGTCACACATCTGCCATTTGCTTTCTTCTCCTTGTGAACGCTTAGGCAGACAAAATCCCAGCTTTGAACTAGTAACACATCTTGAATGCCTTAGAAACACAAAACCACACAACTACTGAAACAAAGTATTCTTCTTCAGGAAGATATCCTACGCTTAGGAAAGACTATTACATTTTACACATACAAAACAAGCCAAATGCTTTTGAGCTTGTAAATGTTAGGAATTAAAGTATTTAAAAAAAAAAAAAAAAAAGGGATTCGTGAATTCTGATTTAAAAATGAGTCGAATTTCTGAAGAATACATAAAGTAATGAAATAGTTCAAACACTGATAATCTCCTATTTCTCTGGAACATAAAGTACGAGCAGAATTCCCATCTGGTTAAGGTAGAAAACATGGGGGTGGAGAGAAACACTAATTATACATTAGCTCAGTTAAACTAATTCATGTGGGACTGCATCACATGAATAGATGAAATAAATATTAGTATTTTAAACGATGGAAGAACTAGTAAACATGTAATCACTTTAAACCTATCTCTGTGATAGGTAGCCTGGATTTGTAAATGCTACAGTAAAAATGAGGCTTTAAAAGAGATGAGACCTGGCCAACCTGCATATAACTGATGGTTTGTTTTCAACAGCAATTAAACTGACCATAAAATCATCAGAAAAACAGTGTAAACATCAACTGCCAACAGCTAGTCCTAGGAAATTTCTGAAAAGATGAAGCAGTCATTATTCTGGGGGAAAAAAAATTAGTTATATAGAAAGACAAATTAAGTCAGTAGAATTGAGGTGTTATGACAAAATGGAAATAACTTTGACATTAAATAATGATAATAATTAAGAGATTCTGCTTCAAATATTTAACAGGCATAAATCCTACAGCTCTAGCAAAGTTGGAGGTAAATCATGGCTATGTAGATCAAGGTTAGGGATTCAAAGTTCAGAATCTGTTTATGGAAGAAAGTAAAGTCCAACTTATACCCCTCTTTTCACATTGAATATTGTTTTGTTCTTCAGAAAGTTCTCATAAATCCAACAAATTGCTTACAAAAGAAAATAATATTCAACAAGCTGAACCATCAACATTTAGAAGAAATTAGCAATTTCAAGCAAACCTGATAGTGGAATGTCAGCTTTTGTGCCCATATACAAAGCTGCTGCTCCTCTCTATTCCTGAGGTCTAAAGAATGTGCTATATATACTGTATATAATTCAAAAGCTGTTAACATTATTTTCACCTAGAAAGACAAACATGTTTCTGGATTTTTGATAAATGCCCTATTTTGCTAAATTAAATCAGAGCATATTGTCATAAACAGGAACTCTTAGGATAGGAAAGATGCATTACTATGAAAAACTTTTTGTGTACATGGCTATGTGTTTAACTTATAGAACTTGTCCTCTGAGGGTACTTTTAGTAATTTCTTTCAGGGTGTCCTTTTGTAAAGGCAAGTGATCCCATTAAGGTATGCAGGTTAGCACCGAGGATATCAGCCAGATTTGCTATTCAAAGTGAAGTTTGTTCTGTCCTTCAAAACTGTGTCTATGCAACACTGCATAAATAACAGACCTGTAGTTTTTGAGAACCTCACAGAGAGGTTTTGCATTAATCTTCCAAATTTGATTATAGATTCAAAGTTTGTGTAATTTATGGTTTAGCTAGAATATCTTTTAGAAAGACATCAAATCCTGAGTTTGAAACTACAGGTAATAGAGAATACGACTTTCTTATTAGATGATCCCACAGTCAGTTATCTTCACCTTAAGAAAAATAAATCTATATTTAAATAGGGACTGAACTTCAGACTTTGAAATAAGTTGTTCCATTGCTTCGGGCTTCCTTTTGATCTGCTGTATTATTGTCCACTTAGGTAGGATTGAACCAACATGTTGCTACAAGCGAAATTCATCCTGAGAAATTCTTCCATCTCCCACACAATCCCTTTTTTCCCCAAGAAAATAGCTCATGCAGGTACTTGCAAAGGACTAGTGTGAACCCCACTGATACCTCATCCAAGGCAAAGGAAGGCAGGGGGCAGGTTTTGCCCACATAGGACTTAGAGCATCTGCTTCGTCTCAGCAGTGGCAAAAAGTACCTGGAGTTACCTCTCTCCAGCCTCCTAACCAAACGGGCAGAGGCAGGTGGCACACAAAGGAGTGACACACCATTGCACTATCAGTACCCACGGGGATTTGGAGAGGAACATTCCTACATAAAGGGTTGTATCTGTGTCCAGGCACACTGTGGAGGTAGGGAAAGGAGCATGCGTTATATAGGCAGGTGTGAGATATGAAGGAGGAGGGAGATGAACTTCCTCCACAGAGCAGCTTCAATAGAGCCAGTGCCATGTGGTTGGTGCTGCTGTCAGCATGTCAGAGACTGAAATGTTATGGTTAATTGCTTCAACAATGTTTTGAAGGACCTTTTGCCCATGATGGCAAAACCATATCAAGAAGCTGTGACCACCAAAACTCACCCCTCCCTGAAGATGCCTCCTGACTAGAGCTTTGGACTGTGAGTTAAGGTGAAAGAACCTGAGATAAAGTGGACACCATTGTTCAATTATCTCAGGTCTAGGGAGAAATAAACAAGGCTGAGGGAGAAGAATGTATCCACAAGCCAAACCCAACAGCTGTCCTGAAAATCAGCTCTGGATGGGTTTGGGGTGGGGGAAGCCACAGCCCACAGGCTCATCTGCTGAGGCCAGGCTTGCACAGACTCCCCTCCTGCCAATCAACAGGGAAGGAGGAGAGTTTTGGGTGTGGTCATAACCTCTGCTCAGAGGCAGCGAACACCCACCCTCCACTACACGAACTGGCTCAGCTGTAAAAGCCCCAGCCCCAAAAGGCCACATCCATGGGACATTCATGTGAGGGGGAGCAGAGGGGGTGTCATAAAGTATCAAAGACGCCCAAAGCACTCCCCAGACTCACTCCTGAGACCTTGCACCAGGGTACTGCATGTGTTGCAGAGCGATGCAACAGATGCAGAGACTGTTGCAAGAGACTGTGTCAAACTTGCCCCCACTCCAGGGGAGGTACCTGGGTGTTCCCACCTGGTTTAAACATGTATTGATCCACGAGATTCTATGTTTTTTGGGGAACCCTCACCACCAAGAAGACCAGATGGAGAGGATCAATGAGATACCATTGGGATCCACAGAGTGGTGATATTTTCTCTCACTCTCTTCCACTCATCCCACCTCTTTTCTATTTCTTTCTCTTTCTCTCTCTATCTCTCACTCTCTTTCTGTCTCTCTCTCTCATTTACTGTAAAATAAAACCCATACTACCGACTTTGGCATAGGGTCTCATTTGCACCTTAATCCAGGCAGAGGCATCACATTAAAAAATCATAAAACCATGTCACTCAGCAGAGAAGGCCCAAACTCATTTCCATTGCAGCCTTTCTGGGAAGGGTAACTTGCTTTACTAACTATGCACAGTGTCTATTACAAGTAACAACTGTAGCACTGTGTCACCCAAAAGGAAGGAAAAGTAAAGGTGCTGACTTGCAAGTGGAATAAATTTTTACCATTGTTTTCATAGCTTGCTGTGATTGAAATAACTACTTAGTGGTTTTCCTGGCAATTTCCAATGTGTTTAATTAGAGAAAAACATTTAGATAGCTTAGGTGGGTAGGAATCTTCCCACTCTAATACTTTCAATGATCTTCTTTCCTAGCTAGATCTTCCCTTCATTGTTCAGGTAAATTTCAAACAGCAGTTTTGGCCTACGTACAGCAGATAATGCATGTTGACTCCACTTCTAACAAATTAATGATGCATCTTTGATAAGACACCATTTTCTGAATATTCATTTTCTCAGTGGTATTGAATTCTTTCTGCTGACTTCAGCAGTATTTGTTCAAAAACACCAACTACCACTATTATCATCTAATAAACATGACATCAGGAAGCGAAGGTTTGACCAATTCTAACAGAATTCTGTCAACACCCAGCCAACTAAAAGAAACTCACAGAGATAGGTGAGATGACAAAACATTTTAAATGTTATAAATTTGGGACCTTAGAATGTCTGCTGCCAATGAAGGAAAATGGCATGTCTAAATAGCTGTAAAAAAATGGCGTAGATGGTGGGGGGGAGAGCTTCACAAATGATAACTAACTTCGTGAACTAAATCTCAAACAGTATTGTAATTTTTTAATAGATCTAAAGCAGAGGAAAAAAAATGTGTAAAATCCTCTTAATGAGCATTTAAACAGAGAGTCCCCAAAGCAAGAACTGAATCGACAAGGGCAAGTCTCAGTGAGCCAAATCTTACTGACACCTTGCTGTCTCCTAAATTGAGGTGACAAGCTGTCTGCCCCAGGGAGAAGAGCGAGCCACGAGCTGATGAAAGCAGGGAGATATACCAGATATAACTACGCCACCATGTTCTCATCTCTTCTGCCGAGTATCTCAGCTCTATACCCCTTGCATCTGCAGAGGCGTCTCTAATTCACAGCCTGTTCAAGTGCTGCCCTTAATGCTTCTTTTGCCTTTGATTTCAAGGAGTTTATAGTAGCTCATATACCCATATGATAAGTTATTTACTTAAGTGAAGAGGTTTTTAGGTGCTTTGCAACATAGATACGTGCTTTAAAGAATTTTCCAAAGCACTTACAGAGGTAGTTGCCAATGTCTGCTAGAAAGCATGAAGTTTTTCATTATCTTGAGACCTATACATTTGTTTAAAAATCTGGACTGTATGCTTGCTGAGGTCACTGAATGCCACACACAGTGAGCTCTGTTTGAGGAATTAAGTCTCAAGTGGGCTGTGGTTTTTTTGTAGTTGCAACAATATGAGGGAAATGGATGCAATACTGAAATGGAGATGCTAATGAACCTCCTGGTGATAAATCTTTTAGGCCAGCTGGTCAGTTAGTCTGATTTCAAGTTGCTCTGCATATTCACCAACCTTTCAAAAATGATACAAACAGGACATGTTTTGAAAATAAAGACACGTACTCACCACAGTAGCCTTAATCCCACAAACCTCCTTGCAGCCTAGCACATCACTGGGCTCCAGTGCAATTGTTAATGGGAACCCCACCCAGGCATAAATAAATCTGAATCGTCTTCAGAGAATAAGCCTAAAACTCAGTTAATGCTCATTCCCTAGGGACTGGTGCTGCAAAGACTGTCTCCTAGTATAAAAGAGACAGTGTAATATTTCAGGCAATTGGAACCATGAGTAACTAGACCACTGATTCAAAACTCCATGAAGATTCAGCAGAATGAAAGAATTAATAACTTTATCTTGAAAACTCATTTTGACCATAGTTGTTTACAAAAGCAAACCTTCAAAGGCAAATATTGGACTATTTCAGTTGGTTTTGATCCTTTATAAAAATGATTTATAATTTTGATTTCCATTTCAAATGCTTAAAAATGCTTATTATGAAAATAAATATAGCTCAGCAGGATCTTCACACAATATGTTGATTACAATTCTATGGTATTTATTTAAGACTGAGAGAAATGTCCCTGGCATACTGCCGGCATCTTTCACGAGTGTCTACAGTCAGTACAGAGTCTGCATAACTGCAGAGGTTAAAAAGGCTAAATTTGGGTACATTTACTTGCTGCTTTAATTATTGAGGAGAAGACAGTTGGTCACTAGTGACTGATAACATTCCCACTGTTAAAGGCCCTTCTATCTTACACAGTAAGGAGAGACTTAGCTTTTTATATAAATAATTAGCTCTGTATAATGCTAGGGTTTTTACATATGCCAAATTTTGCATTAATTTTAATTAAAAACAAGTAACTATAATACCAATACAGAGTGCCTATGCAAAAATTATAAATTACAAATTATTGATAATTAAATAGTACATGAGGCAGTACTTGAAAGTATTTATATTTATCATTAACAAGAATCTGAAATAAAAAGAGATATATGACAACTCAGACTTATTATTGAATTGAAATTGTGTTCTTATAAGCTCCAGCTTTCTTTCATTAAATTATTCATTAAAAAGCTCATCATTTGATACAACAATATTTAATTTTTTGGCACATGATCAGTAAATTATGAAGATTACTTTTGGTACCTTCTTACATTCTTTTTGTTCTGACTGATACAGTACATTTCTTGTGGCAAGTAACTGAAATTTTTCAACATTATGATTTACAGTTGTCTATTCTATTGGTAATCTGTTAATTGAATAGTTTGTGTATGTTCATGGCTAAGGTGTTGTGGCAAATCATCACCTCTATTTTTAATTTTTTTTAATCATCTCTGATGTGGAGAGATTTGTAGAGTTTTACTGGGTAAAATAATTTAAATATGACAAAATCTGGTTTTAATAGAATACACATTTTGACAATATTTTTATTTTTTATAGTCATAAAATAATCTTTGAGTTTACCTATCTGAGATCTAAGAGGTAATCCAGATTTCAGAACGTCATGCTACAAGTTAAAGTGTAATAATTGATGTGAATCTGATTTTCAGAAATGTTGGGTTCCAAATCATACCAGTTCAGGTTAATAAGAGCAGACAAACCATTGCTTTTCTGAAGAAAAAAAAAAAATCGATCTATTATGCAGATGTGCATTTTAAAATGAACATACATCAAAACCTCATAAAAGCTCAAGAATAAAAAAGAAACTGAACTAATTCTGTTAGCTAATTTGCAGCAGGGACTTTCATCGTTGATAATAGCAGAAAATAAGTTTTAGCATCAAATAGCACCAGCTCTTTCCTTATTTATTTTAAATAACACCCTTATTAAAAGCTGTCATGTTGCAAGTGAAATGAGTGAATGTTAGTGTATGCATCTGTGTAACGATGTGCATTAATAAAGATGTATCAGTTCTGTATGTGCTTACATGCACTAAGTAAATCGCATGATCTTTGTTTGAAAGGCAGCAGGGTTTCTCACATTTTTGCTTTTGAATCTGCATAGATGCTTTCCCTTTCTTCATTTCTCACTCTCTCCCTCAGGTGAAGGACATGAGGGCATGTATATTGCTGACAGGAAAAATTTCACTTAACGAAAATAAACCAAGCTAAAGATTCTAGAGGAAGGATACCTCAACACTGAAACTACATGCATTTGCTTTCTGTACATTTTAGCACCAAACAGATGAAATACTGGTAGAAACACTGGAGTGTAGAAAAGAAAGAGATCAAGAGCTTTTCGCGTGGAAAGATTGCATTAGCCCAGGGAACAATATCCTCCTGATACTGCTGAGCCACAGTGTAAAGAGGAAATGTAATTTAAACAAGTGAGAGCAGCTGTATATTACTCAATGACCCACTACCATGGTTCTCATTTCTTAACCTTTAAAGGGAAGCATCTATTTGTTGGAAGACAGAAAAATGGTCTTGGCATAAGAGAATATGACATACCTTAACACACAGTAAAATATGGTTTATGTTACAGAAAACTCTTCATACACATGAATATGCACATATACAAAATTGTCATTAATAATTTTTTTTCCTTACTTGAAAATAATGAAAAATCATAACAGACCCAAAATGTTTCTATACAGGGGTTTTAAATGAATGTTTCACACAAGGGAAGCAATCTTATTTTGTAAGTGATATTACATGACCACATAAAGGGTAACTGCAGATACCCTTTATTCAGCATTACATTTTATCATCATTGTGGGAGTTTTGCCACTGTAATTCTTAGGGTTCATCCCACTTCTAAGAAGCCATCTCCATGGCTTGATTCCACATTGCTACAGCGATCACTCCATCGCAGGCCAGCAACCTACAAGAAAATGAATCTGGAAACGGGTTGGCCCAGCTCAACAGCATTCATCTAGGAGAATTCCTTAAAATTTCCCCGTGGCAGTTCAGATCACTTTAAAATTTTTGCATGCTGACATTATCTTATATAGAGAAATCTATTCATGAGTTGTGTGAGCTCTCTTACAGGAAAACCCCATGAGCAGATGCAGTCAAAGGAGGGGCTGCTCCCCCCAAAAAGCAGCCAGGGACTCCAAACTCCCCACAGTCTGAGCAGAAATGCATGCATAGAAGCCAGATGGATCTAAGCATGGTGTCAGAACAGACCAAGCTTTGAAAATAATCCAAGGGAAAGTTATTACACTATTTCTTGGAGTATTAGAGAGAACCTCTTATGGATACACTGCAGAAAAGGGTTTGACTGTCCCTCAGCTTTCCTCTTTTCATCCTGTTAATAACACTATCACTAGCTCATCCTGCGAGGAATTCAAATAAAAAACAGACAAAGGTCATTAACCTAAAACTTTCGACATCAACAGGCCTACTTGTACGCATGAGTATTGGGCACTACAGAATATTAACTAAATAATATTTAAACTATCATCAATATGTCGCCTAAAAGCAAGAGTCTATGTTACTGAATACTATTTATCTTTAGACATAAATCTGTTTCTTGATCTTCATATTATCCTATAATGACCTCTTTGAACTTCTTTCTGCACCATCTGATACCAGAAAAAGTAAATCTTATATCTACAGTTTTTCCAATTTTCGTATGCAGGAAATACTTTCCCTTGGTACTGGTATCTGTGGTACCATTCCACAGATAGGACTTGTTCATGTTCAGGTCCTGTTCAAAAAAGAGAAAGCCTATAAGCTGGTGAATTTATTGATGCATTTGAATATTTGCTGGTAGTAAATAAACAGCTATTTACTGAAATATAGGCAATATTTTAAATCACCAATTTAACTATGTACTATTTTAGAATACTAGCCAGGAAACTATATCCATCTTCCTAAACCTAAAAGCATTCCTAGTCCTCCTAAGACTGAAAATATCATGTAAATAATATTTGCTGGTACAATAACCTACCAATTTTGCCACCTTTCAGTTACTGGTCTTACTTGTTTCACAACATGGAAATGCTTGGCTTCCCAGCAGGTTGTATTATTCAGCACAAGAAAAGATAGGAGAACATGACCAGAGCAATACGCTTACGTAAAGGCTGACCTTGTTCCCACTGAATGGCTTCATGAGCTGCCAGGGATGCAGGACTATCTATTTGACTTAATTGTTGCTTTCAAAGCTGGAGAGAGAATTCAGTAATTCCAGATATAGCCACCTTTCCTAAGCCAGTCCTTTGTTCCAGTGTTTATCACAGCTACCTCATACACCACAGAAATTACAACTTCTCTACTGGAATCAAACACAATTAAGAACAAAGGCTGTTTTCAAAGTGACATGTTTAAAAAACAGCACTTCCAGTGTAATTAATGGAGCTGTGAATTAACATCATTATTTCCTTCCTCAGACCAAATTATACCCTGAAATGAATATATGCTGTTTCCAGTGAATTCCATAAATGATTTACATTAACAAACATGCACACATTATTTAGTGTTTTAGTAAAGCAGTCTTGTGCCCTTCTTTATGTCAGAGCCTGATCTTACACCTAAATTCCGAGACACAGTTTTGTCAGATTATTGTATCTCTCCAAGACACTTAGTAGAAGACTAGCAATAAAACTACCACCTCAGATTTTTTCTTCATTCTGTTAATCCAGATATTTCAAAATTAACATGGAATGGGAAAATTTAAAAAAATTTAAATTTAAAAAATACCAAACAACAACCAAACAAGAAAAAAAACCTGGAACAGTAGAAAATAGTCAGCTAAAACAGGCAAGGGGAAATTATGTTTAAAAGCAAAAAAGGTTTAAAAAGTTTAAAATCTATTTTTTTTTCCTTTCTCTCTTACCTCAGTACTCATCCTGAAGTGTGAGTGTGGTCTACGGAGACCCACACTTATGTATTTAAAATGTGGAAGATACAAGTTCTCTCTCTCAGCTGTTGTAACGCAGTAAAACCAAGTATCAGGATCTCATGACTTTGAGTCACGTTGTATCCATGAACACAGAAGGATTATGAGCAGGAAGGAAGCACCATTATCTCCCTTGGGAAATCTGAGGCACAATTTTGTTTTGCAGCTCTATGGAGCCTATCTGAACTAGCAATCCTGGAGTGAGCAGTCTCACTCCCACAACACCTGCCACTCTGTGGGGGTATGTTCCTAAACATTTTCTTGGATCTTGGTTGTGCAGCCAGATGTGATGGAGGCAACAAAAATAAGGCATGATTTTGCGGGGCATGTATGGTATGTATGAGCTGAAGCCAGCTGACCCTGCAGCTGCATAACTGCAATTTCCAGTCAAGGGGAAGGGACCAAAGACAGGCAGGAGAGAGGGACCGATGCTTTCAGAGCCAGGCCCTTTTGATGTGAAACCTATGCTAAGGTATAAGAGCTACCAGGGTGTGATGTAGTGGCAGTGCCCAAGGCTGGGACACATCTAGGTCTCCAGCCTCATAACTGAAGTGCTTGGAGAAGAAACAACAACATATGTAGTTGTGAGAGGGTGATAAACCAGACCAAGCAATCAGTGTTTTAGGTACCTAGGTCATTTGCTGAGTGAGAATGTGCCTAATGCTTAAATGCTTCCCTGAGCTGCAACCTTAATGAACTTCAAAGAAGAAAGGCTATGCTGGGAAAGGAAGCTGAGAGAGCAAGATGAAAAAAGAAATTATGATGCTGGCAGAATTTAAAAAAAAAAAAGAAAAAAGCCTTTTTATCCCTGATTTTTCTCCACAGGGCAAAAGAAGGAATAAACAATTCATATTTCCTGATTTATTGCCAGTTATTGACTTGACTGTAACATTTACCATCTACAACCTTGTGCTGGGATGGCTGTTGTACTCAAACTTTTCAGAGCAGAAAATGGAGAGTAGGACTGACACAACTACGGTTTCCTCTTTCTTTTCCTCTCCTTTTCCCCAAACACTCAAACACCAGCACACACACCAAAGACAATTCAACCTACATTGTTCGTAGAATTAGTGTACCCACTACATTTTGCTGCTCTAATTATCTGCTTTGTTTCCCTCTGCCTCTGATTCTCCTCCTCACCAGATCAAGTATATTGTCATGTACCATTTGTAATTGCTGGAACACAAAACACTAGCATGCATTTCCCAAAATTATATATTTACAGTAAATGTACCAGCTTTTTATCATGGGTGACAATGATGTACTTTAGCTACAATCAAGACCATCAACAGATTGTACTGCAATCTGTCACACATTCTCAGGAGGAAGAAATTGGCAACTCACTACACTGAAGAACAGTAATCAAGCATCTGGAATATTACAGTACGAGTAGATTTTGTATGATCTGACTGCTTGAAGCAATTTGTAATAATGACTTTTTAAAAATGAGCTTGCCAACAAGACTCTGCAACAAGCTTAGGCTCCTATTGTCACCAGAATACTTAATGCTCTGATCAATAGTATCTCTCATCTATTTTACTAATGACACTGTTCTAAATTATTTGTACCTGAAATAGATGCATTTTAATGGGAAAAAAAATTAACTCTTGGTGTTAATTAAAAGTAATACCCTGTTTTTATGGATGCCTAATGCTTGGGAAGAACTTTAAGGATGCTCAGTAAGCAAAACATTTGTGTCATTTTCTACACCATTGGCAAGTAAAACTTAATAACTGCTTTCTCTCATGTGAGGAAAATGATATATTGAACAATCAGAAAAAAACAGAAAGGCTGTCAAAAAGCAATCCAAAGGGGGAAAATAATGTCCTCTGGTCTCTATCACTCTGAGCTTGGACCATTACAACTGTTCCTTTTGTTCAAAGGAAATTAATAAGAAAAGAATGAAACGAAGTCTGAATATGATGTTTAATTCTTGGAAGAGCAAGTTATTAATGTTCTGAAGTGAAGCACTCAATATAGGAGCATATGCTGACAGGGATCTCATTCACTAAAACTGCAAAGATGCTTCTAACGTTGGATCTGTCAATCACTCACATACAAAAAAGAAAAACAAACCTAAAGAGAATACTAGGATTTTCTTTCAAGACAAATGTTTTAAAAGGGAGACAAAATTAAATTCAAAAGTACCCTATAAAATTATTATTAAATTATGTACAATTATATTTTTTCAAACAAACTTAACATTATTCCTACCTTCTAATTCTGAAAATATGTATGCACAATGGAGATTTAAACCAAAATTTTGAGGCAGGCCTTATGAAGGATATAGTTTATGATTAAGGTATAGGGTTAAGAAATAAGTCACTTCAAAGCAGCAATACTTATGAAATATATAGTAAGATGAATTAAATAGATTTATTAATTAACTAAATTAATAAATTGAATTATTTATTGCTAAGCTTTAAACCAGAATAGCAAAGCACAGACTTGCAGAGCCTTAAAGCCATTGTCTGACCCAGTTCTCACAACCAATTGCACCTGTGCAGGTGGAGGACTGGAAACAGCAGGGGGTATGAGCTAAATAAAGGAATCAGAGTAGCCATTCACTGTTCTTGCTCCTCATCTTCCTTATTATTCTTCTTTTTAAGCCCAAATCAACTTTTTCAGAGTCCAGCTAGTCCTGAACATGATGATCCATGCTGGGGCACATTATGCGCAGGAGTAGAGAGCTGCTATACCTTTCCTTCCCTCTGGTCCAACAAGCAAACTAAAGTTTCTCGTCATTTCTGTTGGTCATAGTAAGCTGAAGGAAAAGCCTTATTCAGGGATTTTCTTTTGTCCATACTTGGGAGTGGCAAACCTGGCAACAGACACACACACACTCACTGCCAAATTACAGGCCTTTGGCCTCTCTCAGGGTCAAGAAAAACACCGTCTATAAAAGCATCTTCACCTGACTGATGACTAGCTCATACACAGCTCACTACTGGACACCTAGGAAAGCAGGTGTGCCTCTGACCAGGAGCCTGCCTTACACCCAGCACTACCCTCTTACTGCATCTCCTGAACTCTGCAGACCCTCTCACATCCATCTCACAGCATCTGTTGATCCCTCTCAAAAAATCACTGGATCAGTCTCATCAAAAGTTAGAGCTACAGGAACACGTCTGAAATTCTCCCTTGCTTTTCTTGGAGTTGTCATAGTGCTGATGAGGGGCTGCTAAAGACAGATGCAGCTTAAGAAGCGCTATAGTTTTCAAGGGTGCTCACTCTCTCACTTCAGTTTAGCCTAGCTCAACCCTATTGCTTAGCTAAGCTTTGCTAGATCTGCTCTTACTGGCAGACGACCCCAAAGAGGAAAGGGAAACCCTAAAAGCCTTATGAATTATCAGGTTGAAGCTGGGAAGACTTCAGTCATAACACTGCGTGTAAGGGAAGAACAGAGCCTCAAAGATGATGTGATGTAGAGGAGTGACACAAAAGTTCCTTTGTGTTCACACATACCTAGAGAAGGCTCTTTCCTGAATACCTGGAGTTATCTGGAGTACAGACTCCTGTGAAATAGGGTTTTTTAAATTTACTTTTTTTTTAATAGGGGTTTTTTATTTTTAAATACAGTTTTTTAAATTTACTTTTAGGTCTTGTTTTGAACACGAATAACATCCTGGAGCAAGAAAAGTAGCAACCCTTGGACCTTTCAGTTTAAGCCTTGATTTGCATATTAATATTGGCAGATAGCCTGACTAAGGTGCAGGTATCTTCCTTCCAAACTTTTCTCCTCCGGTTTGTGAGTACCTGCTGTTCTGTTTAAAAGTGTGCCACAGAGTTCAGACTCAGAACACCCACCACTTATTCTGACTTGGAGATCTCACTGCCTGGAGATCTCCAGGGTGCTTCGTGGAAGCTGGTGAGGGGGAAGGTGAAGCAGCAGCACATTGATTGCGTTTGTGGAGACATAGAACAGTTATGCTGATGGAGAAAAGAGGGTCACCACAGAACATCTGGGGAGTCAAGCTGGGCCTAAGGGCTTCAAAGGGACTAGATATGACTCCCAGTATGAACACATACAATGTGGGCAATTTGGCAAATCCCAGGGGGAGCAATGAGAGGGATCAGACAGTGCCTAGGGCATCAGCGCCTGACGTGAGCACTACAAAGGAGGTTGGCCCCAGGAAGAGCAATGAGGCACTGAACTCCTGGCAGGGAGCAATTGCTTTAACATCAAAACATCAAGTGCTGCAGCAGCTCATTTCTTTGTTGTTACAGTCTGGAAGGCTTTATATGGGTAATCTCTGCTCTGCTCCCTGGCAAACAGGAAGCCCACCACACATGACCTCTGATAGATGCTTCTTCCCTGCTGTAAAGGAACATGGAAAAGTTTCAGCCAGGTTGGGACATCCACAGAGCCATAGCTAATCCCAACACACATGTAAAACACCCTGACAGCTGCCTAAAACAAAGAGCTTCATAGAGGGAGCCTGAATAGCTGCTTGAGGAGCAGAAACTCATAGAATACATTAGGATACCACCTCTCTATGCTAAAGCATGACTGATAGAGGGGTGTCAGTAATGATGCATACAGGCAAATCTGCTGCTTTTGTTCTGCTATTCTGCTTTTGAAGCATGAGCAACTATAACAAGCTATTTGCATTTACTCAAAGGGGCCTAAATAAAGACCACAAATACAGAACTGGAAGATCAAATGTGGACCAAAAAAAATAAGGGGAAATCTTGAGCTGAGAGGTAAAAAAAGTCATATGTAGAGTTATCTCTGTATTAAGAGCAGCACTAGGAGACTTAGACCAGCCCTATTTTGAGACTGGGAGCAGAAAACAAAAAGACAAAAAGACTGCTGAGAGATGATGGAGCAGTATGAGGGGCTTCACATACAGGAAGACATGAGCAGCTATGGTTTTCCCCTTTGGGAGGAGGAGAAGAGGAGGAAAAGTAAAGAGAGCTGGAGCTTAAAAAGTGTGAGAAAAAGAAGAAAGAAAAATTCCTGAGCCAGCTTTCTGATTACGGTGTTAATGCTGTACTTTCTATGGTCTTGAACAGATTTTAGTGGGCTGAAATGTTGATTCTGATTTTGAAAAGCAAGTACTTCTTGATGGGGTTTTCTGATGTCCTTAGAAATTGGGTCACTAAAACTTACCGAGTACTTTCAAAAACCAAGTCTGCATATTTATTTTTATGGATTTTATGATATTTTATCATAGATTAAAATGAGTGTTGTACAATTTTGTTTGAAGGAGATCTCACTGCTATTAATGAAATTTCCATTGCTCAGTGTACTGGAACCAACTTAAAATATTTTATCATACTTCAAAAATTACATAAATATTTCCCAAACCATTTCATTAGCATTTATAGGAAAAAAAAAAACCAAATTAATTTGATTTCATTATTAGTTCCTTAATACTCTTTCATTAAATGACCTCTAAAATATTTTCCATACACAATTTATTTCTTCACAATCTAAAATTTAACTGCTGTATAGTGTTTGTTATTAAATATTGACGAAGACAGAGAAAGCTACTTTAATGTAGAAGTTAGTAAAGTGTGAATATGAATGACTCAGCCCTATGAATGTGTTTGTTCTTTGAGTCTTTAGGGCCAGGACAGGAAAATCTGACAGAATATTGCTTAAGAAATTGACCAAAGGTTTACAATTTTTGGAAATTTTATGATATATTCTTTCTTTCAAGAACAACGCCAAAATCAGAGTTGTTAACATCTCTCACATGATTTTTCAAAATTATTTTAGAAATGTGAGCTAAATGTGGATATTGTAACAGTTTTTCCATTATTTGTGACTAAAGTAGTAATAAAAGCTCTTTATTTACACTGTAGCTCGAGTCCTGCTTACACAGGACATTTTCATCCTATTCCATTTTTAACAGTTGCAAATACAATGCTGATTCTGCAGCTGATATAGCAAAGGACAAGCCATGTTCAGCCCCACGTCAGCTAGCTGTACTTAAGCTCATTGAGAATACAGCTTCAGTTTGAGGGTATGATATGATTATTACCAGAACTTGTCCTTTACTACACTGCCTGAAAAATCCCATCAAGATCTGTTAGCTAACTTGAGCATTAAAAATTGTATTTAAGGATGATAATATTTGCACTGTTTCAAGCTGTATTTCTTTTACTCAAATAGGACTTTCTTCACCAGAAGGATTCATTGAGTTTCAAAACTGAAGCATATTCTCATATTTTATTAAGAACTTTGACATAGTAAGATACCATCACAACTCTCTGAGATGTGAACTTGTGTTCTTTTCACTTAAAATAAATTCCTTCGCTTTGCTACATTAACAGTCTGTATTAACCGAGAATGAAAAAAGTAGAGATACCTTATTGTTCCTGTTGTATTTCATTGCCAATTCCTCCCTCTCTTCTGATCACGTAT
Organism: Callaeas wilsoni; assembly: GCA_013398955.1. Classification (NCBI taxonomy): domain Eukaryota; kingdom Metazoa; phylum Chordata; class Aves; order Passeriformes; family Callaeidae; genus Callaeas; species Callaeas wilsoni. The sequence continues at coordinate 173,750 of VWPU01009580.1, forward strand.
TCCAACCCGCATCACTGAATGTGCAGTGAGGCACCCAGGTCTGTCTTAGCGCTCTGCAAGTCCTGCTGCCCTTTCACTTTTGCTCTGCCTTCCTGTCACCCTAATATATTGTCTTGGGGAATCTGAGCCAAAATCTGTTCTCAGACACAGGAAGGTAAACCTGAAGGCACTGTACTGCAAGTGCTGGTTCACATTCGTGCTGTCCACAGCTGCCCTGTCTCAGCTGGACATCACCCTGGAAGCTGCGGGGCTGGGGTCCGGCAGGGCAGGAACTGTCGGTGACTCACAGGGACAGTGGCTCATGAGAAAGCACCCGGATAACCTCGTTAGCAACTCTGTGAGTCACAGCAGAACTGCTTCAGCATGCCAGAGCAGCAGTGGGATCCACTTAGCTGCTAATGCCTAAAACACTTAAATGATAGAATAATTTACCCTCGGCCTTTCTGCTACTAAACTGTGGGTTCTTCCTAAGAATAAAAGAACACAGCAAGTATCAGCAACAGTGGCTCTGAAACACTTTAAAAATGGACAACTGCCTAAGCAGTTCTAAGGATTTTTTCTTATATGCTTCTTTTATTCCTTATTGGAAACACTCTCGACACTAAATGCATATCCTGTGGTTGCCTTAGTGGTATGCTGAAAACACAGACAACCTATACTGAATGCTACTAGAAACATGATAACAAAATGAAGCTTTCCAAGAAACAGAATATATTCATTAGAAGGTCCCGAAGTTCAGCTGATGAAAAAATATTCTGCTTTATTTACAGATACTAGTATACAAGCAATGTATGTATCAAATAGTGGTAGTTTTGGCCTTCTTGTAAAAAGAAACTTTAAAAGTAGTAATTGTAATCTTTCAGTTATATATATTTCATAAGAAAATGCCTATTCATTTGAATCAGGAAAGAACTGACCTTGGAAAACCTGTAAAATGACATGCAAAGAGTTCAGAAAATACCAAAACATTTCATCATGGTGCTTTGAAATTTTAAAATTATTTTCCTGAACTAAAAATAAGTTTACATAATAATAAAACAATATGATTAAAGAAAACAGTCAAATAGAGAAGAAATATTTGAAGATATTAAACAAGGAATTTCAATTGACTTGAGCTGACCATTTTTCTCATTTTTGGTTGTGAAGACCCTTTGAGATTTTCATATTGCATTCCTTTCTTGAATAAAACACATTTCACACTCCAAAAATTGCACCCAAAAAAATCCTTTCTACTCTAAATGAAAATCCTTTCTTTAAAGACAACGTTGTAGCTCTGTCTCCTTGGTCTGGTGAAGGACTACCAAACACTCTAGGAAGCTCCATTGTACTGCAGTGGTCAGAACAGTTTGGCTTTCCCTGACTCTCATTGTTCTGCCTTCACCATGCAAAGCTCTCCAGTTTCTTTGCTTAAGAACACTTTACAAAAACAATTATAAAGAATACTATTTTTATACTTCAAGTATTCTTCAGTCAACAGAGGTTACAATAACTTTTTTTTTTAACACAGATGCTGAGCGAAAGGCCTGACCTTGCTGCTTCACAGCTCTGGAAACAATTGATCTGCTAGTTCTTTCTGAAAGGATGCAGCTTGCTGGAGTAAATGCAATATCACAAGGCTTAGAAGTACAATTGACAAGTAAATATATCACCTATGTGAGTACTTCAGCGGACCCCAGCCTTCTGATGATTAATGTAATTATCTTGTGAACATGCTGATGAAGATGCTAAGTAAGGATAAGTGACATGATGCAAAACAACAGGCTCACAGAGATAAAAATACATCCATCAATGATATGTGAAACTGCAAGCTACCTTGAATCCACTTTGTGAAATTAATCCAAAATAATAAACACACCATTTACAGTAATTATTAATCTTAGAAAAATCAATAGAAGTGGGACTGAGGAAGAGTTTTCTTGTATTAGAGAGCCAAGAGTCCCTGGGATATTTTTTCATATGGAGTGTTTTTTTCTGGTATGATCTGGAAAGGTTATTTAATAAACATCTTTCTAGTGCACTGACAATGGCCACAGTGTCTCTTGGTCTCTTCCTGTGGAAAATTTTAGCTAAGACTTTTATTACAGAGATTACATTTTTAATGGGATGCAAAAATATTTCATGGCCCATGAGACGAATAAATAGTGTGCGGCACAGATGATACTGTGGAACCTTCAAACTTGGTGTGATTGCTGAGAATTACAAATAATTAGATCTGATGATGCAGGAGACTGTTTCCAGACCTATATTCCTGTGCACTTTCTCTTTTGTTTTGTACTTTCTCACATCTTTTACATTCTTGTAACAGGTGGCTCCTTACACAGTACTCAGTTTTAGGGCTAAAGCATTCATCAACAAAGGAGGTCTTCATTACTACTATTAGAGCTGCTGCTTCTTTTTTTTCTTTTTCCTGCAGTCCACAGGGACAGATTTCACAGCCGTGGAAAATGAATCAGTAGCAGTTGATTCAGGACACTCAAATTTGATTCTCAAAAATGTTGAACAGGCTAGCCCTTATCCAGACATTTATAAAAATAACTGCTTAACGTCAAACATATTAATAATTACAGACTTCAAAGAAAGCTTTACTTTGTATATGAATATAAACTATGGTTAATTTACTTTAGTGACAGCTACATAATCTAGTGATAATATGCTTGTTGCATGATAAAAGCCTGTAGCACTCATTTAAGTACTGATTTATAAATCTGTGGTTGATCATGGCAAACCAATCACTAATCTGATGGATTAATTGAAATAAAGAAAAATTATTTACTTAAACAATTAAATCTCAGCCTTGGAATTCAAGACCTACTGGATTTCCCATATCCTGAACTCTATTAAGTTATATTCTCTTTTTTTTCAGATTTTCAGTCTCCTGGAAATGAAAAAAAATTACCTTTAAAATAGCATACATATAAATGTAACATATATCTATATAGACACACATAAATATGCTGCATATATGTATACATTATATATACATATATAACATGAGTATAAAAGTGTGAGGCATATTTACCTGCTACATATGTAGCTGTTTCACCTAACTCTTGGCAAAATAGAAAACTACTGGTCAAAATGTATTTTAACGATTCATTTATGATTCTTTTTCGTTTTGTAACATCTTCCCTAAATACAGATGGATCTGATAGTATGCTGTCCGGTACAGTATAACTTGGTAAGGTTTTTGTACAGAATATGCAAGTGTAAGGAAAAATGTGCTGACATTCCAGGGAAGTCTTTGGTGATGCAGCACTTCTTCCAGGGCACACAATCTCTTCCATGCATCAAACGAAATAAATACGCGCTGCCTCTACACAAAAAAAGCTTCTGCTGCATCCTAGAGAGAACACTCTGCCAAAGAGGTTTCTTTTTGACCCCTTAATGCCGCGGTCCGGTGGTAAGTTCAGGTCAGGCTAGCTCAGCCCACGGAGGCAACCGCCGCGGCAGAAGACACGAGGGTGTCCTCGCTGACAGCAGCTCTTAGTGGCTCAGCACTGACACAAGGCGGAGTACGGCACGGAAGACAAAGAGGCGGGAGACGTCTTCCGTATGGGTCTCCAAGGTTTATTGCCTCGAAGGGGTCCAGGGACAGAAGAACCTCGAGGGGCGGAGAGCAGGGACTCTTAAAGGGTTAAAGGGGGGATCAGGATACAACCAATGGGTGAAGGGCAAGAGAGAGAGGAGCAGAACCGGATTGGAGGAGAACAACCAAGAGGGTGAAGGATCCAAAACCAACCAATGGGGATACAGAACTGGGGGAACTTTCCAGAACAGGGACTTGGATTGACAAGAGGCGGGTACAACATCCTGACTGACAGGGCTGGGGGAGGAGAATGAGGTGCTGCAACACCTTAACCCAAATTTGTGTGAACTTCATGCTTTGCAGTTTGTTTGAAAGTGTAGGAAATATGTTAGAGTGCTGATCAGAAACTAGTAAAAGGTGCATACGCATGGCTAGAGCAAATGTTATCAATGTCATGCAGGATATCTGGGTTGGTGTGTTCCCAAAGATTTGTATCACCATGTTAAGTTTCTAGTCTAAACAGCATTATTAGATTCCTTAAAGATGGAAAGTGCTTCTTTCCTATGAAATATCTTTGCAAATAAGTCATGTCATCCTTAAGAGAACGACTTTTGACAGAAATATGTGGAATTTGTAACTGCAAGTTTCATGTTTGGCTCAATTGTAACGTAAAATATCTAAGGGAAAAATAAGTGTAAGCATATATCATAAAAATTATAATGCCTTTAAAGGGGAAAGTCTTCCACATAAATTTGTGTAATCCTTGAGAATGGCGCAATCCACCCTCTCTAAGTGAAATGACAGCAATAACTGAATAGTTCCAGAAATCTCCACTTGCAAATGATTTTTGATGAAGAAAGTATGTCTCATAATATAGACACTCAATAGTTTGGTATTAAATGTTCCTTAAAATGCAACTGTAAAAACATCTAATGTAATACATTTATTTATTTATTTATTCTTTTTTAAAAATTTTAAGCAAAATCCTTCGAAAGTCAATACCTTGAAAGTCCTTCACACAAAGGTGATTTCCAAATAATCCCAAAACAGTCATATTCTTACTCAAGTGTTCACAAAGGCCATTATTTCTGCAGACATTAATACATAGCAACAAATTAAAACAACCAACTGTCCTGTTTCAGGTGGAAAATTACTTCCTGGGAATTTTCTTTTAACTATTATAAAAGCTTCGAACAAACTTACTAACCTCAGAAAACACCACTGTCTTTAATTACATTCTCTCACCTTCTCTGCTAAGCTCCATATAATTTTTTTCCTCTTTCTCCTCCTACTTGTCTTTTACAGAAATTACATATCTCTTCACACCTTTGCCTACTCATTTTTATCACAAACACAGTTTTTAATAAAATTAGTCATTAAGTACTATATTACAGATCCAAAGAATTCACCACCTTTACCGTTCATCAAGAGGCAGTTGTGTGCTGGTCTTTCATCATTATGCCCGCCTCGACCTAATTATTTTTAGATTTTTTCCACTGATAAACTCCATAAGTTAACTAATGTTCAGTAGACTTTAAACTCCTCTTAACAAAAGTATATATCAGAAATTGTTTTGTTCCACCATCTCTGACTTTAGACAATTAATTCAGATTAGTTTAGACACTGGAGATGCACAGATCTGAATAATTCTTTGAGCAATGATTTTCCTAATTTTCTCAGGTCCATGTGGTGAAGGGTTACAGGCACATGCTTGCAGTTGTATCACAAACCAAGACTTAGTGTTCAGAGCTAAAAGACTTTTTTTTCTTTGTCTTATGAATCTGAAATTGTCAGAAAACATTTTTTGTAAATGGCAGAGAGAAAATGAATATTTTCTAACTTTTCCATCCCAGGATCATAAAGAAACATTAGGTAATATCCTTCATTCCCTGAGTTCTGCAGCAGTTTTGTAAAATGTATCACACAATGTTCTCAACATAAAGTCTTTGAATTTTCTCCGCAGCTTCAATGCAGCATCAGGTCAGTCTTTTCACAGATATTCATGGATTCTTTCAAATTTTACCTCCACCTTGTAGTTTGTGGAACACCACCCACACAGAGACTTACTGAAGTGATAAGACCACTAATTAGATAGCCTGACATATAGTTCACATTCCCATATGAGCCTTGGGCAACATTACAATTACTGGGAACTCAGAGCTGAATCTGGCAGTATTTCAAGATGGAACACACAAGTTTGTCTACACTGAATCTCCAGAGACTCTGAACAATTAATAATAGTGATTGTATATATAATCTGCAGCAAAGCAATGTCTTACTTTTCAGTCATCTAAAAACATCACAGAAGCTAAAAGCCACCCTGCTGTATCTATGCTATTATTTCCTGGTTGTCCTCCCTCACTGGAAATTATCAATGCTTTAGGCCCTTGTGGGGAATCCTTCAGAGATCCATGCCCTCACTAACCATCCTTCCTGCAGCTGAGAATCCCTTCCAGCAAGAAGGGAAACCACTGGGAGCCACACACTACCCTGCCCTACCCTGCCCCAGCCTGTAACATCCATTTGTCTCTCAAGACCTGCACAATGTCTCACTGCCAGCTTCTGCCACTGCATCTTCTAACATGGAAGTGATATAAATGGCCACTACGGAGGACGCAGTCAACTGAAATGAAGCAAGGATGTATCTTCTATTTCATCTACCAATACAGTTGAAAAAAAACCCTTTTAAAATCTTTAAAAAACACTGATTGCTTTTCAATTACTGAGATTCTGTGTTCACTGTAAATCTATACAAACACTGTTTTCCGTAACCTGATAAAGAGTTTGTCTTTATGAGCATGGATCTCATGTTAATTTGCTCCTAACATTCAAGATCTGGAAAAATTGAGTCATTCATCTTTCATTATTTGACTGTCCACTGATGGGTTTTTTAATTAGCCTATACTTGCACATATATGATATTTATAAATATAAAGATCATACTTATTGTAGTTCACATTCTCTACTACAGAATTCTAAGGAAATAACCTCAATTACTTTCTGGGCATGTCTTAAACTAACATAGTGTTTTCCCAAAAACTTCTCAAGATATTAGACAATGACCAGCTAACAGGAATAATTGAGAGCAGGTGTAATTTGATGAGCAATTTTTCTAATGTACTTGTTTTTAAGAGATTTCAGTTAATTAAGGCAGAGGAGGATAGCTATGAAGCTGTGATTTTGAAATGTGAGAAGTTCTGCAGTATCAAATGAAAAATAAAATATAATTTGTATGTTTTATGTAATAGTTCAAAGAATAAGGCAACTATTTTTTACTGAAGATCTAATACTGCAATTGTGGGAGATTGAGCTTCTGCTGAAGTGGAAAAAAAATCATAATTGTGATCTGGGAAGTAAAATCTGTGGAATAAGAGTTATCCTAAAATAGTAATTAGAACTTGCCAAGCAAAGTCACCTAAACCAAAATAAGATTTATGAGAGCTAGATGATATCCTTATATTATGGAGAACACAAATTCCAGCAAGCAATGAACATGGAAGCAGACAAACAGACACTTCAAATGAGTCTTCAAGAGCTGCACTAAAGTCACTTCCTCAAAACAGTAGAAACCAAATCATGATCCAATACTTGAAAGAAGGGGTAAGGCAGTAAAAGCAAAGAGAGAAAAACCCCTTAGCTCAAAGATAGCTTCATAGGTGCCAGGCACAGAACTGTGGCAGCAAACACAAAGAGCCTTGTCCCAAAGCATGTGTTGGTTCTCGATCACTGTCTTAGCAGTGGTGCCAAAAGCAGCTATGTCATTTTCAAGAAAAAAAAAGCCTCATGGTTTAAAATTTATATTGATATCACTTAGAGTAATACAAATACAGTCCAGGTTAACAAAAAATGTCAACTTAATCTGAGAGGAAATAAATTGAAAAAGATGGAATTTGCAGCAGTACTGCAGGGGAAAGTATCTATTAGTATATATTGAGATGAACAAGTATGTCTACTGAAGGAAAAGGAAGCTAAAACAACTGAGGAAGAGTTCGAGGTGACTTTCTAGGTGGATATTTTTCTCATCAGATTATAGAATATAGGTAATGGAGACCAAAGTTTCACCTTATTCCAAGGGAAAATATGAGTATTGGAAGAGGTTCATCACTTTGGGAATCAAAGAACAAATATTGCCTTGTTTATGTTGAAAATAAAGAATGCAAATCTGGGATATTTCCTGGTAATTCAGAGAGTTTTTCTGAGAGAAGAGTAAGGTTAATTTTTTCCTAATGTAAGAAACACATTGCATATAAGCTAATAGCCACCCTTCAAAAAATACCACATACACCTGTGTATGTTCAATTCACCTTTTAGGTGACTCTTGCACTGCTATTCCCATTACATTCCGTAGTCAACACACTGAAATTTTGAGACACGCACACATGTGTGTGCATGTATGTACCTTTCATCATACGGATGTTAGTAAAATCGTTACAAGAAATGTTCGCATGCATGGAACTGAAAGAAAAGCATGGACAAAAGATATGAACATCTATGAAAAGGACACATTATTGGGCTAAACTTGTAAATATGTACAGGTAGACTGTGTTAGGATCAAAACTCACACTGCAAAAGACACAAGACTGAAATCATTACCTATATTCACCACTTATAGGCTTAAGTCTCCTAAGTCCTGCCTAAAGTCTCAGTTCACTGATGAACACTATCTCAAACAGTACACCTGAATAGGAGCATTCCTTGGATACTTCCAGCTTATCAAGCAATCCAGATTTCTCTAATGACTATCAAACCTTCAGGACTATTTACTTTTCCATCTGGGTAATTTATCATCTCTGATTTCATATTTGCTTTCTCACATCATTGATGAAATGCTGAAAGAAATACCATCATGTGATGGTGATTCACCATTGGCAAGGACCTGATATCTGTCAGGCCTCTTTGAAACGATCTATTTCCTTTAGCTCATATTAATGATGATAAAATATATTCTTATTTTTCAATGGTTTTATCAGACAGCACTTTTGAATTATAGTCTTATTTTTCAATGGTTTTATCAGATAGCACATTTCACATTATTTTACTTGGTTTTGTTTACCTGTTCCAGGATAACTGGAACATCTTTTACCCTTTTGAATTACTGGTAAAAAATGGGTTGGTTTTCAACTCTATAGAACTTCCCTGGTATTCAAATGTTTAATAAGTTTGACACTAGTTTAATAAGTTTGACCAGATATCTTAGCTAGCTCTTTTAGTATTCTATACTCCAGTTACTGACATCAGCAGTGATATCAGCTCTTTTTCTATGAGTGGGCTAGAAAGTTCTTCTTTGTTCTTATGTAACTCCTGTACGTCAGCCATTCCAAGCAGGGGATAGGAAGAGTTTTGGAAAATTTCCTGAGACATTATCTTCATTTTAGCTATCTCCAATTTCATAATGGCCCATCCCATTAGTAGAATCTCCTTTGTTCCCAATGTAATTTAAAAGAAACCCAAATTTCTATTAGCCTTTTCACTGGCAGACATGGCTTTTCTGCAATTCCTATTTTAGTAACAATTTTCTATGCTCTAGATTGAAACTCATTTTTCTCTCTCCTTTGCTTTTCTCAGATTTCAGACTGCTTCTGTACTTCTTTTATCTTCCTTGCACCACTGATAAAGGGTGAGCTTCTAAGAAAATAAGTCTCTTACCTCATACAGAATCATGACTTTGAAGATTTTTTTATAATCCTCTAGATTTAATCAAAATCCTTACTTCTGAATAATTCTTTCCTTAACGAAGGTAAATTATTAAACTTCCAATTCGGTCAAATTTATCCACTATAATAACGTTCAAAATACTGTTGTTCCATGGGGAATTCATGCTACTGCATTTGACTTTAAAAACTCTAGCAGTGCTTAGATTTTCTTGCTCCACACATTCTCTTACATTTGCTTTCACAAGTAATTATAGTTTGTCCCCTACACACTTCATAGGCAGATGTTTTCTATTTTTATTAAATGGTCTTTAATAGATTCCCTTTTGGGCCTGTATTTGTTAGTGCTTACATGGCCTTCTCTATACTGTGCTAGAGGTACAACAGTGGCTTATGTGAATTTAAGCAGTAATTCAAGTGGAAAGCAGAAGAAAAGATCTTATGTGTTAAACTCAGTAGACATTCTCAAAAGTATCTATTACTGAAAGTTCTGTTATGATACCACAGCTTTTTTACATGGATGACTAAAATTCAGCATCAGAATAAAGGATGTAAAATAATCCACGCAGCAACAAGATGATTTTCTTGGAGGCACTGATCAGTAACAAAGGGGTTTTATTTTTTCAGGTGCCTGAATATGGGTTATGCTTATTTTTTATATATATTATATTTAAAATTTTAAGGGAGCATTATTAAGACATTCGCTTCAAGACTCTAAAATTTGACATGAGCTTGTAAATATTTCATGTTGTTTTCCAAGGAAAAATTAAAATTCATCACATTGATGGGCTGAAAATCCCACATCATCCCACATATTGTCCCACATCCTTTTCAAAAGCATTGACTTTGGCAGATTTTGACCTCAGCTCTAATGATTTCTGTTCCTTAATGGAGGGAGAATTTACTTCTATGGAGTGCTGAAGAAATTTTAAGGGGAAAAATATCTGTACTGAGAAAAGAGGTAAATATGGTTTTAGCTGGGTAATACCCCTTCCTTATGTATTTGGGGTGGAGGAAGTTGTTCCATATTTTAAAATACATTTTCAGTACAGTTGAGGAAGCTTTATCACAGCTTGCATCTATCCAATGGTTATTTGTCATTAATTTTAAATACAACTTAAGTAACAAAATTTGTGCACAATAGTAACTCACAAGAACTATATTCCTTCTTACCCAGAGAAAAGCAAGAAAAAAAGTTTGTTGTCACATCACAGGCTGTAAAACTGATTTACCACAAGTGTAAGGAGACTCAGACACCCTATTAACAGATCTCCCACAGAAACAGAATATACTGATGTTCATTATAATTTTATTTCTAGTTTCTATTTTTAAGGCATCTTTCTGAGAGCTCATACCGAGGTAAGAGCTTGTTCATCATTTGCAGGACAGTACAGACTTTTTATTCTTTCTTCACCTTTTGGCCTATGCCAAAAATTATAATCTCATGGAACTTCAATTTTTTTTTTAATAAAAGTGAACATTTTGCACAGCTTTCTTTTTACACGTTTAATATAAACTAAATGACCTAATAGAAGGTATGGTGAAGGCCCCATACGTGTTTGTTTTCACCTGCTTGATTCCAGCTGTCAATTAGATCTCAAAGAAACAGCATGACTTTGGCAAGCGTAACACACAATTAAACTGTATGATCTTGTTCTAATGCTTCTCTGCTCTTGCAGACATATTTTATTTCAATTAGTTATTTCGATTTATAAATAAATGGCATGTCTTCTCTCACACCAGGCAATCACGTAAACAAAATCTAAGCTTAATTATGCTGTGCTTTCCTCTGACTGCAAACTCTTTTAATCATTCCCATTCCAAACTCCATTGCTATGAGGATGTGGGTTACAAAGAAAAATTAGGTTTTTTGTCATATATTCTGGACATTTTCTCAGCTTTTGATTATAGATCCTTGTAAGCATAATAAGTATTGCAGCTGTTGAAAAAAGCTGACTTCGTACTGAGAATTACCAAAAATTATAAACTTCTGTACTTCACATTTTAGTAATTATTATACAAATTCTACTTATGTCATTTGGTGTCAAAGAAGAATGAGATTCATGCTGTGGTTTAGTAAAATATAGTTAAAATGTCAATTAACTGCGAGATACAAACGCATAACAAATCAGGCTTCTATAGTTCCCCTGTTCATGGAACTACTTATTTAAGAACACAGTCAACTGACATTTACACAGATTGCAAATTATTATTGTTATTGATGCAGAACTTGCTTGCTTGCTGGCTTAATCTCAGAAACAACAAAACAGAGATACACTAATCCCAGGAAAACTCATCCAGAAAAAATTCAACTTCTTTCATGTGATACAAAGGCTAAAGCTGTAAACTCAGCAGCCCTCATTTGCTCCTGGAGAATAATCTCAGTGCCTCAGGACTGCATTTTGAAGCACTCCAGTTCCAGGAGAGCTTTAGGTGGGCACAGCAGTGTGTGAATGGCAGGATGTGAGCAGGTTACCAGCACCCAAGTTACCCAGAGATATGATCAGAAGACATCCAATGTACCTGGAAAAGCCAGTGTTGTCTTTGGAGTTTAACAAGATTTATAGAGCCCAAGGTATGTTCCAAGTAACTACAAAAATAATTTTCCTTGTCAGCTAGGTTCACAATATTCATAACATTGAGAGTTTTACACTGGCCTAGAGCTTCCTAGCCACATTCTTTCAGAATAATCCAGAGTTGACAATGGCCAAAATGCCAAAAAAGCAAAGTCCATTACTATGTTTGTTGCTAAATACACATATTAAAGTTACAAGTAGTGATGCTTATTTGTCGAAACTATCACTATTTATTTCTATTCTGTATTTATAATGAAGCAGAAGGAGATGTTACATCCCATATGATGTTAAGGATGCAGTAAAATTTACCATCTGTTGACAAAGAAAGATGTGAAGGAGCATTTGCTAAAATTAATTATTGCAGTTAAAGCTGAACATCTTATATCCAAGATCCCCACAGCAACTAGCTGAAAAGCTCACTGGAATAGTCTAGGGTTATTCTAAGTACTAGGATACTCTTCTAATGTCAGACATGGGCAAGCTAAAGGGTGAATCGGGGATTGCAGGCTGCCTATCTCTCCCTGTGCACAGAAGGGCTGCCATGCTCGGCTGTACAATAGCTCCCATTTTCAGGAATGTGTGAGCAGGGGCTTGTGGTACGGACTGCCCCCCAAAGCATTGTGCACGGCTTGTGATGAGAACAATCAGGAGGGAGAGTGACCTGAATGAGGGGCTGGGGTCGCTTTAGCCCCTGGTAAATCCTCACCAGACAATTTTAAAAAGAACTGGAGAGCAGTAATGCTGTTCTGGCATTCATGTAGAATTTAATTTATCAAAACTCATGCTTCAGGGATTCAGTGAGTCCCTTAATTACATTAGGAAAAAAAATCCTTTTCTCAGCAACACAGAGCTGAGAGATGCACTCAGAAGGAGAGCTTTTTTTAGGACTTAGGATACTGGTCAACAGAGTTTACCTAGAGAGGTCAACAGGACAGGTCAATCAGCTTTCTTTGCTGCTGTGCAGCCCACTTTCTTACCAAGTATGAATGAAGTATTCAGCTCAAAGGATTATATCTCTATCACTAGATTTGGAAAGTGTAAACTTCTGCTGCTGTTTGCAACAGATCAGCCAGGACAACCAACATGCCACTGTTTAGTCTCTCGACATTTGGAATGATTTTCACTAACTGAAGTATTTGGATTAGAGAGGAGATAAGTATGTGACACAACAGCCTTTGACATACAGAAAGTCACACTAGTTGATTAAATGGAATTCTTTGGCAAGCAGATCTGCTGAAAACTCTGACTTGCATATTTTCTACTTAAAGGAACAGACATGGACTTGACCCAGCTGGGATGGATTCCTGGGCTCAGATGAAGAATGAGTGTTCCTAGAACAAATTTCACAGACCACTAGATTACTAACAGAAGATATTCAAGAGAAAATCTAATTCAACAGATAAGCATTATTCTTTATAGTAGGCATATTAAGAAGAATTCATCTGCCAAAAAATAGGTAAAAATTTTGGATGCTGTAGAAATTGGACTTATCCACAGTTGACTGGCCGGTAGACTCATCCTGTTCTGTAGTTGTAGCCAGAAGCAATAGAGAATTTAAAATGAAAAATGTGTTTGGACACATGAATATCAATAGTCACCAAAAGTTCTTTTAACAGTCATAAACTGTTTGATCTTTGAAATCTTCCTGGTTTTTGTCAGGAAAGAGATGAGATTTTCTGCATGCAAGAAATAGAAAAGGTGTAAACATCCTCAACATCAGTTTTTATTTCCCTTAGTTTGGAGCTTCATATTGAAAATCAAAAGGCTAAATTTAGAAGATGAAATCCAAGCACTGAAAAACTGCAATGGGCTGTCTAAATTAAGTTGGGGAACCTGGTTGGGGAATAGACCTGGTTTAAAATATTGATATAAATCAATCAGACATCAAAGGACATAGAATTAAACTGAACTGATACAGTCAAAACAAGAATTCAAACATTTTTGGGGTGGTCTTGGCATGGATTTATTTCTGCTCATAGAGCCAAAATTGTTGTGAAAACGTGGCGATGCCATACTAATAGGTTGGATTAGATCTAAAGACAGCAATATCTTTCTTTCAAGGATATAATGTGTCCCTACAAGTAAACATTCTCCGCTGCTCCTGGAAGTTTTGAGAACTGAGTTAGTCACAAGGCAACAAAAGGAAGCCTCCAGGAGTAAGTTATGATCCCTCTGTTTTCTGATTAGCTACTCTAACAAATTGCCCTGAGAAATACAACTACTACATATGACAGAGCAAAAGCACAGTAGGATAAACACTGAGTGCGACAGAACCAGGAAGTTCAATTAACATTGGTCATAATCAGGAACAAAAGTGAGGCCAGACTTGCAGGTCCTGTCATGCTGCTGCAGAAGACATAGAGTATAAAAGTGTAGGGGGTCAATAAAGAAGGAAGACATAAGGAAGCCCATGTATCTGTATCTCTAGCTCTATCTCTGTCTGTATCTGTATCTTGTTTCTTTCCTTCCACTTACAGGGAAGGGGACAGATAAGTGAGTCCAGCCTGACAAGTCATCAAGCAGACCATTAGCCACTTTTCTACAGCTTTGTCTGCAGGTTTGTGAGCACGTAGGGAAGGGCACTTTATTTCCTCTTGTGCTTCCATTTCTCATATCTCTCCCTCTCAGATTTGCTGCACAGCAAAGGAGGTTTTCTACCTCTCTGGAGCTCTCAAAAGAGAATTCCTTCCTTCTTTGGTATATTTGGATTCTGGAGGAGAGAATTGTCCCTCTTAATTTTCTTTCTCCACTTTCTGCTCTCTGCCTTTAATGTTGCTTCCACCAAGACCCATGGACTTTGTGGGGTTTCTGTGGGGCTTCTGTAGTGCTTCCAGCCCAAAGACCAAGCAATATCTTTGTAATCTGTGCTTCAGAGTTGCATGAATAAGAGTTTTAACCTGTCAATGCAAACAGGGTGATCTTGTTGATTCAAGTGTTCCATGTTAGCATATCATATGTAATACAAATAGATCTAGCATAAAGTCATTTGTCCTAGCCACTATATACATTAGCATCCTTCTTTTGTTTTTTCTTTTCTGAAAACAAAGTATTTGTCAAAATAAAAATAACATTCATCTAAATCGTGATTATGGAAAATAGTTTCACATCTGATATGGTCAACCTTTCTATTAAAATATTATTAGGAAAATATAGCAGTAAAATTTCAGGTATGTTTTTAATATTTAATTTACACATTTGACATCCCCTAAATCATAGTTTACTTTGTAAATATTTGCTAATCTAACAAAACATGTACTACCAGCCTCAGGTCATAACACATGCAGATAGCAAAGAGGACTTCGTGCCATTTTATGATGTGATTTCTCCATTTAATTAACTCCTTTAAACTATTAATATCAGACTTCTTTTTCCCCTAGCTCTTGTGTTTTTGCTTGTGTGACTAAAGAGCTCTGTGTACCATTCAGACAGCACAGGTTGGCTTCCTCCTTCTCTCATAGCAACAAAATCCTGGCTACCTCTGAAGTGGATATGCTAAATGGGAGGGATTTCACATCATCTCTTGTCTCTGTAGCTCACATGCACAAAATGTCACAGTTCTGCTCAGAAGGTGTTTTTCAGCAACCATTTTGTGTGTGATATTAATCAGTTTGTTGTTGATGACTACATCTACACAGTAACAAAAATATATCAATAACATAATTAGTCAGTTTCATGATGTATGGTATAGACAGACATCCTTTTCCTAATTTTTTTAATTTTAAGTAGTGCTTAAAGAGCATAAACATTTAAAAATCTACTTGCTATTCTTGTTTAAATAAGAAAGCCACATTCTTCTCTGGTTGCTTCACTTAGAAAAATACTTGTGGCTAGCAATCTCTTGCACCAATATACCAAGCATTTATGTTGAACATTGTAGCAAATTTTTTCTGACAGAATTTATACTTTTTGGTAACACAGGGTTCAATCTTGGTCCAGTCCTGTAAGCCTGATTCAAATGACTTCATGGGAATAATATCACTAATTTCAGTAAATCTATTTGCATTTGTGCTGTTCAATATCCTATCAGCTTGCCAAATCAGACCATTAGCAAGGATAGACAAATGTATTCAGCCATAGGCAACTTGCATTTCCCTGTTTCTAAATAAATGAGCTTATCCTCAGTATAAACAGCACTTACTTTTCTCAAAACTTTAAAGGAATTAACATGGTCAAGATTAATCTCTTTATTATGACATCTGCTATTTTTTCATTATCCATTACTAAATTTTGTTGCATGCCCTACAATTAGAGAATGTTTTGTTGCTTAGTTCAGCAGTAAAAAGGATTGTTTCTACAAGGCACAAATGAAATATCTCCAGACCAGTTCAATGAGCTTTTGAGCTCCTTTCACTTCTAATGAAGCACCATTACTTAGCAATCATAGAGCATTTGCTAGCTTTCGGTAGCTCTTACTCCATGAGACTATTTATGACCACAGAACTGAAAGTGAGTATAAGCATCTGCAGAGTGACAGCTTTGACAAGAGTTTCTGTGAAGAGTATTGCTAACACAACACCTCACTCCTCAGAGCAAAGGCAGGCAATGTGGTGCACTGCTGACCAAGCTGCTATGTCAATAATAGAAGACCAATTGAAGTTAGAGGGATTTTTGACCTAATGGTAAATGGAAAAACTAAATACATTACCAGTTTGGTGTAGTAATACTGCCTAAATCCATTTACCCACATTTACACTCATCTACATTACTGTAGTGATTTTTCTCTCCTTTGATCTAAGTCAAAATTCCATTTTGATAGTCTTGCTGGAAGGGAAATATGAGAAACAGAAGGTCTGCAGCAGCTGAAGAGAAAAGGAAAGATCAGGACCTTCAGTGTGACTGCAGCGTGCATTGCCTGAATTTTCCTTTCCATCTCCTTGGACAAATAAGAGTGCTTCTAGTCTAGGTTACCATAGTTTCTGGTTTCCTTAGTAACCCTTTTGAGAACATTCATGTGTTTGTGTCGGTAGGCAAGAGTGTGAGGGGGTCTAAAATGGAGAACAAACCTCTCAGATTTGGAGTGAAAAAATTCCAAATTTTCTCCTCAACCATCAAAAGAAAACAAACCGAGCAAAGTCTCACTGGAAATCGAGCAAAATAACTGTGACTGGGTATGATTTAAATCATGATGTGATTAAAGGATGAGTTTATTCTTAAGTTTATTCAGTTTATTCTATAAGTTTATTCAGAAGGATCTTTAGGGTAAACCTGGAATTTGAAGAGAAGAAATGCAGTTACTGTTCTTGGGATAGGAATTTGGAATTATGAACTGTCACTTGCAAGGATGCTTCCTTCCTAGAGTTTTGTTTCATGGTAGTTACAAAGAAAGCAGTTACCCATTTGTGGCATAATGTCAGCAAACAAAAACAAGGCCAGTAAGACTTATGTGTTAGTATCTTTGCATAAGTATCATGGAAATGCTGTAATAAGAATATAACCAGTAATATTCTGTACAGCATTTCCTCCACCCTTCATGCAATGACACTAAATACAAAAATAATGTGATATATGAGCTAATGGCTTAATCTTGCTTTTTTCCTTAATCTGAAATATTTGATATGATACTTAAATACTTGAGAGTTTAAATTTCTATTTAAATATAGAAATTTATTTGTGTTTAAAGAAGACTTATTTTTCACTAGTAGCTTTCAATGATCTTTATTATTATACATCTGTCCTGAAACTTCTCATCAGATTTGTTCTATTGCTCTTGCTCTTGAAGAGCCCTTCTGTGTTTGGAAGCTGTGCAGACACTGAAGTAAGGCAGGTCTTAGCTAAGCAGGATAAATAATGAATAATGAATATAAGAAAACACATTTTTACTGTGAGGGTGGTTGAACAGTGGAATAGGTTGTCCAGAGAGTCTGCAGGGTTTCCATTCTTCGAGATACTCAAAATCCGACTGGCCTCAGAGTGGGGCAACCTGCTTGGAGGAAGGGAATTGCATTAGATCTCCAGAAGTCCTTTCCAATTTCTGCTCTTCTGTGACTCCAGGATTCTGTGAAGTGTATAATGACTGAGAAAGTGCCTAAATGCATATTACTGAGAGATCTAGAAAAAGTCTGTGGTTCATGTAAGGAAGCACATGCTGTTTCACAAATTTAATACTTATCTAAATATTTATATAGTATTTGAGAACTTAAAGTATAAGTGAATTTGAGGGTATAAAATAAATAAAGCGGAAGGAAGGAAGGAAGGAAGGAAGGAAGGAAGGAAGGAAGGAAGGAAGGAAGGAAGGAAGGAAGGAAGGAAGGAAGGAAGGAAATATAGTAATAACTATAGCATTGGTATTATGTAGGTCAAATGTCCTAAAAACAAGTTTGGTAATTATAGGATTTTGCATCATAGAGATTTGTGAAATTTAGCAAAATTTGAAGCTAGAGTTGGAAGGATTTCATTTTTATATGAAAAAAAGGTACAGCTCTTGTCACATACAAATGGGAGAAAGACAGAAAACAAGTACGTAGACAAGAGTGATATGGAAAATGGAATGGTGTCAGAAAGAAAAGAGCATAAGCATTTATCATTTTTTTTGGTTCATATTTTCCATTCTTGTCCCTAAACTGTCATTCCCTTGTGCACTTTATGGCTTGCTGTGTTTTTGAAGGCAGTTATGGCAAAGCTGCTGATATCACGTTTCTAATTTTTGGCTCCTGTGCCAATGTTTTTTAACTTATAGTAACAGATTGCAAAATATATTTGTTGATATTTGTCTAACCAATTTTCTAAAACAAAAAGAAAAAAATAACTACATAGGTCACCAAAGAATGGTTTCATTTTTTCTCTATGAGTTTCTTTGAAAGGAAATTGAAGTTTTTATATATTGTATGTGAAAGAAGCATCCCTAACAGCCTTGTTCTATATACGATACATTTCATATACATCTTTAATCAGATAACCAGTTTCGGTAGGTGGCTCCTAATGAGCTATTTGCTGCACTTCAGAGGTGATTTATTGATTGGCTTTCCATTAATTATCAGTAGGAGCTCTGCCCTTTGGTAGATATTGGCCAGTTTATCGTCCTTAAACTATCTCTCATCCTACCTTTGTTCAGTGTTTCATTGCCTCAGATCTTGCAGAATATTTACTTCAACACAAAGAGGAGAACCAGAACAGTAATGTTTTGAGCCTGTTTTTGTACCTATTATTCCCATCAAGAAAGAGTCAGGACCTTTTCCTTCAGATAAACACCACTAAAAACACATGGGATTGCAGAGCACCACTTAAAGGTCTGACTCAACCCTCAGTAAAATCAGAGAGACTCTTTCTATTTAATTTCATAAACTTCAGATTAGATCCTGAAGAGCCCTGGCTTTATACTAGAGTCAAAGACATCTCTCTTCTCTAAGAGTCTGAAGTGACTCCCTAGTGACTTCTAATGCTGTTTTTGAAAAGTAGAAAACTGTCAAAAGGAGACTGCGTAATAACAAACAAACAATTGAAAAAATCATTGCCACGCTTTACTTCTTAGTTGCTGACCACAAAATTTAAGATTCAGCTCAACTGAAAAAAATCCCAAAACCCAAAGAAAAAAATCTACAGAGAGGACTGTAGCTTTCAAGTATCCAGATTCCTGGTAGAATTTCTCTCCTCACACTTAAAAATGTCTGGACTTGTAAGTAGGGGATACTTACAATTTGGGCATCATTCTTGCTTTTCAGACTGAAAATGCTCATGTATTAAGTAGAATTCTTTCAGCATAAAATAGTAGTATAACACATTAGTGGTACAGTTAAGACTAATATTTTTAGAAAGATACATATTATTCCATATTAATATATTTTCTTCTTGGTAAAGTGGGTCCCTTCGAGATGTTGATGTTTAATATTCTATAAGAGGAAACAAACAAGTGTTACTGTTTTCTCTCATCTTCTCATTCCTTCTTTTACTACTGCATTCAAGTTTCATATGAAAAAATAATGAGCATTCTTATAATAGACAAGAAAAATCACTGAAATTCAGTTCACTTATTAGCAACTAGATGTCATAATAAAAATAAGTCTTTTCTAATCCAGCAGCATGCATAATTATGATAGCAAGTCATGAATTGGATCACATACTCATTACAATGCTATATATTGCACTTATCACAACTAAAAAATCATATACAAAGTACCCAGTGCAGTATGTCATTAAAACACCTTTCTCATATAGTAAGGTTATACTTCAAACATTTTTCTTAAAATTAATTTCCATAAAATCTGCCATCAGATGTCTCAGAGGATTAGCAGATCGATGCCTATACTTGCAGTTTCAGGTATGTGGTTTGAGTGTCAAAAGGTTGTAGTTATCATATTGTTTCCGTATTACAGTGTTTAATAGCTCATATAATCCAGGTCACACTTCATTTTCATGCAGCAAGTGCTGAGTCCCTCCACCCCAATAAAGAGAGACATTAACTGGCACACTGGGTGACAACCTCAACAGAAGGCTTGAGTGACAGAGGCATAAATGATCTCTGAACATACAAGGTGCTACCCGAAAACAGAGTTTAGGTAAAATGATACAGGAAAATTTTCATTAACACTGTCCGGTATTGAAACTTGATCACAAAGATATTACATTGCAATGAAAAAGAGCTTAGAGGATAGTGGATTTTTATACATGATGGCTACTTTTAACAGTTATTCTTGAGTACTAGGTACAAGTACAGAGATAATCTTCTGCTATGGAATTAAAACAGCAAGGCTGTATGACACTGCTTTCAGCAGAGGCTGTCTGGTAAGATTGTTAGAGAACCAGTCAAAAAGGTGTCTCATTCTGATTAGACTACATTTTTCTAGTAACTTTGTACTTTGTTCAGGGTCAGAGGCAAAGAAAGAAATTCATGTTCCTTATTTTGACCCCCAGTAACCCACAGGCTTTGTGTACTTTTCTTTTAGAATGAGAAGCACTGGATTTCTAAGGTACTATTAAATAGATGCATTGTCAGTAATGCTATGAAAACCCCTACTCTTATACAGTTAATTAGCCTTGTTACATTAATTGAAAACCATTCAGAACTCAGAAGTGAATGGAGGGCGCTCTGGGAAAGCAGCCAAGCGGGGTTTTAGAGAGCGCTGCACAATGGACGTGCCTCTCCACAGCCTGCGGCAGGCAGGGGACGGAGCCTGCACCGGGCACTGGATCCGGCTACACTCCTATTCACAAGTGCTGCTGAGGAGCCACGTATTTATTTCAAGTAATCCCATTTACTAGTGGTTATAATAATGAAAAAGGTGGAAAGGGAAAGCCTTTTCAAGACTTTCAGCAATTAAGAAGCAAGGAAGGTATCTTCTTGCACTGACCATACTGGGTCATTGATACTGGCTAATTGCTCTTCAGGAAATAGCTGTGCCATCTTGCAGATGTTTGCAATCCTCAGAACACAGTTTTGTCTTTTTGGGTTCAGAGGGGTTTTTCTGTTATTCCTAGTTTGGTTCTTTGAAAAACAGAATGTTAATAAAATAATGATAGATCGTAAATAAAAAAGGTAGATCAAATATTCTGTTTACACATAGAAACTGAACTCTGCAGTGCAGCAAATAGGAAAAACCAGGACTAGGATGAAAACGTTTTTAAGAGCTGGATGACTCAATGTGAAGACATGTTTACTCAGCTCTTTCTGAGCCCCCACTCTAGAAGAAAACATAATATACAGTAACAAAGTGCCTTATGCTGCATTTCTCTTACTAAAAGGCAAAAATGTAGAAAAACAGAAAATTAGGAATTATATGTACACTTGTATTCTAGTTTCTGGTAAATTGAATTACAATGCACTTATCTTCAGGAAAATAAAAGTTTTTGTAGTGGATTACCCTTGGCCATAAACCAAACTCCCACCCAGCAGCTCTGTCACTCCCCTTTTCAACAGTCCAGGGGGTGAAAATAAGACAGAAGTATTCCTGGTCTAGCAGAAAGGCAGGGACATTACTTAACAGTTAGCATCATGAGAAAAAAAGGACTTGTCTTGGGAAAAAATCAATTTATTTTAATACCAATTAAAATACATTTAGTTAGAGAAAGAAAGACAAAAATTGAAACAACCATCCCATCTTTCTTAAACATGTTTATCTAAAGGCTCCCTATTTGTGGCTGAGGGACTCAGCTGTGCTGTGCTACAAGCCTGTTGGAGACAGATGGGATGGGTTATGTCCTCCTCACAGAGGCACTTTGTCAAGCAAACCCAACACAGTGTTTGGTTCAGACACATGACTAAATTTAAATATGAAAGAACATCATCTGTCATAAGGAAAGCCTCTTGTGTTACCTTTGGAGGTAATAACAAAATGCTCTTGGGCTGTTCAGCCTGGAGGAGGAGACTGAGAGGAAACCTCATTACAGTCTGCAACTTCCTTGTGAGGAGAAGAGGAGGGCCAGACACTGGTCTCTTCGCTCTGGTAACATGACCCAAGGGAATGGCATGGAGCTAAGTCAGGGGAGGTTTAAGTTAGATGTTAGGAAATTCTTCACCCAGAGGGTGGCTGGGCACTGGAACAGGCTGCCCAGGGAAGTGGTCACAGCACCAAACCTGACAAGAGTTCAAGAAGCATTTGGATAATGCACATGGTGTGATCCTTGGAGCTGTCTTGTGCAGGGCTGAGTTGGACTTTGATGATCCTTGTGGGTCCGTGCCAACTCAGGATAGTCCATGATTCTATGATTTATAAAGATCTGTATGATATTTTTTATATTCTTGTGATATACACTGATCCAAATTAAATCCAATTGTAGACTGAAATTTAGTAGTAGCACATGATTTTCTGACAAATACATAGCTCTTCAAAAAGGCAAATCATTTGCTTTCTGGAATATGTTGACAAATTGATGGAAAAGATTCAAGTCTTTTGGGAAATATTACTTTGAAACAGAGAAAGGTGTTAATAGTCTTATAGAAAAGATATGCACCTGAAGGCTCTCTTCTTTCTATCATACTGTGATTGGATCAGTAAATGTATCTTTCTTAAAAATACTGCCTTTTTAAATCACTGCAGAGTTCATTCCCCTGACCTGAATACCATCAGGTTTGTAAGATATTTTAGTAATCAGGACTGTCATTAAATGCTGTAACTCATTGCTATAGTATATTTTTTCTGTTTTCCTCTCCTTTTTCCTCCCATATATATATAAAAAATTACTCTCGTTCCAGATACCTTTTTAGAGCCGTCCTTACTCAGCCACGTGCATTGTCTTTTTCCCACTTTGACATTTTTTTCTTTTTTAACTACAGATCATTTTGTGACCTGAGCTCTTTTTGCAATAATAGAAAAAACCCAGGATCAGGGCATGCATTTTTCAAAAATTGATGCTTGAATTATTAAATACATCTCTATTCCCATGTGCAGTGACAGTCAAGTAGAAAATGGAAGCTGCCTATAATTTAACCATAGTACATACAATAATAATTAGTTGTCATTAGGACCCTGATTTTCACTGTGATGTACAAACAGAAATGCCGAATTCACAAAAGTGAGGGAGGTGGTGTGTGACTTGCAGTGCAGGACTGAGTAATTTTTTGTGCAAAACAGCACTTTTTATTTATTTCTAATGTTTATTTCTGGTGAGGTTATGTCACTCTAAACTTTAATTGCACACAGGGAATACATGACACTAAGAGGTGTTATAATTTAAAGAATCCATAGCTTAAAAATAATTTATTTTTAATGCAAATCATAATAATGGGCATATTCTAGAAAAGGAATCAGAGACTATGTTCTTATTTCTAAGTGATTTCTTTTAAAATTGTGTGTTCATGCTACTATTTTGAAATTAAATGCCACAGTCTCAGCTCTCTAATGATAGAAATTTGTTGATTACTACAGATCTTTATACAGCACTCAGGCACATATTGAAACAGATTGATAATGCCAACTGGATACAAAGTGGGAGTGTTAAATTCTGCTGCCAGTTTCAGATGCTTTGAAACACTTTGGGAGTAGAGTTCTGGTGGCTCCAGCATGAAGACTGTGCTAAGCACTGTACACATATATAACAAAAGGTGCCTATCTCCACCAGTCTACAT
The DNA here is from genome assembly GCA_013398955.1 of Callaeas wilsoni. Classification (NCBI taxonomy): domain Eukaryota; kingdom Metazoa; phylum Chordata; class Aves; order Passeriformes; family Callaeidae; genus Callaeas; species Callaeas wilsoni. The sequence continues at coordinate 197,501 of VWPU01009580.1, forward strand.
CCAACACGGAAAAAGAGTCATGTTGACCAGATCAATATTCAAGTGACACAGGGCAAAGGTCATAAACACAATGATATGAAGATATGAAAAATTCAAAGTCCAATTATCACGGCTGTGCAACTGAAGGATGGGCAAGAAAATGTCCATAGTCTGTTGAAGGACAAGTGAAAGTCTGCTTGTGGCACTGTGTGGCTCCAGCCTGGAAAATGCCAGAAATAGCTTTCAAACATATATAGCTTGTATTGGACATGTGGTGCTACTAATGACTACATTTTCTGTGCATGTTTTGCATGTTAATAAATTAATTAAACATTTTTAAAGGCACATGATGAAAATGAGAGCCTATAGGGTTTTGTTCAAGGAACTGATTAGACATCTATGAAGGAGAGGTGTAAGCTTGAGTCACGTTGCTGGACAACAGACACTGTGATGCTGGTGATGATTAAGCAGCAAAGCACTCAGTGCTTTTCAGTGGCCACACAGCCTTAATTAAGAAACCCAGGAGGTGAAGCAGGAGCTGCTTCAGTCAGTCTTTGTGGCTGGGCAAGGCTGAGCAAATCTGGTTCCTATGAAAGTTAGGATTCAAGGCAGACACTGGGACAGTGAGAAGTACCCTCTGGAAGAGCTCATGAGCCCTGTAGCACCTGGCAGGTCAGGGTACTCAGCACCCACCACCAAACACGTGGAATTTCTATAAGAAAACCCTTAATGTTTTATTTTGCATGTTTTAGGGGCTTGGAGCCTTTATTTTTTCATGGTTTTTACAATCAATAGAGTGCCCAAACCTGCACTTTGCAAATGGCCACTAGTTCCCAAAGAAATTAAGAGGTACTACGTTTCAGGCTAGCAGAGTTTTCCCTCTCAGTTGAAGAACCCTATTCGAGACTATCTGAAAAACATTTGAAAAAAACCTGTCAGATTTAAGACTGCATCCCACTGCTAACATACAAATCACAACACACTGCTTGCACAGGAGTTTAATTGCTGACAATCTCACAGCCAATTTTGCCACAAGTTGCAAATTTTCAGTACAAAAGGATTTTGTAGGGCTTTAGCTCTCAAATTGATGCCATGAAATGAGACTTGCAGCTTTCATGTAATCTGAATAATGATTTCAGGATGTCATAGCTGCAAGCATATTCTTCAATGCATGACTTGGCCACACCTTGTGGGTTTAGAAAGCAAAATGTAGACCAGTTATCTGCAGACCTGCCTACTCTAGTGCCAATGTCATACACCTGAACGCCTTTTTCTCTCCTTTACTAGATAAAACTTTGGTCTGAATTCTTAATAGTACCTTGATCCAGCCGTTAAACAAAGAATTCTTTACTGGGCAGACTAAGCCCATCAAGTCCAGTGTCTAGAAGGAACCAGCACATTCCACTCAAGTCTGCTACAAGACAAGATTTGGTCCCAAGTAAAGAAGAGAAATAACTCCATAACTACTCCTTTTTTATTACATTAATTTTCCACAGTATTCACCTACTGAATTATACATTTAAGCCATCCTACCACAAATTTTTTTAAAAGTTACAATTTTTTGAATTTGCTTTCTTACTTCTATTATACTTACAAGGGCCATTTAATGCTTTTGGTAATGTAGAACTTTTGAACTAACTTTAGTAACAGCATAGTTAAAACCTGTCAGCAAAACTTGAGCTCTGCACTTCCCCAGGCTTTCTTTGCTTATGAAAGAATATTTACTAGACAAAAGACAAATTTGCAAGCATTTCACTTCTGAAAAAAACCAAAAATTTCAGGTTATGACATCAAGAAAAAGCCCCTTCTCTTAAATGTAAAAACTTGGTTTCACACCTGTCATACAGGACTAAATATAGCCTGATTCTGTGCTCCACCACAAAATATTGCCAGTTTCCAAGTGCAGCAAAAGTAGTTCTAGATTTAAAAGATTCTATGCAAATTCCAGCTGCTAATGGCATTCATTTTTATGTTCAAAAGTGGTGCACTGCTTTATGTAGATGTTTAATTTCTTTTTGTAGTTACTTAATGTGTATTTAGACATCAGATGACACTTGTCTAAATTTTAGGTGTTATACTTAGTCTGTATACCTGTAAAGGATCTTAAGAAGAATAAGGTATGGCCAACAACTCACAGAAAATATTACTTCATGTTAATCAGCACATTATGAAAACACATAAGTCATTGCTTTAATTCCTAGCCTGCCTATACTTGGTCCTTCCACATTACATCTTCTCAAACAGAATTAGAATTATGGCTTTCTTATTACCTACTTCTACAAGCAGATCAAGTGTTCTGGAAGCAGGCTAAGGGAAGCATGCCTTCCAATGTTTAGTATAAGACTCTTGCTCATAACCTATGTGCATACAAACACTTTTAGGCCAGGCACAAAAATAAACCCATAAGCAAAGACTACTCTGTACATGAAGAGGTAACTTTTCCCATAGTCACTGGAAACTGAACACACTGTGTGTGTGTTCACTGTGTGATAAGTTCAGCAGAACAACCCTCCAATGAGTCCTGGAGAGTGGCAGCAACAGAAGAGAACATCTGTGAATTCAATATGCTATACTCCACCAGAGCACTAACACAATATTTAAGGGCACCTCATCTTACTGTTCACTGCAGGAAAGGAATCATCCCTTTCATACCCTTAGTCTGACACCAGGAGTGTTACAAACTCGTGAAAGGGTTGAGTCCCTAGTTCAGTAATCCGGATCATCTTGATTCAGTTCAGATGTTCCCTGTGTGGAGCATTTTCACTGAAACTCTTACCCTGTCCAGATGCTGCTGAATCACATCTTTTCAGACCCAGCCTGCATAAGCTTGCAGACCTATCTCAGTACCAGTTCTATGCTTTATTTCTAAAACGTTTAGGCCAGGTGGAAATGTCTGGCTGTTGTTTTGTTTGTAGAAAAGGAGGATAGAAGAAAAGTTGTCACTACTACATTCCATAATAAACACATCACTTTTTGGCTTCCAGTTGTCTCTAGTAAGACTTTACAACACCTTGAATAGTGAATGATCTCTCAGAGAACTTTTGTTACTTTGTAAACACTGAACCAAAAAAAATTTTATAGTCATTCCAAGTTCATGCTTATGTTAAATGTCCTCACACCCTTCTGAAGCACAGTGTTTTCTCCAAAACTGTGTTCAGAGAAGGGAAGAGTATTTGGAAATCCAGTATGAACATCTGATACCTTATAATCTATATTTTCTATAAACTAACAATCAACACCTTAAATATACGGCAATTCAAAATCAAAATGTTGATTGATATTTTGGAGTACTGATTAATCCTTTTCCTCAATGATGTGGAATCCACTGGTGCAAAACAACAGCTTTGACACCTCATAGAACACACACTTTTTTTCAGTCTGTCTAAAAGGCAATAGGTAGAGCAAACAGGACAAATGCTAGAAGCTTAGAAAACTAAAAGAAAATTCAGAAAAAAAAAATCAAGTTCAAAAGCTGGTTGACTATGCTTTATCTTTGATTTTCGGGAAGCCCCAAACTCACTTTTCAAAGACTAGCTCTGTAGGACGAGGCATATGGGGACTTCCTTGTCCATTCAAATTCCTTTGAAAAGTATCAGCCAATGTTGGTTTGAGTTTTCTTAGCTCTTCAACTAAGCTGACAGGTTGTCAGTTGCTCTTCTGAAGGGACACATTGTAGGATGATTTGGGACTGACTTTTCTTGAAAGCCAAATCAGGGTCCAGCAATGAATTAAATAAAACTGTTAATCTAGAACTTGTATAACTAGTGTGTAACTATTAACTTGTGTAACATGGAGAACAGTTACATCATCCTGTTTTGCATCCGCCTTTTTCTATTTTATGCAATTAAAGACAGTGGCGTGAAAAGACCATCAAACAGGTACAGGACAAGTAATAATAAAAGGTTTTATAACCACGATTCTGGGAAAAGTGTGTTCCTCACAAAGAAGTTACGCAACACATTCTTAGAAGTGACAATAAAATCTTTATTCCTTTCCTTTCTCACCCTTTCCCATCCACACACACAGGCACAAATTTTTATGCTATCTGTTGGAAAAATATACTTTATTACATTTTCAGATTTGGAGCCTGTTTTTCATTCACCTACTTTATTCACTATTCTGTATCTGTGTGAGGCTTTTGACAGCTTCATATACATATATAAATATATGTAAATTCCTTCTTTATCCTACCCTTTTGTTAGGTATCAGAAAAAGCAGTTTTAAAACGTTTTAGATCAGGTCTGGAAAGATTCACTGTTAAGTAATGCTGTTCTAAACATACTGTCTTGTAAAAGAGCATAACTGGAAACTTGCAGATTATTATTTTAGACTACTAGGATTCCAGTCTCTCCCAAAACTTTTAAAGCATTTGCAATAAACCTCCCAGCTAGAGAGTCATCAGTCATATAATCAAAACAAGCATTTTTAGAGATAATCTTTTAAATCTATTTTGAAGCCTTGCATTTCACAACGGAGAGCACAGGATGATCTAGTAAGGCAGAACATAAACAGCCAAACTGTGCTGCAGAATTTGTAGGGATTTCTTGGGTCAGAGCAGGCAAGCAGACTTCTGTCACACTCTGTCTTCCTCTGTAATAATGAACCATGGTTTCCCTCTTTCACAAAGCACTTCAAATTTACAGGCTAAGTGCTTTTTTCTTTCTCTCCCCACCACCCCTGCCCCAAGAGGAAACAAAAGTCACAAAATTAAAAGGGGGTTTCTTGATCACAAAAATGACAAAACCAAAACTGACGGCATACTGTCACACATTTCCATGGAGCTTAATACAATAGCAAGTACAACTTATGAAAATCCAAAAAATGATTAGATATTGAGGGATAGTGTTTCTGACTTACATCAATTAAAGACACTCCAAAGCATTTAACTGAAAGATCTAAGTAAAAACTTACATTTTGGGTCAAACCACTTCCTGTGCATAAGAAGTTAGGATGGCATTTATTGTATGGGAAAAAAATTTACTGTAGCTGCTTGCTGGAGTTTTTGGAACTGTGTTCTTCAGTCTATGCTACTTGTCACTGGCTACTGGCAAAGTCTGGCTGTGGGTTTGATCCACTGTGTCGATTCCAGTATATATTCTGTTGTTTATTACATTGATAAAATACTATCATTTCACAAACTAAAAAGACGAACGTGTTACCTAGTGCTACAAATTAACAAAGCTGGAAAAAGCTGAAACAGTATTTCTTCGTTACACTATTAGATTATGTGTGGTACTGGGTAATTCCTCTGAGGTAGCTCATAAATTTGAGACAAAGACTTTGCCTCCTATAAAGTCTGAAAGTTGTAGGTGCCGCCTTCTGTAAATATTAATAGTGGCTGCAGAGCGAGTGCCACAAGCAAAGGGCACTCAGCTGCTCAGAGCCAGCCCAACACAACCCTCACTACAACAGAGACTATTGCTCGTTGTCAGAGCTTCATGTAAGATCCTAAACGTAAGGAATATTTCTGTACATTCCACAACAACAGGTGGATTAAAGACTGCAGTTACTCCTACATTGCTATTTTTGCATTTTGATTTAAATTTTTTTTGCAGCATTTGGGAAAGGTTTGGTGTGCTTTAGAGCACTTGCAGTGACTGCCCCAACCCAAAGTACATGCCCATCTTCTCTAACCACACCCTGAAAAATGCTTTTCGAACATAAACTGCTTCAAAGGAGACTCATTTAATCTCTCTCAAAAATTAAAACTAAATAAGGAAATAAATACATAATGGAACTTTTCAATCACTGTAAAAGACAGCACCCAAAATTCTGCCAACAACCTGACAGTCCAAGCAGGTGCCCGGCAGAGATCTCTTGTGCCTTGCTTCCCTGGGTAATGAGGACACAGGCTCAGGAATGGAGCACAAACCTGCCAGGAACAACCCAGGATCCTTTCCACTTTTTTGCTGCTCTGTCACTTTAAAATATCTCACAAGCATCGACTGTCTCAAAAGGCAGCTTGAAAGAGGCAGAAACTGCTGTGTGTGTGCACTCTCCTTTTGAATCCAGGGCAGATCAATGACTGTTTATTTATCCTGAGCAAAGCAAGTGATGGGTTTTTTTTCAAATTCTAGCAGACAAATCTCCCATCACTGAACCTGGCAGGGCATGTCACAAAGAGCTGGGAGTAGGAACAGAACTAGAGCAGGTTAGAAACCGGCTGCCTTGGTCACCAGGGGAGTACAATTACTTAATGACAGCAATTTACCCGTTTTACAGTTTGCAGTGCCAAGGAAATATCGCTTGTGACAGTGGAAACATATCAAGCCTGAACTGGTAATTCAACAGAGAAAACCTGAGCTACTTCTTCTAACACTGAAAATCATGGCATTTGTTTCAGTGCTTGATTAAAGTTTTAGATGTCCAGTCCTAAATAGATTTGCTGGAAAGTTTGGGACACCAGTTCTATCAAATAACCAGAAGTTATGGATTAAAATGTCTTTGCTTCTAGCAGTTAATAACTTGATGCTAGATTTTTTCTAATGATTATTCTCTGTGTGCTACTCATCTTCCAGCTGTGAGAGTTATTTATTTGTGCTGTTTTCCTAAGCAACCCTGCTAATTCCCTACTGAAAGATCATGCATAAGCATGGGGCTATTGAAGCTGGCTGAAGTCTTTCAATGCAAAAGGAGAGGACATTAAGAAAGAACAGGGTTATTGAAACCACTCAAGGCTAGATTAATATCTTCACCTTTTCACATTAAATGAGTGCTTTTCAATTTTGTATAATCATCTGTTGTAATAGGAGTTCATGAACAGAAAAAAAAATATTACTCTTTTATATTTAAAATCACTTAAGGAGAAAAGACAGGAAGGGATTTGGTTTAACAGGTAACGAACTCACAATCTTCAGGAATAACGTCATTGGTGCACAGGAGGGGAAATCCCAGCTATATGTATCTTTCCCTGTTTATGTACAGCTTTGATGATTTCTCCAAGTCAAAGGAAACAAATGAAAATCAAAATGTGAAAGAATCAGTAATTAAACTAGGGAGTTGATTTTTGACTAAAAAATTAATTAGCCCAAAAACTAATACTAAAAGGTTTTTACAGTTGGATAACTTTCAGACCAAAAAACACTAGAAATCTATCACTGCTTTCTGACCTACTTTCTATGGTCATGCCTAATTCGATCTTCTTGCCTTTCATATCTCTCTGTCTCTGCCAACAGACAGATGAGCAGTGGAAGAACAGAAGAGGCAGGTTGGGTTAAGAGGGCAGATCAAGACAAATCATTACAAGCAAGAGACTGGAAGATTTCAGAGACTTACTCCCAAAATAAGCAATTATTCTTATTAGGATTAAGTCAAAAGATGTTATTATCACAAATATAATATTTCTCATAAATCACCGAAAAGTGTTCATGTAAATGATCTATGCCAGAATAATGTCATGCCTGAAATGATTATACCATTTATATTTAAAATCTAACTGCTACAAGAAGTTAAACAAGGAAATTGAATAAATAGTAGATCTGTTGGGAAAAAAAAAAAAAAAACATCAGAAAGCAGAGGGGAAATTGAGTACTTCAGACACTTGCTACAAGAATGATTGTTATTTTTGTTCAATAACTATGTATTTGTTTTGAAACAGAAACAACTATGGGATGTGAAACCATCTTATAAAGTCAGAAATCATTGACTTGAACAACAAAAGAATGCTTTTCGAGCTAATTGAATTTTGCTCTTTTTCCCCTAAGAAACTTTTCATATGTCCTAATTTTTATCCTGAGTCCTCTCACATTAATTTTACTCTGATTTTCTAAGTAAATTAGGTTTAGGCAACAGTACTGTCAAGTGACATCTGTACTCTAGGTCTTCTAATAACTTTTTATCACATGACTACATTAAATCACAAATTTAAAGATATGAATTTCTACAAATGTGTCTGCTAATTGAGAACTGTTTGAAGAAGGCAGACTAAATTGCATGTTCCTATTTAATGCAAGACAGTGTAACTCCAGCAGTTTCCTGTTTTACAGGCAGTGTATACATGGACTAAGCCAGCCTTTGCATGAGCTGCTACGTGCTCAGCCAAACATGAAAGTGATTTAGGAGTTAGAAGAAAAAGGGGGAGAGAGGACTGGAGTAATAGCACATCACCATGTCCTGTGAGATGAGGGAGAGAGAATTAAGGCACTGACAGACTGAAAGCTTGTTTCCACTAGTACCGTCCCTGTGACTTTTTTCCGCCTCAAATTTTTCAGTATAGCCCCCAAAATGAAGTAGTCATTATTTGCACACTCCTAATTAACTGTTAATAAACTGGTGGTAAAAGCTGCATGAAAAGATTGAGGATGTAAATTTCAGATTCTAGGAAGGTTCAAAGAGAGAGACCTGACACCAGTAACAAGGCCTTGATTCCGAGGATCTGCATCTTCTGACCTTGGCCCAACTGTAAAGCAGGCCACCAGCGGCATTGATCCATGTCTACAGCTCCTAAAGGCAACTATCATGCCTTTTCATGCTTGCTTCTAATAAACACATTGCCTATAGGATTAATTGCCTTTTTGAGATGAACAGTTTATTCATCATTGAGAACTGTATTTGGACTGAGAGAGATTAAATAAGTGGCAGGAGTGCCGAGTCTCTCAAAGAACATGCAGATGTCTTCCCACTCCCATGTTGAGTATGCACTCCTGTAATCCTGTTTTAAAGAATGTGTTGATTTTTTTTCAGCCTTAAAGAGCTAACTGGATTTTGTGGTTTTCAGTTATGACCATGGAAACCTACTGGGCAAGTTTCAACCAATAGTCCCAAGCTTTACCCTCTTATGCTATTTTCTAGTACAGCTGTGTCTAGTAGAGCTCCTCACCACCATGAAATAACAGCATCTGTATTTTCATTTTTATAATTTCACAGAATTTAATTTTTACTTGTTTGTTCTTGCCTTCGAATTTCCCTTTCAGAAAGCCATGAATATTTTAAATAAAAAATGTTTCCAAAATGCCATTTTCTCATTTGTTACATTCCTTTTAAAATGCCCTAGAAAAACAAAACTAAAAACAAAATAGCAAACAAAATCACCTCAAAAACGTAAATAAATCTGTAGAAGAAAAAATTACTAATTTCAATGAAAGATTTTTTTTCATTTGGAAAATACTGTAATGATGATGAATTTTCAGCCAGTTCTGTATGACAAAAAAGAAGGTAGAAATACAGAGGCTATGCAGCTCTATAGTTAAGGCTGTATGGTCTGCTACACCTTCAGCTAGATTAAATATGTTTGGTTCCACAGTTTCACAGTCACAAATTTGAAAATAATAATTCTTCAGAAAATGACAGAACTAGATATACAATTTTTGTATTTAATCAATAACTTTAAAATACAGATGCTGTACTGTGCAGTGTTCTGGCCACACAGAGAACAGGAAAGGGGCAGGTGATTTCACTGCAACTTTCCGTTTCAAGACTGCTAATGAAGTGTATTTCTTTCAATTCAAGAGCTGGAGCCATTGTTCGTGCATAACACTGCTATAGATTTTCTCTGTAATAGATATTTTGCCAGAAATTATAGTTACAATATCTGGAAATACTTTTGGTAACATTAAAATAATTACCAGGAAATGAACACTTTACTATAAATGTTTTAATGCTTTTAAAAATTACTTCTTTATACCGTAGAAGATTAATATACCTAAAAAGATAGTAATGTACCAATCATTTAGACAGTGAAACTTTTCAAGGCATCTAGTAAATCTAATGTAATGTTTGTGGGCTTTTGTTGGTTTTTTTAACTTTATAGCTACCTGAACTGTGAGGTAAACATATGTGGGATATTGATAAAATATTACATAGCCTAATGACTTTAATTTTATCTATGTGGAGTAACCAGCTCGTACTGAAAGGGGATTAGTTACTGTGAGCACAGTTGTTCATATGTATCTGCAGAGCAGCAGCCTGCAACATGGTGCTTTTAGAAAAGCAGGTTCAACTAGGGAAGAATAGGAAACACATATAAAAGAAAGAAAGTTCACCTTTGAAAAAGGAGTCTTCCATGGTGCTTTTTAAACCAAAGAGAACTTTTTTTTTTGCTTTTATTCAGAAACAATGATTATTTTATAGTTTTCTGCTTCCATCCTTTTTTTCAAACCTTTGAAGCCATACTTTTGTAAGAAACGGAAAAAATTATTTCCCTCAGGATAGCAGGAAGAAATTTGTCGTGTAGTAAAAGTTCATAGTTCAAGCTCAGAAATATATGACAGACATTTATTTATTTATTTATAATATTTTACCTTCTACCTTATATGGACTAAAAATATTGTCAAAGGACCTTTGTAAACAACAGAAATTTTTCATATACTGTGATATTGCTTCAATGGTCTTCTAAAAAGTGTTTTAGAACTTCTTTTATAGTTAAAAATGACATATTTTTTATAAGAATGTAATGGAATCTTTAGTACAAAATTGTATCGTTCTTTACTGAAAGGAATTATGAATCTTCAAAGGTCAGCTATAAATATCTTTTCTAATGCCTTTGTGACTGAAATAGCTTCCTAAAAATGAGTATAATCTTTGTCTAGATTTTCTTCTTCAAGGAAATCACAATTTGGTAACTTCTACTTGTTAAATTGTTTTTTCTAATTCTCTTGTTTACAGGTGCTCTGCAAGGTTCATCCTGTCATAGCAAAGGAGAAAAAAATAAACCTGTTTGAAAGGAGCAGCTGGCATCATTGCAAAGTGGACTGAAAGTGTGTCAAGGCATGGAAGAACATAATTTTTTATTCCTCAATGACTCAGCCTTTATATCTTCAGGATACCAAGGTCTCTCTCGTGGCACTAAGTTGGACTTCTCTGAGAACAGGAATCACCCTTCAGGTGAGTATGATACCCACACTTATTCAGCAGCAACCAAATGAGGAAAGATTTCAATGTCTTCCCTTCAGTCCGACTCAAAACTACACAGAAGAGTAGGGCTTTTTCAGCTCTTTTTCCCCAGAAGTAGTAACACAGGTAATCAGTTGACCCAAAATTCTTGCTTTTGAAGATCTACTAGGAATAAGTACTTCTCAAAGGCTGTGTAATAAGCCAGATATCAGATTCAACAACCTGACCAAAGAATAACATGAATATAGAACCAGAAGCAAGATAATACACCTCAAAATAATACAAAATGCAAGCATTGTAAGAGCTGAGTAATTACTGACCACCGCATCATGGCAGATACAGAAAGGAAACTCAGCTACAAATGGACCATCCAGAGCTAAAACTCTGACATGTTAAAAACAGCCAAAGAAGTGCAAAATACTGCTGAAGTCTTAAATACAAGCAATGGGATCTACAAAGAAAAAAAAGAAAACCAAACAAAATCACCAGAGTAACTATTCCTCTTTTTCCTAGATGCCTTTGAGGCATTCAGTGCACTCAGCTCTGTTACAGAAATCTGAGGATTATTTCATGTCAAGGAACTGGAAGAAACTGAAAAGAGTAGTAATTTTAAAAGAGTGCTAAATGCTGACTTTCCAGTGCTCAAGTCAATGCAGGAATAATTCATTCTGTCTTTACTGCTAAAATTATGAATATAACACAATGCCTTATGTCATGATTCCCCAATTATTTTAATTCAGTATAAATCCACGCTACTGCTGAGGGGGTTGAGCCTGTCTTCCGCCTTCCCCATTCCTGTCCCCTCTCTAGTGCTAGCACTAGCACTCAGGAAAACACATGGTGCACCAAACATAGATCTCATGTCCATGAAAATTACAGTTAGGGGGGTTAGTTTTTAACCAGATCATTGCCAGATCTAATTCACCTTGCAGTTCCATGGATGTTCAGGTCTGCTCAAGGGAACGGACAAGAATAAACAACTAAACTCTGCTAACTGCTGTTGGACTCCCAGGTAATGGGGAAACCCTAAAAATGGAGCAAAGAGACTTGCCTACTGTAGCCTTGCATAGAAGCAGTTAGTGATTCCTCAGTTACCTCTCACAGTTTCTTTTTCTGCCTGGCTCTTCATGTATTTTTCTGTTATTTAAGCAATTCAGCTGCAGTAATAATAGTTATTTGAGCGTCATTAACTAATGAGAATAATTGCCTATTGTCATCTTTATTAAATCCGTCCTTTTTCTTTGTTTTTGAATAGTTATGCTTCTTATAGTACTTCTTTCCCGTAAGTTGAATAGGATGAGTTTATTTCCATAGTGTCTGCTAACATAGGATGTTGGTTTAATAATTATGGATTAAATCCCTGTACAAATTAAATCAAAAGCATCTCTCTTATTGAATTGCCACTTCAATTAACCCATTGCCTCCAAATGCAGGAACTCTGCTAGAAGACCTCCAAGCCTCTATTCCTTTCCGTCTGGGAATCAGCATCCTTACTTGTGCTGTAACTTCCCCAAGTCCATACAGATTTTACAATTTCTCTGATCCGTTGTGAAGGGAGTTGTATTTTCTACCCCACAAGCACACAGATTTCCCCTAGCTGCCCCTAGACTAATTTAAAGACACATGGAGAATTTGGCAGAGACTATTGTAGTGCAGTGAATGGAACCACTGTAGTTAGTAAGGGCTCCATGAACAAGCCCATATTACAGTGTCATAACACAAATATATAACTAATTAACTAAATAATGAAGAGGAAACAAAAACAGTGTCTAATGCCTGGGGAATTATAGAGCTTATAGCTGAAATAGCATCTATAAATAAATATTTCTTTGATTTTGTTAACACAGGTTGCTTTATTTTAATACACATTTATATTAAAATCAATTATAATGTATATTGGATTTTGTGGCTATAATTTGTATTTTCTGCCTTATGTGTCACTCACTCATTAGTTTCCTAAATAACAGAGAACACACTTAGTCAGTTGGCATTTTCCAGTGTTTTAATTGCCTGCTGTGATATAATTATTGTGACATTTTGGGATGTTTTTAACATCCTGAATTAAATATTCTGACATCCCACAGAGCACTTCATGAAAACAGTCAAACTGTATTCAAGTCATTAGGAGTCTACAGTTGTCCTTTAATATTAAAATTATTTTTGACACAAAAAATGCAGATAAAATTAAAGTGCTTAACAACTTATATCTTATGTTAGTTTTCATCTTTAAAATTTTAAAATGTTATTAGAATATAATGAGCAACTGTGGAGCTCAAAATATCACATTAATTTGTATTTTATTTTCCTTTTTTTAAAGTAGCTATCAGAGAATGTTACACAAGAAATCCTATCTACAAAGCTTAATTTTTGGTGACTTTTCACAGCAATACACTACACAATTATTTTAAAGAATAAAATAAAACATTTCTTCTGAGTCTTCTTTCACAGTAGCTGTGAAATACTGTACATCTTTAAAAATTATTTTACTTGCCACAAAATAGTTCATGACGGAACACAAAATGCTTTGACTTTCAGATTAGACTTCATTTCTACAAACATCAATTATTTAATGGATTAAAGAATGAGAATGACATATGTAAAATAAAATGTTGTGAATTAGTTTGTAACTGGGCAAGAATGGGCAAGAATCCTTAAACATAAGATAAATTTACATAACAAACAGCCATTATCCTGTCTTGGTTTTTTTCAGCCCTGTTTTGCAAATAGTTTAGAAGCTTCCTGGTATGTGCTAGGAGAGCATAGGAGAGGTTTTGGGAACCACAGAGCCAATAAGGTCGGCTCGACACAGCCCTCCAGCCCAGCCCCTCTGTCTCACCAACACTGCTACAAAAACGCGTAATCTCGCCAGGGACAGAAGGGGAAGTCGGGAGACTGAGGGAAGGGCGTACTGCACACTGGCAATCTCCAGTTTGCACCAGCTCCCTAACCTCTCATATGCTGCCTCCTGCACAGCACTGTATTAAATTGCACTACAATCACATTGGAAAACCAGGCTCAACCTGACACTTAACTTACACATGTGAGAGAATGGCTCTAAAGACACAAATTGCACGAGCCAATGTTTTAATACATACCTAATGTTTCATTTGTACTTACCACTGATATCCCAAAAAGTCAGATGAAATCCTCAATTCATTCTCTCATATTTTAAGGGCTAAATAATCATTTCTTTTTATCTTAACTGCAATTATAGCTAGTGTATGACATTAACCATTTAAATTTCAAAAGATTGCCTGTATTTTCCTGATACAGTTTTAAAAGGAATGCATCTCTGTAACACTGAAGTAATATTCCACAAGCTTTAAATGTAATTATGTATGTTTTTACAAAAAATATATTGGGCTACTGAGTGATCAAGGTCCATGCAAGATGCACGGCAAGACCTTATAGTTTGTGTGGAAAGACAGTAATCAGTAGAAAACCAGGACAGAAAGCAGAAATGAGGAAGAAACTGTAAACAGCACTATACTTTGTTGGCATCAATTTGACAGCAAGAATATAGGAAGTGAAGTTCTTTCTGTTTCTTAGGCAGAATACAGAACAAATCTTCTAAATCAAGTCAATTATCTGATATAAGTGATGAAGATGGCAGTATTACTGAGCACAGTGTGTGCAAAATTAATGTCCATCGTAACTTTAGTGAGAACCTGGAGAGAGAGATAACGGAGATACAACCAGGGGACAAATTTGCAGCAAGGATGTTACTTATATGTATACAATTACCTGTCCCTTCTGAGTTATAGCTTTACTTATGTGAGTACTTATTTACTTTATGTCTTTCTGATGATTCATATTGACCTGAGCATGCCCTAGTGTACTTACTACAATAAAATTTACTGAAACAGTCTCAATTATATGATCAAAATCTTCAATAACCCAGCTGGCATTTAATGCTGACACTCTGTCCACACATTAGGCTTCTATGCAGACTTGAGTCTTTTTCTGTTCAGATCATATTTTCATTTTTTATACATCTTTGAAACAATTTCAATGAGTTAATTACAATTCCAAACAGCAGATGTAGGATTTAAAAGCCATAGGGTTTGCACCAACAAGATATCTGAGCAAATATCCTACTATAGTAAGTGAAACTTGCAAAGATATGGAACCAAGAAATTAAAGATGAAAAATAACATGGTCAAAATTAAGCCCACAAAACCTTTCTTTGCATTTATAGCAAAATAAGTCCAGTGCAGATCACCACTGGACTTATTTTAGTCTATTACTGAACCACTTTTCAATATGTTGTAAGACCATGAAATTCAATGAGACCAAGTTCAAGGCCCTGCACCTGGGTCAGAGCAATCCCAAGAACAAATAGAGGCTGGCAGGAGAACAGATTGAGAGCAGCCCTGAGGAGGAAGACTTGGGGGTGTTGACTGATGAGAAGCTCAACATGACCCAGCAATGTGCACTCAGAGCCCAGAAAGCCAACAGCATTCTGGGCTGCATCAAAAGCATCATGGCCAGCAGAGCAAAAGTGCTGTTAAATGCCAGATGCAAGAGTTTAAAAAGATTTTCTAAAAGTTTTATGGGTTTTTTTTATTGCAGGAATATCTACTAAATATTTTTCTGCTTATATGTTGAAAGGTGCTAAAAGACCATCTTCTCACTTTGTTAGAAAATAAGCACCCATTTAACAAAAAATCCTTATTGCTCTAGTCATCGAATTCATTACTTGTTCTGAGAGAGTATGGAGCTACTGTCATGCACTTACTCTACATAGTTCTTCCAGGTATATCATAGTCCTGAGTAAAATAATGCTCATGTTTCAACACCATCAGCAAGGCACTGCTATTAATAAATTGGATCACTATCTTTACTGAAGGAATTTTATATTACATTAGCATTTTAGTTCAAAGATTACTGTTCTCAATCATGTTTCCCACTTATTGCCACCTACTATGCTATGCTTCACATCATGGAACTGGTTTAGATTCCAAAATCTGTATTCTTTTCAGATAAAACTAAGGTAGAAGGTATGTACCAGAAGCACGTGTAATAGTGCCCACTTCTGGCTGGACATCTAGGCCAGGGGACAGAGTACTACAAGTCCAAAGAAAACCTCAAAAAAATATAAATAACAGGAACAGAAGACACAATCACCAGTACAAAAACTCTACAGGTTCAATGAAGAAAGCCTCTTGCTGATATGAACATAGCCCTTCTGTCCAGAAAAATGCTACAGGAGTTTTGATGTTTAAATGTACAAATCATTTAAACCCAAGATTTTTAAGAGAAATTATAAAAAATATGATTAATTAAACAGATGGCAGGAAGTTTCTCTCTTCTTATGAGGTATGTAATAATTTAATGGAACATCAAGTCCTCCCTTGCCAATGGTTCGCCTTTTAACTCTATGGGTTTCCCAAAATATCTAGTGATAAGCCATCCTTGAGACTTAAGCTTCCAGGTTATCACCGACAAATCCTTCTTGACAATGCATCTTCACCTCTTAAATAAAAAACTCAACAGGGTAATCCAGACTCCGCTCTTGGTTCCATCTGCAAGGATTTAAACCTCTCTCCCTCAAGAAATATCTGTAACCATGGTCCCCTGGGTGATTTGGGGGAGAATGTGCCCTCTGTCTATACTACTGACACTGTGACATCATGAAGAAAAGAATTTGTCATAAATTGGATCAGAAAGGGAGAGCCCAACTTTAACTTACTGGTTGAGACATTTCTGTTAAAGACAGGAATACTCAATAACAGTCTGCAGGTTGTTGTAGCTGCCATTACAGAAAGTGATTCCTAGCACTGGTTTAGAAAACATTACAACTGCATTTTGTCAGGGGCCTAATCCTGTGGTAAGTATTAGGTATGGTCTGAGAATATCTCCCAGATGAAGCTGCTTAGAGGATTTGGTAGAGAAATGGTTCCCAGATTGCTGCCAGACTAAGGCAGAAGATAGGAAAACTCCAGGACATGCACAATAACAAGTGTCTAAAGACATGTATACATTACAAGGAAAAGAAGAAGAGAAAGTCAAACACATCTAGAATGAAACAGCTACTGAGTAAGGTCTTTTGGGATCATGCTTTAGGCTTCATAAGCCCTTTATTTGAGCTACCATTCAATTCCTCTGATTTTTGAGGTCTAGTAGTTCTCTCACTCCAAAAGGAATAGCAGTATATTGGAAAACTAGAGGAGACGAACAGAAGGCAGCATATATACTGCAAGCTGCATAACACAACAGGCTTTACCAAGGCAGCTTGAGCATGGAAGCCAGTCAGTGAACTCACCACGAGTGCCAGGCAACTGTGCTTACAGACTATTTCCAGCCCCTGAGCACGGTCCTTTCGGACTGGCTCAGATAGCACTGTGCTCTCTGCAGTCAACAGGCGTAGCATGAAACCAGTGCAGGAAAGAACTTTTGGTATGCACTTAAGTTCATAATTAGGAAAGTGGGTAAGTGGATGCTTGAAGCTAATCACCTACTTAAGTGCTTTCCTGAATTAGAGCCATACACTGGTACAACTGATAACTATATCTTTACGTAGACTCCATTTCATAATTCTACACAGAAGCAGCGAAAGAAAGTATTCAGGTTAAAGGAAGTGAAACGAAGCTGAGTAAATTCTATTCATGCTAATTTTGTTAGCTTTTTTCAATGCTGTCACACCAGTTTGAACTTTATTTAGAAACTTGTTTGATTTTTGTAATTTGAGATTGATATGTTTCTAAGCAATAGCCTATTTGTACGAAAACATTTCATTTCCCTTTTGCTTTTTGTTTTCCCCTTCATATTATAACAATTTGTACCACTTCTTACCTCTATTGCTAAACAGATACGGTTGTTAGGTTTGCAGTAATTCCAGCCATAATTGTTCAATGTATATGTTTCCTGTCCCTCAACCCAGTGAGAAGCTTTCTGAGTAAATATTTACAAGGACATAATTTCAGTGCCGTTTAATTAAAATGTTAATTTTTAAAGAACTGGAAAGGCATACAGTTGATATTATTAAAGCATATTTTAAAAAATCACAATAAATAAGAAAACATGAGCTAGAATTAGTATAATCCTATTGCTCATTGTAAACAACTGGACATTTATTCCTGAAAATGATCATTCAGCGTGGAATGTTTTATGTTCACTGAATTCATACAAAAACACTTCCACACCTTTGTGTTTATTAAACATTCCCCAAAATGTCATAAAAAGTGGAAACATCGTTAGCTGTTCTGAAAAACTCCCAGGTTTCCAAAAATGTAGTTTACTCTGCTCACACCAGAATTGAGACAGATGTAGTTAAAACAGTTACAGCATCAGCAAGGGCGCCTATTAATCCATAGTTTGATCTTTGCTCTCTAAAAATTGTTGTTCAGGTTGTTAAGTACTCACTGCACTTCATTTCAGAGCTAGGGAACTATGCCTGTGCCTCTTATATTTCAAGTTTGGTATTACATTTTTCTCGAGAAAAAAAGATACCATACACAGCCTCAGTCTTGCACAGTTTAAACAAAGCTTTACTAAACATTCACCTTGGAAAAAGAGGCAAAAATGGTTAAAAGATGATAAATGAAACAATTATTTTGCAGATATAGAGCTAAGTACTGAAATAAGAACACAAAGATATTTATTTTTTACCTGCAGTCAAGTAAGTTAGGATGGAATTATTGGAAGAGCAAACACTTGTCCACATAAATATTCTGGCAGGATCAAAGTTTTAAGTTACACAAAAAAAGAACCAAATTCAGCCAGAAGTTTCCCCTCTTCTTAAAGATAAAGTCACCCAAAGATATAACAGATTTATAATCCCTAAAAAGTAGAAAAAACTACGTCTGTAATGAGTGCAATTTCAGAAACACTGAGATATGTTTAAAAAATTGTCTGAGAACAAATCTGGCCACTACCTGCTAAGCCCCTCGAGACTACAACCTTCCTTGAAATTAATTTTTCTTACTCAGAAATTCCCCAAACTAAATGCAGCCTGTACAAATGCCTCAATAAAGAAAAAATCTTTCTATTCCCTCTGAAGCCTGACTATTTGAGTATTAATACTGCTGCAATTTAACTCTACCTCTCACAAATTTATTTCCTGCAGAAATTCACTATGTCCTCTTCCTCGGACTCTTTCTTGCCCTCCTAAAAAGGCAAGAGTTTTTCTTACCAAGTAGTGAGGACATCACTTCTAGTAATAATCCTATTATTTCACATCGACACCTTCTCCCAGGTGAATATGGTTAACTGCTCCCAGGGGAATTTCCCACCTCTGCCTATGGCCTTCACCTGAGCAGAGTGCAACAGCCAGAACAGCAGAGGTAGCTCTTCTCTCTGTGCCCAGTCATAGATTTATTAACAAAGCATAACATAGAGTAAGATATATACAAGAAGTTCAATTAGCTATCATAATAGGCCTGGTTATAGCTCTAGCTTGGGTAATCAGGTTAGATAAAAATAGCCTTTGTGTTCTATTTTCTAATCTGAAATGCGTCTCTTTTAGAAGAAAGGGAAGAAAAAGGAAACAGATATTGATTATAGCCGTGTTGGTTTCATCTGGGGTAATTTTTTTTCCAGTGGCTGGTATGGGGCTAGGTTTTGGATTTGTGCTGAACACAGAGTTGAAAATGTGGAGATGTTTTTGTCATTGCTGAGCAGGGCTCACACAGAGCCAAGGCTTTTTCTGCTTTTCATACGGCCACACTGGCAAGGAAGATGGATGTACATGAGAAGTTGAGAGGAGACACAGCCAGGGCAGGTGACCCAAACAGATGAAAGGGACATTCCAGACCATATGATATCATGCTCTGTATATAAAGTCAGGGGGAAAAGTGGGGGACACTTGGTGTGATGATGTGTTTGCCTTCCCAAGTCACCATTATGGGTGATAGGGCCCTGCTCTGCTGGGGATGGCTGAACACCTGCCTGCCCAGGGGGAGAGGTGAATTAATTCCTTGTTTTGCTTTGCTTGTGTGAGCAACTTTTGCTTTCCCTATTAAACTGTCTTTATCTCAATCCATGAGTTTTCCAACTTTTACCCTTCCAATTCTCTCCCCAATCCCACTGATGGGGGAGTGAGTGAGTGAGTGGCTGACTGGCTGGCTATGTGGGCCTTGGTTGCTGGCTGGGGTCAAAACACCACAAGCCCTAATTTAGGGAGTGATGAGCTTGTGTTTTGCATTTCTCAGCTCTTGTACTGGGTAAGTTTTTGAATATATTTTCCTTTGCTCTGATTCTTTTGAAGATGGCCTATTACAGGGTTTTTTAAATTCTGTCCTGGGTTTGCTTCATTGCTTTGTTGTTTGTTGGGGATTTTTTTAATAATTAATCTGCTCATACTGCCTAAAAGTCCACAGTACGTGCTGGAGATAGGAACATTAGTTATGTTACAGGGAAGCGAGCAGATCTCCAAACAACCTGTCCATAAACTCCAGGATCCCCTCTCCTCCTCAGTGAAAGATGCAAGAGGACTACCAGATCACTTAATATTTTGAGGAAAGATGATTTTTTTAAGTCATCATTTCTTAAGCAAGCTATATCAAAATTAAAAGAAAACTCTAAAATGAAACTTCAAGAAGCTTATGAAGCTTAGAGGCTTGTATACCTTGTACCAAGAGGATTTCCTTACAACCTCTTTCTCTAGCTACTCTTGCCTGTCACTTATACAAAGAAGCTGTATTTCTTCTCAATTTGCAGTAGGAAAAACTGTCATAATGACCCTTTCTTTGCATACTTTTTCTGCACTGGTAAGACCCCAGTCACCCATGTCTGTGATTTTTGTCATATTTGTAAGAAGGAATGTCAAGGAAGAAAAATGTGTAAGAATATGTTTCAATATTCCTTTCTTTTGACTTTAATTTTCATACTGAGCTTTGCTTGCATGACAAGGAATTGCTACTGGGTTTTGTATGCATACACAGGGATATTTGTGTGTGTGTGTGTGTATATATACATAGATGGCTTTGTTTCTGAGAGAGAAAAATCTGTTGTAGGTGATCTGGATTCTGCATGGAATTGAACTGTTTCTTCACCTTTAAAGTGTTTTTGTTGTTTTCAATGTTACAAACTGGCATTTTAAGGAAGCATATTATCTCAGAAAGATTTGTTTTACGCGCATTTCTCTGCTCCATGGCATGTTACTGCTTGGCTGAATACACCTGTAACTAAGAGGAAATGTCTTTCCAGGTGATCAAAAGGGTGACCAAATGTCTACCATCTCCACCACTGTTTAAGTTTCTATCTTTAGATAAACCTATTACCTCATTTTCTCAGCTCTGTCAGAGCACAGATGTGCTTCCCAGAGTAAATTCTAGCTGTGGATGGTATAGCAAATTTCCATGTTGGATACAACAGCTGAACATCATATACTATACGAGGGGTCACTGTGAAGTGTGAAAGAGAAAAGCAAAATCAAATAGCTGAATAGGTGCATGGCCGGTTTGGTTACCAGCTGTATATCCATGCAAGGTCTTATCATGAGGGCCAATCTGAGTTCAAGTTTCTGCTTCATTTATTTCTCCAGCTTGCTTTTTTTTCATGCCTTCCCCTTGGCTTTTGTCCTCTACTCTGTGTATGTTTATCATCTCATCCTAGACATGGTTCTTGTACTATCTGTTACATAAGTAACAGTGGCATTATTTTATTAGCAACCTCCAAGATTTCACTTCTAGTGAAACAAATAAAATCTATCCCAAATAATATATGCTGTAAAGAATGGTGATAGAAGTTGTGTAATAATATTGAACACTTAATGATGAACTCTCTTCATAGCGAGGCATCCTTGGAGGACATTGAATTGTCACATGCTGTGTAAGACTGTTTATAACAACTTTGATCAGAAGTACTCAAATTTAAGAAACAATCAGGCCACAGATGGCAGTTAATCTAGTCTTTGACTAAATTAATTGGTTTCATAATTGGGTACACATGGAGCTCTTTAAACATTAATCACAGTCCTCTTAGATATCTTTAACAAGAGAAAGTATGGCTGTTCTAACCAAATGCTTTGTGAAGCTGAAAATAGGAGTCTGTGTGTCCTAAGAAAAAAACCCCCAAACCTCAGAATGCTGTGATTGTATTTAGTTCTGCAGAGATAAGAAACAGCAAGATGAGAATTGGCATGTTTGGTTAAATTTAAGAAACACTTTGTAACTGCACAGAGGTAGGAAACTTGTTACTGTTATGCCTTCACTGGGCACAGAATTCAAGATCAAAATGCTTTGGATTTTAAAAGCTTACACAATTTCTACAATGAGTTTTCTGTTAAATCTATTCCTGTTTCATAGACCTGTAGATATACTAATAAAACACTAGAGTCCACTTAAATTATCAGCAACAAATGCTGTTGGCTTAAGACATTCTGAGCACTTCCTTTGATCCTCCAGTCTGATAGAGTATCTCACTAGAATCTATATTAAGGCAGCAACACCTGACTGATAAATGTTGAGGAAAAGCTGGTTGTGAGAATGCATAAAAGGCTAAGAATATGGGAAATAATCTAAATAAGATGGACTTATTACAAGGGTATGAAAAGTACTCACTATGAAACCTCGTCAGCCAAATCTGATGAAGTGATGGTACAGCCTTGGCATGTAAAAATATTTGTGTAATATTTAAGTGGTAAGTTTTTAATTTTTAACATTAAAACACCATAGTTAAGATAGAGTTTCTACGTTAAAGAACAAAACACTGTCAGCTCTAACAGTAGCAACACAAATTCCGCTGTTTCTTTAAGCCAAAGAGTCTAGAACCAGAAGATGGGGCCTCTTAGCTTTCCTTTGAAAGAAACTGTAAACATTATAGTGCAGGAAAGGTTGAAAACATACCTTGATTCAACCCTAAGCAGAAAGGCAAGAAAAAATGCAAAATGGAATGTAATAGACTAGAGAGAATGGATGGAGAAGGAACAGATCTGAATCACTGTGGCACTGGGCCCAAACTTGAAGGAGAGGGATCCCAGCATTGCTCCCAAGTGCTGCACACCAGCTTCTCAGCCAACTTGTTCTGCACTGTGAGAAAGTATTGCCAGGGAATATAGATATCTAGCTGTGAAAACATCCTTCATGGCAAATGGTGGGAAATGAAACACTTGAATTTTAAACAACAGGAGGAAAAGGAAGAAACCCTCAAAATGTTTGGGGTTTTAGGGGAAGTTGCCTTGTCTAAGATAGAGAAGGAAAGGATTACTGCTCTTTGCATCTCAACCCATGAATACTTGAAATGAAAAAGGGTTTTCAAGGATGATCAAATTATGGGAAAGGACAGCAGCAATATCACACTTTTTCTCATGATAATCTGCAGTAGATCATCTCTGTCTACTTTTCTCAGCAGGAATCCAATGAGGAGCTGTTCAGTTTGTCATATTCAGCATACTGTGACTTAATTTTTTTATTAGCTGAGAGGATTACTTAATGTAGTCCTAAAAAGGAATTCTTAATATCAACCTGTGCTTGTTCTGTTACTTAGTTTGAATTAGCCTAAATCAAAAACAGTCTTTAAAATTAATGTGAAAATGGTAAACGCAAGAAAATAATAAATTTGGAAAAAAACCTACTTGATAAATAACGTGAACAAAAAACCCCATTCCAGGTTTGATTTTGAAATCTCAGTATGAAAAAAGGGAAAATAAGAGAACATCTTGGTTATGTTGAATTAACTGCCATTACAAAATAGAAATGTTATTTTCACTGCTTTTGCAGCCCTACTGAGATTGGTTATAATCACATGAAAAGATGCTTATTGAGAATCAGGAGACAAAAATCCAAATACTTCAAGAATGCAGTTATGTGAAGAAATCTAAGGTCACAGCAAATTAAACCCCACAACACTGATCTAGCTACTGAAAGGGTTGTATTTCAGTAACAACCAGGTTCTTTTTTTTCCACTTATTTTGGGTTTGAGAAATCATGTTACCTTCATTTTGCTAAAAGGATAGTGAATTGCATACACAATATTCCTTCTTTTCTTTTCTTTTCCTCCTACTTTTTTCCAATTCAAGAAGTGTAGCTTGAAAATGAAGATATGGAATTGGTAGGAAAAGAGGGAAAGGGGAGATCAGTGGGAGATTCAGAATATAACCTAAGCTACACGGAATTCAGCTAAAAGAAAGGTTATACATAAAATTGATAAGATGAAGCCTGAAGATGTAATAAAAATAGTTGTTCTAAATCAATCCATGAATAGTTCTACTTCAAAAGGCAAGTGATATTACAGGAAATAAACTGCCTTACCCAAGTGACTACCACCTGTGGTGAATGCTGGTTAGGTTGGTTATAAAATTGTGGCCTATTCTGGAAACTGCAGCTGGAAAGAAGTGCAAAGGCCTCCAAAATATTAATTTCTGCAGTAAAACCAAAAACCTGTTACATGCATACACCTTCCTCCTCACCGACTCTCACACACATCCACTCCTGGGACAATGATAGAGACCTAAGAGGTGATACCCTATGCTCTGCTTCCTGGGCAATGGCTCTCGTGGAGCAGCCAGCTTGAGAACTGGGTGTTGCTTATGTGATACTCTCCATTTATATTGAAACCTTTCAAGGAGAAGGAACCACCTCCTGTGATGCTCCACATATGCTGTATCTTGTCACATGCTCTGTTGGTACAACTTTCATACAGGGAAACCTACCCAGTGTGACATTCCTTACAAGGAAGGGTAGGTTTTGGGGAAAAAACTTCTTCCTTAGTTTAAATAATAATTTAGCTGTAGTCTGCAACAGAAGTAGCACTCCTTGTCCTACTTAGCTTCAGCAAGTTCTTAACTACTGTAATTGTAAAAGTCATTCATGAAAACATAAACAGTTCTTTGTCTTTTCAATTATAACACAAGTTTGGATTACCAGTGCATTCTCTGATGGCTGGCTCAGTATTTCGTGTCCATCTCTAATATTAAGCTGCAATTAGGGATCTATTCTCTCTGGATTTAATAGCAGTATATTTTCAGCTGCAGAGTTGCTCTGGTGATGGCATACTTAAATTACTTGGCCACATGGGAAACTTTAGAGAGAGTGAGTGACATTATTCAGCTGTGTGGAACACAGGATAGCAGTTTAAATGGAAGGAAAAACAGCCATATTTGATAGATAGTGCTATAGAGGCATCACTTAGGAGTATATATCGGATTTTACCTTCCCTCCAAATTTAATTTTAATAATAAAATAATGACATGTTAAAACAGCAGTCTAATCTACAGTAGAGTAATTTGTTATTTTTTAG
Source organism: Callaeas wilsoni (assembly GCA_013398955.1). Lineage (NCBI taxonomy): Eukaryota > Metazoa > Chordata > Aves > Passeriformes > Callaeidae > Callaeas > Callaeas wilsoni. Next base: position 222,491 of record VWPU01009580.1, read on the forward strand.
CATTTCAAGCTGACTGCTTTCACTAACACACCTTTCTCTGCAGACTAGTACTGAAAAAAGATATATCATCCTTATAAGAACACTTTGAGAATAATAAATGTTTTAAATTAGTACTGGACAGAAGTTTCTCTTCTACTTGGTTTTCATAATATAACACCATGGAGTCTTTCATATAGTTGCATATTAATATTTCATTTCACTTTACAAGCCTGTGTTGTTTAAGGTCTCATTTTTTTCTACCTTACTGAAACATAGCTCTGCTTTGAGGAATGATTCTATAAAGTAACATGATTTTACTATGATCAAGTGTGCTCAGCTCACCATAAAAGTTGTGTGATTGTTTTTCTAGCTCTAAGAGTTTGTCTAAATACAATGCAGCCTTCGTACATGTGTTCTCTTGTGTAGCAGAACATGCATGTGATGAGATCATGGCCCTTTGGCCCCAGTATCACCAGACCCTTAGTCTCTAAACAGTAACAGTAAACAAAGACCTGAAAATAACCTATGAAAATTTCACTGTATATTCTAAAATTGTATAAGCTGAGAGCTCTATTCATGTTTTAGTTACCCACATAAACCAAGTGCATCTATTTCATAAACATTTACTGTAGAGTTTCATTATAATGCTTGCTTGCTACAAACAAGGCTAGTTTGATATATGGAAGTGACATCTCTATTTAACTATACTAGCTGATATAAGTAGACAGGACATGAATATTGGTGTTCTTGAAAGCCAGCCTGCTTTTCACTAAGCTAATTAGATGATGTGATAAGAGTGCATCTGCTCAGATACAAACTTTGTTTCACCTAGTTAGATGCTCACAGATTTGACAGCACTACTGCTAGAACACAAGAATCATATTCCCATTTTTTACCTTCCTATACGAAGGACAAAGATGTTTGTAAAAAATGGTCATCTGCCTGAAATAATCATGTTTCATGTACTTAGAATTAGGTCAATAGCAGGAGCAGAAATACAGGCAGTGGAACCAGTTAATGCCAATGAGAATCACAAAAGCAGATCCTGTAATTAGGAGACAGCAGTATTTTTATTGTCTCTTCTACTGAAATACAGTCACTGAACATTAAATATATATCCTGAGATCTATCCGATATGTGTGATGTGATTTTGGGGGTTTTCCTGTGCAGGGCCAGGAGTTGGACTCAATGATCCATATGGATCCTTCCAACTCACAATATTCTATGTACTCTGAAATTTCAGGTGTAAACAGATCATTTTTTTCTTCATCTGTAAGATATTTGATATTAAATTATATTCTCTCCACCCATCACCATTTTTAAACTATTTTGAATTTTATATGAGCACAGAGATATAAAAGATATAAACCTGGAATGCTTACAAATCATAATTCTTCCTAGTGATCCAAAAGCCAATGAGGAGACCTGAAGTTACCTGACTTTTCTGCTCTGTTAAAAAGCTCATTCTTTCACTTGTGTGTGAAATGGAAACTTTTCCAATTGTTCCTGTTAGAGTTTGTTCTTTCATTTTCCCTTCATTTCCCTTCATTTTCATTTAGAACTGATAAAAATTTAAAGAAATTTTTGGGGTTTAACTTTCAAGGCTCACAGGGCCCCTAACCCAAATATCAGCAACATCTGAATTATGAACATATTTTTGTGTATCTTCACACTGATTGTGGTTGTCATGAAAGTTCAAAGTCTAAACTACTAGATTAGGGATAACCTTTTTACCTGGGCTGTGCTACTTGCCACCACGGACAAGGAAGTGATAGATAATGGGCTGTCCCCTCTCTCACAGCATTCTTGCTGTACTGCTCTACAGCTGCTGGTCCAGCTGCCTCTGCTGAAGGAAAAAGAATAGGCTATATATCAAACCTGGAATAGTGGAGGTATCTGCTGTCTGTATTTGTATGTGCAAACTAGTATTCTACTTACTAAGTAACCCTTACTCAGTTTGTGAGATTCTGTATCTAAATGACAATGTCAGTGTTTATGGTGAAATATCCTCCAGTGTCATTATTTCCACCCTTGTATTTTCTGTAGCAGTATATCTTTCAAGTATCAATGATTATCTGCAATATTTATTCATAAAGCTATCACACAATTAATCATTTAACCCCTTCTGTTTTACTAAGACACTGACAATTTCAAGGTTTAAAAATTGCATTCATGTGAGAGAGGAGCTCACCACTGAAGGCTGTATTCACTTGCAGATGGCATCTGCAGAAGGCTCGCTACACGGTTTTGACTGTTCAAGTTACACTGTTTTAATTACACTTCATCATTGCCCCCAGTTTCTATAAAGCAGCACTTATGTGACAAAGAGCCATGCAAAGCTGTCTGTACAGGAGTGAATTTCACCTTTGGGGACTAATTATAAAGAGGTTTTGGTGATGAACAATTTTGCAATGTTTCAATAAGATAGTTAAATTTCCCCAATGTGTTAAAAAAGAAAATTCAAAAATTAATCCAGAGTGTCAGATTATGATGGGGTTGTGGTATCAAACTGTAAGCACCTCTGGCTGTTTTAATATCTCTTTATCCCCAAATAAATATGACATGAAACATACAGGAAGAACAGCAGTAATAATTCCTACAGTTTCAAAAGAACTGTACTGGGCTTTGTCTCCAGAGCCATTTCTAAGTAACCGGCATTCTGATCCCATAAAAATTAGCTAGGACAGGCAGCTAAAATTAAACAAATTGAAACTATCCCTCACTTCTTCAGCTTCTGCCCTCAATCAGCCTTGGAGTTTTGATCCAACCCTTGTTCAGAAAACTGGAAATGTTTCTATAAAATCAAGTACAAACCCACATAAGAAGTAATCTCTTGGCTGGAAAGTCATTTTCATAGAGAAGATAAACCAGTACCATTAATGTAAAAATAACATCCCTGAAGGTTTGATGAAGCAGGATCCTTGGCTTACCTGGTTCAGTTTTGTTTGGAAAAATAAAACATCCCCAAGGGAGGGAGTGGTGCAAAACTAGTCTCTACAGCATATCTGATTTCTAGGCAGTATTTTCGGAAGGACTAAGAGTTCAAAACCTAGGCAACTATAAAACTTCAGTTGGAAATGCTTTTTTTCTCCTTTTCTCCTCCTTCTCTCTCAGATCTGCCCACCAAGCTTTTTAGTTTTGTTACTTTTTTATTTCATGCCTGAAGAAGTTTCTTAAACAGCAGAAACCTTGAAAGTGAAATAAAAATTATGTTAATTTTGCAAAATGAGAGGGGGATGTTGTTCCTTCCCTACTCTTTATTTAATCATAGAAACCTCAAAATAAAACTCTTCAGATGTGCGACATTTGTGTCCCTATTAAACTGATTCACATCATATAAGCTCAGGGATTCAGTTAAACACCATTCATTTAAAATTCCTCTGTGTCAAATTCATTAGGCTCAATTAGCTGTTTTACAGAAGTGACAAAGTTTATTTTTATGAAATTTCTTTACAAAAAAATGATGTGATCTGCCATCTGTTCCCAAAGTTTTGTTTGTTCCAGTGAAAGCAGAACTGAACTTCGGAGACCTCTACAAGCAATCCCTGAATGTGTCCGTCACCCATAAAAAAAGAACATCTTTATAATGTTCAGAAGGAAATATCCATCAGGTAAGGTTTGCAGTAGAAGCTAATGCATGACAGGTTTGTTTTTAACCAGTCTTATGGCAATTTTTTTTTTTTTCCACAGGAGGGATACTGTTAGTTTGAAACCAATGCATTATCCAAATAAGATTACATTTTAGTTTGTGTTGGTTTTGTCTTCTCTGAGTTACTTTGGATTTTGCCATGTCTTTGAGGTAAGACTGAAAATTTTTGTTGCTGTTTGGAAGGTCAGCATAAGAGACCCAAGGTACTTGCAACAGATCTGAGGTGAAGAAGGAGACGGGTAAGTTGCTGCTTATTTATTGCTGGCTGCCATGATGAAAAGTTAGAGGAAGCAACAGGCTGCCTTTCCGCCTGCACTTCCAGTCTTGCCATTTTCCTGAAAGGCTCCACTAAAAGGTGGTAAGGGCTCCACTCCCATGTAGCCTTGCTTCTGACAGTCTACACAGATACGTAGAAGGATGAATGAGTGGGGAATAACTTCCCCTTCATTGTTCAAACTTGAAGCTCTTCTGCAGTTTTGACACAGTATTGCTGCTGTTAACTCTGCTCATACTCTAGAAGCAGAAGAAAATTGCGTATAGATAGAGTGATTCGGTTCTTTCCAGCCTTGCTCTTTTAACCCATATAGGGGAGTAATGATGCCTTGTCTTTTCTATGGCCTTATTAAATCATGTTTTCTATCACAACCTCCAAATAAGCACAGAAAATGTAAGTTCTTGCTGAAGTGACACTGCTTACAAAGACTGTTATGAGAAGGGGAGCATGTGGGAGGAAGAGGCACTCAAAGACGAACCAGGATCTGAGAAAACTGCAGATCTTGATTTTTCTGTCTAGGGAATTAAAGACTGCTAATTGCTCTCTTGCAAGACATGGGTAGCGATTGTCACATTAGGCTGGTGCGGAGGAATATGTGTCTTGTGCTGGAGGCACAACACGAGGGTGACTGCGCAGAGCAGCACAACCGCCAGTCCAAGTGGTTGTCAAATGCTCCACGTAATCCAATCTGACGTTTGTGTGTTAACTTTCTTGCAGTTACCTTAATCTGACTTCAGTTTGTAGGTTGATAGTAAGCCTTCTCAGGCATGCTCCCAGATACTGAACTGAACAGATTTGGCTCCTAGTTTCCACGCTAGTCTTTTCCAAAGGGGTGGTGGGAGATAATGCTGTGTGACGCCAGTCCCCAGCAAACCTCCCTGTCCGGCTCTACATGACCAACACCTCTATAAAAACTGGACTCAAAGCAAAGCCCTTGAAAACAGACTGGTGAACCGGGCAGCAGTTCAGAGAACTTTGAAAATCCCCCTACGGAGTGAATCTGGCGAGCTGGCTCGGAAGGCACAGCGCTGTGTGACAGCCGCGTCCGTGCGGTGGTGGCAGGGCCGGAGGGGCAGCGGGCTGGCGGCAGCCCTGGGGCAAGTGTGGGCGAGGGGCTGGAAGAGGCGGCGGGGGCACTTGAGCCAGGAGCCCCGCTCCAAGCAGCGCCCAAGGCAGACCGTGGGGTGAAGGCGAGAGCCGCGCCGGTTTTTGAGGTGCTCTGAGCGCGGCACCGTGAGGCGCGGGGCGCCGGGGCCGCTGGCGGGGCCGGCTGTGCTGCCCACCCGGGGAGAAACCTCGGCAGCGGCGCCGCTCCCCTCCCTCACGAACTACAGCTCCCGGCGTGCCTTGCTGTCGCCTGCCCTGGCCGGGCCAGAGCAGGTGGCGCGCTGCCCTGCGGGAGCTGTAGGCCGAGGGGACATCGATGGACAGCGGGGCAGTGGCGGGCAGGGAAGGGTTGTCGGTTCTCGGCCCGGTTCTCGGCCCGGCCCGCGGTCTGTGGGGGAGAACCGGGGCCCGGGCAGGGCGGGCGGAGGGGCGGGGGAGCTGCGGAGAGCGGGAACGCGCGTCAGTCACCCCGCCAGGCGGCGCGCGCGCTCCCCGCGCCGGATGCTGAGGGGGG
>VWPU01009581.1:0-119820 GCA_013398955.1 Callaeas wilsoni
AGGGGAAGGGGAAGGGGAAGGAATAACCTTCCAGTCTCCCCAGGTTGTCACTGCACCATCCCTCTTTCCTCTCTGTCCCTGGAAAAATCACCAGTTTTAGCCATACTCAATAAATTCATGATTTATAAAACTATCAGCCTTTCTATGTATTGTGCCCTAGTTACCCAGGAAAAAAATCCAACCAACCAATCAACCCACTGTTGTTGGTGGGAAGATGCAGTAGTCGGTATACAGTCAAAAAAGGCAAAATCTCCCTATTTTGCTTCCATAAAAACCTCTCCAGAACTTCAGACCACCTCTACTACTACTTTTTACTACTGAATAGCTCCATATTTCACAGTCTCTCTCGTCTGCACACGCCTTGGATTCCCACATGGCCATCCAGGAGCTGAAAAATGTCACGTCTGTTATTAAAAATAACATCCAAACACATTTTCCTTCATTCATTCATAGCAAGAGGTGCTTCTTTCTGCATGAACTTCCAGCCTGCTTCAGCAAGCAGAACTGACTCACTTCTCCCACAAACTACTGCATGCCTTTTACATTATTCATACTCCAAGTTGTTATTTCTCTGCATTAGCAAGCAACAACAAAATACCCAAGGTTTCATTTTCATGTCTTTCAATGAGGTGAAAATGCTGTCGATGGATTTCTTCCTCAAGCAAAAAGTTTGCTGGACCAAGAGTCTGCTGTAATTAAGGTTAGACACCTCAATTAAAAAGAAAATCCAATTTTTGGTGTGTTGTTTCTTTCCGTGAAAGAATCACCGTTTCTGTATGTGATACATGAGTTACAGGATGCTGCCAGATAAAATGCAGCACATAAATATAAAATGATAGAGATTATTAAAGATTATTCTGAGCTAAATAATAAACACACCACAGCAGAATTTTCTTAAAGGTGCTGGACAAACATGCAGAGGATTGGAGATGGAAAAGAAGTAATTAGAGATGTAACTCCCATCCCTGGCCCAGCTGCTATCCCAATCTTCAGGGTGTTTTTCATGGCCTGAAGCTTTCACCAGTTTTAATTTGACAAATGAGGAGTGAGGAAGAAAAATAAAAAAGATAAAAGCCTTATTTAGGACCTCTTCCATATTAATTAAAAACTTACTGATGAGACAGAAGTGGCAAAGCGAGCCATGTTACTGGCCAGAGAGGTTCTGGATGCCTCATCCCTTTAAATGTTCAAGGACAGGTTGGATGAGGCTCTGAGCAACCTGATTTAGTGAGTGGCACCTCTGCCCGCAGCACAGGGCTGGAATTAGATGGTCTTTAAGGTTCCTTCCAACCCAAACCACTCTATGATACCCTATACGTACTAAGTAACAAATAAAATGTCTGCAAATATAAATACATAATTTGGTGACATACTGAACATGTTTGTTTTAACAGTTTGAGTACCAGGTGAATCAGATCCTCTTCTCCCCACTCTCCCTCATCCGTGGTCACCTGAGATGCTCCCACAGAGCAAAGGAACATCCCAACCCTCTTCCTACTCCATTCACTGGCTGCATTTACAGAGCTCTGCTTTGCAGCTAAAAACTGCAAGGTTAACGACAAGATTTTCCATCCTTTCTCAAAATATGGGTGGGAATGATGCAAAGAGCAACAGGATTCCCTTCCTGTTTCTATCACTTCTTATTTTTCTTTCTTTTTTTTTTTTTTAATTCCAAGTTTCCTTTGCAGCAGAACTTGCATAAATTAACGCTGGAGAAGGGTGGAAGGAGCAGAGAGGGAAATGGGAGGGAGGTGTAATGCAATTATAACACCTAAACCAATCTATCACAGAGCTGCAGGGGACAAGGACAGAGAGATCCTGTCGTGAATAATTCCTGCTACTCCTGAGGGCTTCACCAGCTCAGCTCCAGTCTCCAACACCTCCAGCACCAGGAGCAGGAGCTGCCTGTCCCGAGCATCACAGCTAAAACTGACTGGACAATGGAAAGACGTCCTGCTGCCCCGGCCAAGAGTGATGCAGATGGAGCAGAGCCAAACTTTAATCAGAGAAGAACTGATAAACACATCAAGGTGATGAGGGGGGGTTGTTCTGCCAAGGTGAGTTTTGCAGGATTTAGGGCTGGTTGGATGCTGGTGCCACTGGACATGCGTGACCACAAGTCAGGCTGTGCAAAATGCATTTACCAAATGCACCTGCCCTTCCTCTGAGTCAGAGAAATTAACTTTTCCTTTGAAAAAAAAGGCAGGAAAAAAGCGAATGCCACGAAGGAGACAAGAAGTTCCAGATGCTTTGCCTGGAACTTCATGGGAAGAACTGCCGTGATCTCAGTGTGGATGTGGAGCACTGACGTTGTAGAAAGGAGTGGGCAAATTACGAATCGAGTTCAGACTTTCATTGCACAAAAAAAGGAGGGAGAGGCATGAAATCCTCGACTGCGTGCCACCATGTCACTTCCAGAGAGTGGCTTTTCTGACTGCCACCGTACTTCACCTGGCAGTTTTAAAGGTTATGGCTGAAGGGGCTCTTCCAACAAAGCCTTCAATGAACTCTGAGTAAAATAAAAACACACACAAAACAAGCCAACCACAAAAACAAGGCATGGACAAAATTTCTGAGCAAACACCCCCCAGGGGCTGCTGCCTTGCTCTGGAAACCTTCCTGCTACCCTGCCTTCTGCAACACTCTTTCAAATTAATTTACTTGCAGGATCATTCATAGCAGCACCCAGGTTCAGCAAACAGCCAGGCACATCCTACCACAAGGTCAAGAGCAACCTAGAACTGCAATTCCTGTCTGTCCAGCCAGGCAACACAAGTGTGCAGCACCACTCGCATTTCCTGGCAAAATGTTTCCATTTTCAGATATCTGCTACCGGCAGTGAAGCACTCACAAATAATGGATCATGATAGGAGCTCAGAGAAATTTTTTAGAGGAAGCAATTGAGGATAACCAAGTTCAAATCGGACTTAAAGAAAAATCCTGCCAATTCGCACTTGGGAAAACAACAAACAAACCATAAATTAATACAGTACACCCAGCAAATCATACACACTACTTCTCCCTATTTTGACTGGAACAATAAAATCCTATGAGTTCACGACGTTGTCCTCCAGCACTCACCACGGCCTTGCTGGTGTCTAAACTGGAAAGTGGGCTCAGAGGAGACCTTACTGCTGTCTACAACTACCTGAAAGGAGGCTGTGGTGAAGTGGGGGTCAGCCTCTTTTCCCAGGCTTCCAGAGACAGGACAAGGAGGGATAGCCTCAAGTTGTGCCAGGGGAGGTTCAGGTTGGATATAAGGAAAAATTTCCTCACTGAAAGAGTGGTAAAGCATTGGAACAGAGAAGCAGTGGAGCCATCATCCCTGAAAGTGTTCAGAAAAAGAGCAGATGTGCCACTTTACCATATGGTTTAGTGGGTGTGGTGGTGTCAGTTCAAAGGTTGGACCCTGATAATCTTGAAGGTTTTTCCAACCTTAATGATTCTATGACTCTATGATTCCATCTCAAGACACCTCTCCCTGGACATGGTTGACCCAAAGGGCCATTCAACAGCTCCACCAGGTGAGAACAGCAGTGGTACCATCACAGCTGATGGTTACAAAAACTGCCCACAGGCAGCAGAAACCAAGCTGGAAGCTCCCTGAGAGAAAGCTGACATCCAGAATCACCACCCAGCTGGAAAGTCACGGCAATCAGAGGAGACATGCTTGGCCTCAATCCTATTTCTTGTCTTTTTGGGCCAGTAGTGTTATGGAGAGGTCATGGCTGGGAGCCGAAGTGGGTTCCCATGCATGGGGTTGATGGTGAACCTTCTCCAGCTGGTTAAGGACAAGGGCCTGGCTGTAAACATGAGACTTGTGGTGCTCTCACAGCTGCAGAGCAGCTTGCACATTCCAGATCAGCTGCAGACAGGAGGGCAGATGAGTGAGTAAGAAACATACCCAAAACCACCTAATGAGATATTCCTTAATCAACACGAACCCAGATAGGGAAATCTACCTTGATGCAGTAGGATTTGTGAAGTACCTCAAGAGCCACATTTACTCACAGGCATCACAAGGACGAGGACATTCCCTGGCATCAGAAATATTTTGACTTGCAGGAGGTGTCCTGGAGTTGTGATCATTTTCCCACCAAGGCACCAGTTACACCACCTAAAATATACAAACTGAAAACTCTTTTTCTGTTTTTCTTCCTCAAGCTGAATCCCACTTGGATTTTATCTCTTGGGTAACAAGGATACTGATGCAAAAGGAACATCCAAAACCAGAACATCAAATTCCTTATTCCCTAAAGACTGAATAAATGCTGCTTTGACTTTTAAGCTAAAACCTGAGTATTTTAGTTGTTCACTGGGGTTCTGCATATGTGTGTGTCCTGGTGGGGGTGGGATAAGCATAAAACATTCCACACGGAAACAGCATTATCACATTCCCTTTGTAGACATTTTTCTCTTTCTAACAAAGAACTATTCCACAGAATAACCCCTCACATTCACCACCCAGCACAAAAAATATAAATACATTAGTCTACAACTACAAAAGCAGGTGAATAATATCAGGTAGTTTAAATCTTGTTTTTCTTGCTTTGTTCCACTGGTTGCAACCTTTGAGGGACTCAAGCACCTTATTTAGGGTATCTGCTTTGGAATAAAAGGAATCATTTTCCAGACCATAGAGGGGCTAAGAGCCAGATGCACTTTAATCCTTTCTGCTATGGAGAACAGCTGGCTATGTTCCAGTAAACTGTTTTACTTATTTCCCATTTTTATATTTATCTACCCGTAGATATTAAAAAAAAAAACAAAAAAAAAAAAAAAAAGAAGAAGAAAGGGACAAGGCAGGCCAAAGGAGTGGTGAAGGGTTCAAGAGCTGCATCTCCCAAAGCCCATCCATTATCAATTTGATTTCCTCAGCAGAAATCATCTCATTTCCAAGTGGGAAACAAAATCTTCCCCATAAGCACATGAACACCTGCAGATCCAGGATCACATTTTCAGTACAAGTGAAATATCATTCCAGAGGAGGCCGCGGAGATGCTCTGAGGGCTGGAGCCCCTCTTCTTTGGAGACAGGTTGGGAGAGCTGGGGGTGTTCAGCCTGGAGAAGAGAAGGCTCCAGAGGCATCTCAGAGACTATTCAAGGGCATAAAGTGGCTCCAGGAGGGCTGGAGAGGGACTTTGGACAAGGGATGGAGTGACAGGAGAAGGGGGAATGGCTTCAAACTGACAGAGGGGAAATTCAGATTGGATATTAGAAAGAAATTGTGTATTTCTTTATGAGAGGGCAGTGAGACCCTGGCACAGGGTGCCCAGAGAAGCTGTGGCTGCTCCACCCCTGGAAGTGTTCAGGGCCAGGTTGGATGGAGCTTTGAACAGCCTGGTCTACTGGAAGGTGTCCCTACCCATGGCAGGGGGTTGGAACTGGATGGTGTTGAAGATCCCATCCAACCCAAACTGTTCTGTGATTCCATGATTATTTGCAGGATGAGAACATTCTGGGGAGCTGAGAGCAGCATCTGTTTGCAGTAAAGCCTCACTACTTGCCCTCGAGGTTTATTTGCATTCTGTTACACCACGGTGGCTGTGCTGCCAAAACCTCACATGTTTAACAGGAGGAACGAGCCTTTTGTATTAGGAATTTAAAAATAAATATATTTAAAATATATTATACTCAGCCACCAAACCCACCTCCCTCCTGACAGACATCCCTGCTCTAAAAAAAAAATACAACTCAAAGGGACTCTCTCAACCTCCTGGTTTCCCCGAGAACAAAGTGGATGCTATTTAAATCCCGTGACAATCTACAGCACACAAAGGACAGGGGAATTGAAGTTTGGAGAGAAATGACGTAATATGGTGAAAAATAATAATCAAAGGCTGAATTCTGCTGTTTCCAACAGGCAGCTCAGCATCCATAGCTGTGTTCTCCTACAGGAGCATCCTGTCAAAAAGCAACATTAAGTTTCTACAGCCCATATATAGCAGTGACATTTTTATTCTGCTAATTGATTAAAAAAGGAGGCAAACATAAAATCAACTTTTGAACTACCTATGAGCAGTAGCTTTTTGGCATGGAATGATTTTATTTGAGATGAGGGCAGAGTCTTTAAAACAGCACGTTTGCCATGGACAAAGCTCTCTGCAGGCATCTTCTCTTGCCTGCAAGGATGATAATTATTTTCAGAGGAATAAATCCTAACTCGTAGTTTGCAACATCTCTTGCAGCCCTTTGAAACAGCATGATCTGAATTCTTTTCAGTGCTGCACTGCTGACCTTCACACATATAATATTACATTCATTAAATATCCTTTCTAGAATTGTTGCTGAGATCTGCCACTCTGGACAACTTTTCCTGTCCAAGACTGTAACTCCACACCATGGAAGGAGAGGACTGTGGGTAATACCCATCTCAAAAGGGTCTGATGCTTCTATTTTTTATTTTCATGCATTAATTTGCAAAACAGATTAGGAATAACTAGAAACTTGTTAATTTACAGTGCTGGTAGGCCCCACTGCAAAAGCAACTACGACTCTGTGGCAGGGAAAAGCAAAGTTCTCTAGATTTAGTTATTTGCCATTTAATTCATGGACAGAGTTGTAGCTGTTTACAATTTTGTAACTTTCTGAAGCTTTTTGATGTTGGGGGGAAAGGAGTGAAGACCGATTTTAACGCACACATTCAAACAAAGCACATTTTAATGCTTAACAGGGACATTTTGATGCATCAGTAGATGTCACACCTTTGGAATCCACAGTAAATACACGCTGTGGGAATCAACACATCATCGCTGCTTCTAGAAGCATCAGAAATGGGCCAAAAATGGATTAGACGTTGATATCTTTTGGCTGGAAAATAAAGCAGATTGCTTCTCAGGAAGGCACTCAGAGCCCAATTTCCCAACCTCGCTGCAAGCAGTGGCACAGAGTTATTTACAGGCAACAGGGGCCTACACGAAAATTTACTGACTGCAATTGATGCTTTCCTCTTCATTTCTAATTCCTTCTGCTCAGCATTTTCCAGCCTGTGCCCTATGGACGACTTTGCCCTTTACCGAGGACATCACAACCCTGATTTTTTTGCCAAGCAATCTAAAACATGACATTTTAAAGGCATCTAGGACTCCAAAGGACTTCCACGTAGCTCCTCTAGATCACATACAAGTCCAATCAGAGAAGAGTGGTTGTATCTAAAGTTGTAAATCCTCTCTGGCTGCCAGATCTGGAGTCAGACACTTCAGAGACACTGTGAGATGGGTGGGCTGATTGCACGATCCACATCCTAAATTCACCTAAGCATTTTCATCTACCAAAATCTCTGTTATCACAAAACCATGGGACCCTTAGAAATGCTCTTCTCATTCCTTTTCCAGGGTAACTGGGTGGTTTGTAGCATTTAGTAGGTGGAAAAGGGGCAGAAAGAGAGTAGAGCCACAGAAGTAGATACTCTTGTTGATGGCTCTTGCAGAAAGCCATCAAATGTCTACAAAATGTCATAAAAGGAGCTTAAAATGGGATACAATGACCCAGATCTATTCTAATCGGCCTAAACTGCTACAAATTTCTTCAAAGACTTTCTGTCTGCCTAGTCAAGGACCACCCAAAACTACTCCTCAAAACACAATGTGCCAAACACACCAAAATGCTGTTTTCCAGATGCTCTTTCAAGAGACCAGGGCAGCGTGCACCACAGACTTCATCTCTCAATAAACCAAAGCCTCCCTACACACATCCATTAGGATTAAAAAACATCCAGGGATCACAGAAGCAGCATGGATCCAAGAGAAATTCAAGAACACTGATCGTTCTGGGAGGGTATCTGCCACAAAAATGTTATTTTCCAATATTTCACTTGTGATCTCCAAGGAAAGGCAATTACTGGTTTACTTCGTGTGTAGAGACGTAGGGGAACACCTGAACTTAGCAGCAGACAACTCAAAGGATGGCCTGGTCTCGTGGGAGGTGTCCCTGCCCATGGCAGGGAGGGTGGAATGAGAAGATCTTGAAGGTCTCTTCCAACCCAAACAATTCCATGATTCTGTGACAAGAGCACTTCAAGATGTGAACATGAGGGAAGCAGACAGCTTCTGGGTAAACCATCCAAAATGATTTTTGGAACATTTTCTTAAAGGCAATGAATTCAACAAGAGCAGAACAGGGACTGAGGCAAGCCCTCCTGCAGCACTGGTTCTTTGCCTCCCACCTTTGGATCAGCCCCTCCTGGGAAACTCTAGGAACTTAAAAAAATAATTATAAAATGCTAAACTAATAATAATTGTATTGTAAAATAAAAATAATTGTAAAATGTTAAAAAATAATTGTTAAATGCTAAACTAAAACACAAGGAAAGGTCAAATTGAATTACTGCATTGGAGATAATTTTTTAGATTTATCTTCCCACTGTGTGCAGTTCTCAGTGTTCCTGGAGATGCAGAGGAAGGGATTTTGGAAAGAACAAAAATGAGAGTGGTGAGGCACTGGAAGGGTTGCCCAGAGAATTTTTTGCCTGCTCAATCCCTGGATTTGTTCGAGGTCAGGTTGGATGGGAGCAATCTGGTCTAGTGGAAGGTGTCCCTGCCCATGGCAGGGGGGTGAAACGAGATGAGCTTTAAGATCTTTTCCAACTCAAACCATTCTGTGAAGGGGAAGAAAAGCTCAACATGGAAGTTTGGGATGAGTAATAACGGCAGATCTCTCTCAACCTCCCAGAAATGGTTTTGTAGCTGTACTGGGAAAGGAGGGGGAGGTTCAGAACTGCAAAGTGAAGATGAAAACTCAGTTACTTCTCCACAGCCAGAACCACTTGCGAGCAACAAAAAAATTGGTTACAGAGAAACCTAAAGACTCAGCCTCTATTTTATAAACGAGAATGACACTGACCTACTTTCCAGCACACTTGCAAAGCTGCTGGAGATGCCACAATGAAAGGCACTACAGAAACCTAAACACTGCCTCAGATACACAGCAATAAGGTTATCGCTGAAATGCAGCAAGGCACTTTCCACAGTGAAGGTAACAGATAATGGATCAAATAATACAGAGAGCTGGAAATTTTTTTTTTTTTTTTTTTTTGAAAATATTAAGTTTTTAAAAAGTGTTCAGGACATACTCTTGCAAATGGTGCCCCAGATCTTTTAATAATCACAAAAGCAAGACTAACTTCTTTACGTGGCAAGGATTGTCTCTGGAAGAACCTCGCAAGATAATCTGCATGGAGCTCAAATTATTAGCTTAAAATATGAAGATGAGCTGATCCAGCCAGGATTCACATCTATATGGTAATAAGGAATTCATCAGGTCTTAGGTGATCCAAAGGAAGCCCTCTGTGGTAAAATGGAGGAATGTAGAAAGAACAGAAATTTCTTTGGTGGAAAGAAAAAGAGGTCTTGGACACTGTACAATATATTTAGCTTTGCTAGGGAAAAAAGCAAAGCTGGGCCGTTGAGTTCTTTAGAAATAACTTGGTTTCTTGCTTGCATTTGTACAGCCACGCAAATGAAGCTCAAGCATCCACCAAGATGTACATTAAAATTATTATTTCTTTTCAAAATGCTGAATTTGCCCTTACCATTTATAGAGACAAGTTTTCAAATCTTCTGCTGCAGCAGTTCCTCCCCACATTCCCACTGCCTATGAAAAGACATTCTTTCCTCCAAATGGGAAAAGAAAGTCAATCTTTGCAGGATGGGGGCTTTGGTAAGCAGAATGGGAGTGTGTCTGCACAGATTACCAAAAAAACCAAGAAAAAATGGAGATAAAGATAGTAGGTCCATCAGGAAAGCTTTGAAAATGTGAAAAATAACCATCAGCTCTTGATTTCAAGAGCTCTATTGCACCAATCAGCATTTGGTCCTTTCATTTCAGCCATAAAACCACCACCTGCTCAACCCTTTATATTTCTTCAGAAGTCCTATTCAGACATAAAAATGAAATCGCAGAATCATAGAATAGGTTGGGTTGGAAAGACCCTTTGAAGGTCACCTAGTTTCAACCCCTGCAATGAGCAGGGACATCCTCCACCAGACCAGTTCGCTCAGAGCCCTGTCCAACCTCACCCTGAGAGTTTCCAGGGATAGGGAGGCCACAGCTTCTCTGAGCAACCTGTGCCAGGGCCTCAATACCCTCAGCATAAAAAATTTCTTCTTAATCTCTAGTCTAAATCTACCTTGCTTTAATTTAAAACCATTATCCCTTGTCCTATCAATCTATACCTCACGAAAAACCTGTCCTCACGTTTTTATAAATTCCTTTTAGTACCCAAAGGCCCCAGTAAAGCTCTCCCTAAGGGGAGGGCAATTAAATCCTTTAAACAAGAAAGAGAATATCTGGAATTAACCATTCAGAAGCCATCAGTTATGAAGGAACACAGTCTGCAGTCCAGTAACACATAGAAACTTCAGCTGTTTCACAGGAAACGCATCTCAAAGATGTTTTAAATCCCAGACTCATTGGGAACAGCCAGTCCTGCTCCCAGCAGGACTCGCCCACCCTGCGAGCACCTGCGTCTGTGAAGGTGACCCCCAGCATGGGCTAATCCATCCCAGCCAGGTCACCCAGGCATCGACACCTCCAGGGGGTATTTTCCCATCCTCTGGACTGCTTGCCTTGTAATAACTCAAGCCGTGGTGCTCCCAGTGCCCCTCCTCAGAGGCCATTTCACACCTTCATAGATCTCGCTCTGAAGGCATTTTTCCTCCCAGTCTAATCTTCGGAAAAATTTGACAGCAATAAAAATGTAATAAACCAACCAGTCGGATTATATATAGACTGCAGTCTGAGAAAGATGAAAGGCTGTATTGTTAAGAGATATAATTCCAGTGGCTCCCACAGTGTAGCCTGTGCCTACACAGAGGAAGAAAAGGAACTGAAGCAGCTTATATTTTGTCTTATAAGTCGCCTAAAATAAACCCAGCTTCTGATCCTCGGCTCACATCAAGAGAACGGCGCTGAGAAAGCCAATAAAGACCTGCCAAATATCTCATGAGGACAAAATACCTGTGTGTTCTACCCAGCTCTTGCCAATGCATCAAGTGGAGTGATATGGGGAAGGCAAAGGAGGACTGTGTGCCTGGAAATCAAATATTCAAGAGCAGAAGAAAACATTCACAGAGTTATTCTGCTCTGGGTCATTTTGAAGAGAAATCACTGCCATCAGATTGTGATGAGCAGTAACTGTGTGGCTACAGTACCTCTGCAAGTACTCTTAATTTCATTTATATTGGTAGACATCAAAATGCTCTTAATTTAATTTCTATTGGTAGATGTTAAAAAACAAACAAACAGTAAAAAAAACCTACTGTGCCTCAAGGAAGACAAAATAAAAATAAAAAATTCAGTCATAGGCCTGATCGAAGATAAATTGCAGCTTCTATAATAACAACAATAATTTATTCCACAGTGGCACTGGACAGCAGATGATTAAAGAAGAGCAAAGGTCTCCACGTGTCTGGATTTACACCAGGCCATTCAATCCACCACGTTACAGGAGCAGCAATTAATCACTTCTGGAGAAGGGAGGCATCTTAAGAAAATCTTGAGGTTTCAGAAGTGAGTTGTAACACCTTTAGGAGAGCAGTTTGTCTCCTCAAGAGCTGAGACATCTTGAAAAAATGGTAACTTACAAGATTTTAGCTTGTCTTTTTAGAGAAAATGCTGTCATCCTTTCATGTTAAGGAAAAACAAAACAAAAGAAAAGAAAAGAAAAAAAAATCGTAAGAAACTGTTTAGACCCACAAATTCAGATGCAACCAGCATTCACCAAAAAGATCAATGGGACAAAACTGAAGACAGCATTAAATATAATTTGAGTGCAAAACTCTTGGAGCAAGAGTAAGAAGGTACAACACATCATCAGAAGACATCTAAAGAAAATATCTCCTTTTTTGTTCATAATTTTCTGACTGCTGCCTCATCAACCCAACAGCCAAATTTTCTGCCCAGCTTCCAATCCTACTTAGAGAAATGAAAATTCCAATCTGAGAACAGCTGTTCAAGAAATAAATCTGTCCAATAGCTTAATGGCAGAACTGCAAGAAGGGTAATTTCCCAGTTACCATCAGAGGTGTTCTGGAGACCTGCAACTTCCTGCTGAACACAGGGTAAATCTGTGCAGATCCATTTCATGGGGTAGGAGCTCCCTGACATTCTCCCCTAAGATAAGACAAACTCAGAGTCAAAGAGAATCACATTCAGATTTATATTTACATCTTTCACTAAATCTGGACTTTAAATTTCACCAGTGTGGACTCTTGGTCAAAGAATGATCTTCCAGTAAACCAACTGGAGGTCAAATCACCAGCCTCTGTCTTCTCACTGTTGGGGCTCACTTTGGCTCTGAGTCCTCCTGGTCATCACTCTTTCCCATCAGTTGACTCCTCAAGACTCCCTCAACAAAAATAACTTTCCCCAGTCTTTACAGACCAGTTCCTCAGGTCATGGAAGTCAAATTTGATCTTTATTATGTGGGCAGGGACAAAGAGAAGATCCTGCAACGTTTTGACTACAAAAAAGATTAGAAGTTCATTCAATTCAGATTAGAAGCTCAACTATATCCGTATGTTTTTATTTTAGTTCTTTTTTTTCCCCCTGAATCCAGAATTCTATACATATAAAGGCTCTAAAAAAAGTCTATTGAAATAAAAAAAAAATTACAGTATGAAAGAACTTGTACTGAATTAAAGTATTCAGGAAGAAAAATAATTTCACCAGTGGAACCATAGTTTTAAAAATCGATATTTTGGTTCACTTCACTTAAAACCAGGCAGCTGCTTTCACAGTCACTCAAAAAGATGATGGAGAACCTGAAAAAGTGAAAGAAGGGCAGCATGATGGGAGAGAAAAGTTGAGCAAAAGTAAAATATTTTTGGAAAAAGCTTCTACAAATGCATTGCTCGAAAAAGATCATGGAAGCCACGCCCCATTCCACAATATAAAATCCTCATTCTTCATTCTTGACTGGCACTCAGTTCCTTCCCCTCGTATCCTTTCTAAAACACAGCAGCAGGACATGATCACAGAAGGTTAGAAAAAGGCCACACGAATTCTCATCTGCACTCAGACCTTCAAACGGAAGGAGGATCTCAACAATTGTTACCTGATGATGTATTTGAAAACACATTAAAGAATAAAATGCAGCCAAACAAAAAATAACGATCACTGAGCAAAAGCTGCTGGAAGAGGAACGACAACGCCAACCAGGAGATTGATTTTGCGTCATCTTTTACACAGAGAAGAATATTACAGAGAGGAAGTTTGACAGACCAAATAAATTTGTGTTGGTTTGACTCTTCCATCCCCAATCAAATAATCATGATCTACAGAGAAAAAGCCAGGTAAGCGGAGAACAGAAACAGAACAGGAAAAAAAAAAACACAGCACCAGCCCCAAAAATGAAAATCTGTCCTAATAAAGATCAGAATAATGAAGGTTCTTTATAAAAATTAAAATGAGAAAAAACCCCTTTATACTAGATAGAGAGATAGCAAGTAATGAAGGAAATTTCATCCTACATTAGCTAAGAAACTCTGTTCTCCCAAGCCCTTGGAGGGCATCTCAGCTGGGAAGCAAAGCTCAAAGGTCTCAGCTTAGTCCTTCTTGACAGCACTTCACACCAAAAGCCCTTGGGAAGCCAGTTTCCTTCTCTATGAATTGGTAACATCAGTACCTGACAGTCCTCCAGGTGCTCCATGAGAAAAAAAAAATTAAAAAAAAGAAAAAAAAAAAAGATGATTTTGATTGCATCATTCAGCAATACACCAGAAGAAATTCTACGAGTCCATGTGGAGATCCACTCCCACATGAGAATTATGTTTTTCAGCACACTTAAATACCATCTGCAAGAGAGATAAGGAACTGGAAGACACAGAGCTTCAAAACATGATCATCAGTCATCCTCTCTCTCTAAAACTACCAAGTGCTAAAAAGAGCCACATCACGAGGGTGCAAGCAAAGATGTGGGGCTGATTAATAATTAATCAATAAACACTTCCCAGTCCTACTGGGCTGACATAGGAGGAATGAGCCCACGGGGCAGAGGAAAGCTCTGTGTCACGGAGGAAAAGGGTGAGCAATGAAAGGCTAACACACATTTTGCCCACAAACTTGACACCTACATATTGCTCCAAGCCTCATCCAACCTGGGAGTCTTCAAGGCTGGAAGGGGCTTGGAGCAACCTGGTCCAGTGGAAGGTGTCCTTGCCCATGGCAGGTGTTGGAATTGGATGATCTCTAAAGTCCCTTCCAAAACCCAAACCATTCTGTGATTTTAGGATTATGTACAGATGTACTTCAGACTTCACGCAAAGGCCTCTACAACATCAGATGATTTTTTTTCTTCCCCTTTTATCTTCATGGAATCTGCATTAGATCCTGTGTTTTTGGGCTGAAAGCTTCGGTGCAGAATTTATTTCACCACTATTACAAGGTACATTACACTAATTAGGACAAACATTACGGCCTGCTCTGTGCCCTGCGATAAATCACACAGTGCTGTGGTCTGGGGTAAACATTGCCGTACATCTCTGGACACTACTGCACGTTTGACCACTTCCATAAATACAACTATTTCTGTGGTACAAGTATGATTGGCTACAGGGACTAATTTATCACCATTTTCTTTCAGCACATAAACAGCGTAGTAAATTCTGTAGCTCCCGGGGGGGGGGGGGCGGAAAAAAATAAAAAAGGAGGCAGCAGTGGGATTTCCTTCAGTGAAGTAGCATCAGTTGTATTTTTCCTTCAGTAACGCACCAATTGTTCTTCATTTTCCAAAAATATACTCACTGTGTCATGTCTAGTGTGCAGTCAGAGAGAGGTTTCTGGCTTTCAAGCTTGTCACACCTGAGAAATTGAGGTGAAGGGAGGACAGCAGGCTCAGGTTCATAGTTTTTAAAGACTTTGGTGGTATTATGAGCTTTCCTTCCAACTATCCCCATACAGGTTTGTTCATACACAAAAGCTCCATTTCAGAGGTAAATCTTATCATTCCATCAAATGTGCTGAATTTCGCGCACTGGCCAACAAATATGGGAGGGGGAGAAATCCTGACAAAATATTCCTGCAGAGAAGCAGCAGAGGTTGGATGCTCAATGTCCCACACACACATCAGATGTGCCACCAGGAGCCTGGCACGCTTTCCCTGGGGGGGAAGCTTTATGTCAACATGTTCAGGCTCCATCTAGAGCAATTGAGACAGTTTTATAGGCTGTGTCCTCTCTGGGACAGAAGAACCAGAGCTGGAGCATCACCTGGGAGTCAGAGCATCACGGGAGTCAGAGTACCACCCAGCTAGAGCAGCGCAAATGCGTCCTGGGACTGGCAGAATTTAATTTCATAATTAGATATCCAAACTTAGTGTAGCGTTCTAAGCACACAGTATCCACTGACTCACTGTCCTCAAGCCAAACCATCCAAAAAGCACTAAAAAAATATGCATAGACAAAAAAAAAGTTCCACCCTGGATGATATTCCAGGTCAAGCCCCTGTTCCTCTCCCTATGGTAGAACTCGCCAGAACGGACCGTCACTTAAATAGCCAAAAACACTCCCTCCACCCCCACCAGATACACCAAGAGAAAAACCAGCCTGCAAGACAGTGGTTGGGGTTTTGTCCTTCCTGGACACTCCACACTCACCACTGGCACAGGAATCTCTGCTGCATTGAGACTTTTCTCCTCTGGCAAACGCCCTATGGACCACACAGTGATTCCCAAAGTGCTTTGAACAGGTAAATGATGCCAGCACAGGCCTAGCAAAATTTTCATGGACAATCCCACAGGCAGGACAGCTCTGGTGCTCTCTCTATAGCATGGAGCCCACAGAATGTCATCATTTACAAATGTGTCCTGGACACAAAGGACAAAATTCAGAAAGCAATAGCAACTTTGCCTTCAGGCCTGCCTTACCCAGAATGAGACTTGAAAGAACAAAGGAGAGTCCAAGGTCCCAGAAAAGCCACCAAAAAAAGAAACAGCTTTAATATCGTGCAAATGACAAAGGGAGAAGGAGATTAGGTGTTTTGAAAGGAGACCAGAAAATCATGTATCAACATGGAACCCAAATTCAGCAGCAGACAACCTGACAGGCAGATGTGACAGCACAGAGAGGAGATCCGACAGAATGAGACAGCTGCTTAAAACTTAAAAGGATTGTGATTATGGCTTAGATCCATACACAGGTATGGCCTGGAAATAAAGGACAATAAAGGACATCTCCATGTTTCAAAGTTTTGAGGGGTATCTCAGACAGGTCTATGGCCTTTGGCCAGTTTAAAGATTGGGATGTGGGTTAGCCCAGACTGGAGATGTGGTAGGATATGTACCCTTAAAACCCCCTTGATCCCAGCAGGAGCCTTATTTCATGAACTAAGAGGAGGATCCCTGAAGTTGTCTTGTGCAGGAGGAAAGAACACAAACCAGCTTCCACAGGCTGGTGGGATGGGACTTCACAGCCCAGCGTGAGCAAACATGACCAGCATCATGTACAGATTTGTTCTTCAGACCTAAACAGATTCCTAAGAAGGCTTCTATGTGTGTTGTTACCTGAAGATCCTTCTTTGCATTGCGACTGCAGTCAGATTAACATTTCCACTACACTGAATTTGACAGTCAAGAGAGATGAATGTCAGCAGCCCAAGCAGCAGATCAGTCAACACACAAAACCCAGACAGCTCAACACGAACAAAAGCCAAAAAGTGTTAAGCTCTGCAGCCACTCCATTTCCATTCCTTAGGTTCAAAAATGGCATTTTAGAGCTCAGCCATGCCTTGTATTGCCATTAAATGGGAATATTTCAAAAGGTGCTGCATCAACAACTGAGAGTAGAGTTGTGTGGCACAACTATAGCAGCAAGCCCTTGGCTTGACCAAAGGACCAAAGTCCTCCAGAAAGGTCTAAAATAGGGCTTCAGTAGGAGAAAACACCAAAGCTCATCCTATTAATAGCCAGAGAAATGTCCAACTGTGAACAATCACCTGATATCCTGAAACAATCCTGCTGCGGGCACTCCCACATGTAATGGATCAGCAAACCCCCATATCTCAGTTCAAGGGGAAGAGCAAATTCCAGATTAAACCAATGGGAGGTGATGGAAAATAAGGATGGGCGCCCCTATCATCACACCCAGGTGAGGAGGTTGGACCACACAGGCAATGGCCACAGCTATAGAATCACAGAATATCCTGCGCTGGAAGGGATCCACAAGGATCATCAAAATCCATCTCCTGGCCCTGCACAGGACACCCCTGAATCCCACCATGTGCCTATAGATGTACCAAAGCGTTCTTGCACGCACACACCAGTCCTAAAAAAACAGTATTGAAAGTTAGGATAGCAGCTTCCAGCTCCTCTTTCCCAGACACCCTAGAGACTCATATTACTTCCTCAATTACTTTGAGGGAAGAGCCAAGAAAAACAAGGCTGTGGTCCAGACATCTCTGCTGAGCCCACAGGGAAGACTGGGCAGTGGTTAGAGGATTGCAAACCAGGAGTTTGTTCCGAAAGAGAAAAATCCACAGCCTCAGACCTCCCACAGGAGTTGAGCTCTTTCCTCCTCGGTATAAATTTACGTTATGTCCAGCTGCAAGGCATAAGTGGCCAAGTTGTGATATGCAGGAGGAAATTGAGCCAACAAGACACCACTGTGCACTGTGCCTGTGTCTGAAGGACAGAATTAGGGCTGGGCAGTCCTTCCTGGCTCCAGCAGGCACTGAGCAGATTCCTCGGTGTCCAACTGCTTGTCCAGCTCAGAGCATCTCCTTCAGCACCTCCGACCACTTCACTCAGCCTGTTCTTCCTCAGGTGGAGGACACGAAAAACTTCTGATATGGAGTCAACACACGGTGGAGGCTGAGCAAACAAACTCGCTGAACACACGCTGCCACGAGCCAAAGGCACAAGGAGTTCACAAAATAACACTTTGCTACAGACAACCAGGCAGAACGAGACGATCTCTAAGGCCCCTTCCAATCCAAACCATCCTGTGATTAAGAGCCCAATTACTTCCCAAGAGCTGGGCTAAACCAAAACGAAAAGTGTGAAGATCTGGACCTGGAGATGCAGCCATACCAGCATAACCTGAAATAGCTCTGTCTTCATCATAATCCCACTACAAGATATCCAAGATTCTGGCTGAGGACATGCGGGAAATTGAGACTTTGCCAACAACTTTCAAAAGTCACTAACAGCAATTCCAAACAGTGCCAAACTCTTGCTAACTAAAAAGTAAGAGTGGGTACTCACTAAACCTTGCAAGTTTCTTTTTCTGACTCACAGGCTCATTGATTTCCTCCCATAGAGGACAAACCCTGCTGGTTTTCCATTTGAGCAGTGGGATTGAAAAGCTCATACAAACACATGTACAAACAAAGCGGCCCTGTAGCTACCACTCTGCTCAGAAATGAGATTAATTGCCACCAGTAAAGCTATTATATTACCTGAAGGTCTGTGGGATATATAGGTATTTCATGAATTAAGATAAAGGTGCAATTACTTTAAGTAAACAGGTGTAGAGTTTTTAAAACACAGAGTTGTGTTTTATACTAAATTTCAGGGTTTCCTGAGAACATCTGCAGGCAGAAAGAGGACAAAAAAAGCCTCAGAAGAATGTAAACACAAAAGACAGAAAAGTCAAGGTTAGTTTTATCCAGGTCATGACTTTTCAAAAGTTGGGATTTTGTTTGTTTTGCTCTCATTAGAGGGAAAAAAAATTATGGGTGGGTTCACAGCATGGGTCTGTGCCAGTGCACTTCTCCTTGGATAACATCAGATCCTCGCAAATCCTGTCAGAGCATTGCCAAAGCTGATCTGACTGGGTGTGACAGAGTCAGAAAGCTCTTCCCCATCAAAATCAGTTAGGACATAATAGAAAGTCTATCAACTTTCAGTCCTGTAAATATTAACTTTCAAAAGCTATTGCAAAACACAGTCTTTTGGGTTTTCTGAAGGAGAAAATTGTTCATTGTTTCAATACCATAAGTCAACTTCTCTACTACCCAACTTTTTTCCTCTCCTTGTTCTCTTACAAATAATTACAAACCCAAATTTTTAGAGTATATTGCAAATAACCCATCAGCCTGTAGGCTGTCCTCCCCCCATCCATATTCATCTCTCACCATATTTAAGTACCTGCTAAATTAGACAGTAAAGGTTTGATTTTAATTATGGCTGCCCTATAGAAGCAACAGAGACCACATAAGGTATTACAAACACAGTTCTGAAAAGACAATTTGAGCTGTTTACCAGAAATGTCATTTGTGAGATTGGTTTTGAGCGAAAAAACCACTTAGTCCATCCAAAGCCAACGGCCTCTGCAGGGCAGGTCTGGGAAAACATCACCTCAGCCAAGGAGCAGCATTTAGAATCATGGAATGGTTTGGGTTGGAAGGGACCTTCAAGACCATCTCATTCCGACCCCCTGCCATGGGCAGGGACGTTTTCCACTAGGCTCCTCAGAGCTCCATCCAAACTGGCCTTGAACACTCTAAGAACCATTTTCTTCTAAAAATCCCCCACTGCACTGACAAGAAAGGTGGGGAGAAACTTTTCAGCAAGGCTTGTTGTGATAGGACAAGGGGGAATGGTTTTACGCTAAAAGAAGGTTGATTAAGATTAGATATAAGGAAGAAATTTTTTATGCTGTTGGTGGTAAAACACTGGAAAAGGCTTCCCAGAGAGGTGGTGGATACCCCCCAGAAACATTCCAGGTCAGGCTGGATGGGGCTCTCAGCAACGTGATCTGGTTGAAGATGTCCCTGATCATTGGACTTTGTGACCTTTAACGGCCCCTTTTAACCTGAACTATTCTATGATTCGTGTCTTGTAGAGCTTCCCAGCACTGAGCTTCTTTGTTTAACCTGCTTTCACTGTAGACACAGTAGGGAAAGGAAAAGGAAGGAAGGGGAAAAAAAGAAAAATGGAAGGGCAGGAAGGAAGGAAAGGGAGAAAAAAGTAAGGCAGATCTGGAGACACTGGGGGAAAGGAAAAGTACAGGAAAAGGAAGGGAAAGGACAGGGAAATGGACAGGGAAAGGAAGAGGGAAAGGGGAGAAAAAAGTATCTAACACAGGGTTTTTCTTGTCCAATTTAAAGGTCAGAGAAAGAATGGAAATACCATCTTTCCTTAACTGGCACTGAGAGGGTATGGAGCTATTTAAAAATATAGTGATATGCCAAATTTACTAATTCCTACAAAAATCAATGTCCCCAGCCACAGGTTTTTGTTTGCTAGTAGAGGTCTTGCACGTGCTTTAGTTAACTGAGCTTTGGTCGATACATGACGTAATTTTATGTATTTTTA
This sequence comes from Callaeas wilsoni, assembly GCA_013398955.1. NCBI lineage: Eukaryota > Metazoa > Chordata > Aves > Passeriformes > Callaeidae > Callaeas > Callaeas wilsoni. The sequence continues at coordinate 20,252 of VWPU01009581.1, forward strand.
TTATAAAAATGCCTCCAGTGTGACAAAAGGCTGGTTTTAAGTGCAGGGGAGGAAACAGACTGTTCAGTGCCCCTGGCAACAGCTTAATGAGAAAGCACAGATATTTTAAATTGCTTTTTAATCACTTCTAGATATGTCACCCCCCAAATTGTAACCACTTACTGAACAACTGCACCTTATTGGGAATGAGCAATGCCAGCAGGCACAGACAATATTTTGGATTTGGCAAAGGTGCTCTGATCCCAGTGTGGCCTTTGGAATAATATCCACACACAACAGCACTGACGTTGAGTGTCTTTTCAAGTCTCTGTTCACAGTTTTTAAAATTTATTTCTGCATTTATTTATTTTTATGTTCCATTTAAAAAACAAAATTGATAGATTTCTGTACCTGTTTCTCAGCTGCTCTCAAAACAGACAGAGAACATTTTTTTCTAACTCAAAATACAGTCCTAACTCAAAAGTTTCCAGGACAAGATCCATCCTGGCTGGCCAGCTTGAGCCAGGGCAGATCATCTCAGGCAATTACATTGCTGAGGAGACTGGGATTGATGACACAAACCAACCTGCAGAAACAACTTTAAAACAACAAACATTGATTCAAAACATCTTGAAATGCTGAAATGCTCTCCCTAAGTGACAGGCACTGTGCCCTGGCCTCTCCCCTTCATTATCCTGACCGTCCTTGACTTTATGAACTCTCCTGCCCTGCTATAGGTTGTAGCTATCTGGAAAATGAGAGTGGGAAGCAGAGCTGAGCTGGGAAGTCACAAAGAATTTCTAAGTTTCATCAGCATTTCAAATTTTATAGAAAACCTGTCATTTTAGAAGAGAGTGATGTCCTTTCCCTTGGAATTCATACAACAGATTTGGATAGTGCCACAGGGTTTCCTTCTTTTACTCTTTGATGCTGGGTGAGTATTTTTTGGGCTCTGGAGATCGTTCATGGGCAATCACTGCTTGTTTGTCTTCCCTCTGCTCTGTAGCTGCCAACACAATCCTCTTCCAAACCTACACACAGTTCAACATTGTGATCCATCTCCGAGGGATGCCGATCACAATGTTGAACTGTGTGTAGGTTTGGAAGAGCATTTCATTGTTGGAAAAAGATGATCTTTAAGGTCCCTTCCAACCCAAAGCATTTTATGGATTCTGTGATTCCCAGAGAACCCGCTCTAACACCACCCCTTACATAGTATCTCCATTTTTACATACTGTGAGAGGACAAAAAAAAAAGAGGGAAGATCTCAACCATGGCTCCATAAAATAACCTCAATTTTGCAGCAAGCAAGCTGGAGGGCTGCCATTTCATTCAGCTGAAAGATAAATACATCCAGCCTTTTGGATCTCTAAAGGCAGAAGTAACTCACCCCAGTTTCCTCCTCTCTGCTCAGGAAAATAAAGGGACATCTGGATTTACCTCTTTTGCTGGTACCTTGCACAACAGCAGCTCTAGGCTGTCATCCCAAACCAGCACAGGAACCGCCTGTGTGAGGGGGAGATGTTGTTAAAACACACCAAAAAAATCCAAATCTGGCAATGGGGAGCAAACAGAAAGCTGCAAGGCCTAGGGATGCAGAAAATTCAAAATATACGGATGTGCCCTGCAAAATGGAGGCTGCAGCCAAAAGGTCTGGCCTGACACAGGACAGATTCACTGGCAGCTCGCTGCAGAAATTAAGGTGGTTTCACAGATGTCTCCGCCTTAAGACAAGGAGACACCTGCTCTTGATTTTGGGACCTGAGTTTCTGTAAATTCCAGGTCAAAAGAGAAAAATCAATCTCTCTCCTTTAAAAACTGGATGCATAAATAAATCAAGTTAAATCCTCAACCCCATCACAGAATCTCAACCAGAAGTTGACAGCCATTTGATAGAAGGAGGGCAAGGACAGTTTTGTCTTTCCTCCATCGCACTTTAGCAGCAAAAGAGGACATTGTTAGGTTGGAAAAGAGGTGACTTGTGATGCTGCCATAGTGTGAGACATAGGAACAACATTAATTTCCAGATCCATGTGTTTTCAGGTGCTGGTGCTTGGTCCAAACACCTGCACACCACAGGAAAGCTTCCATTAATCCCTTAATATGCAGTGGAAATCAATCTCATTTTTTGAAGATTACAAACGTCCAGGAGCTGCCCTTAGCAATAGCTACTGCAAAAGCTGTGATTTCACTGCCCTGTATCCCCCCACATCTCAAAGAAAAAAACATCATAGAATCATAGAAGGGATTGAGTTGGAAGGGACCTTAAAGATCATCCAGTTCCATCCCTCTGCCATGGGCAGGGACACCTTCCACTATCCCATGTTGCTCCAAGCCCCATCCAACCTGGCCTTGGACACTTCCAGGGATGGGGCAGCCACGGCTTCTCTGTGCAACCCATGCCAGGGCCTCCCCACCCTCCCAGGGAAGAATTTCTTCCTAATCTGTAATCTAAATCTCTCTTCTGTCAGTTTAAAGCCATTCCCTCTTGTCCTGTCACTCCATCCCTTGTCCAAAGTCCCTCTCCAGGTCTCTGGGAGCCCCTTTAGGCACTGGAAGGGGCTCTAAGGTCTCCCTGGAGCCTTCTCTTCTCCAGGCAGGACAGTCCCAACTCTTTCATCCTGTCCTCCTAGGGGAGGTGCTGCAGCCTTCTGATTAGAAGTCCTTCCTTAACACCCAGGTTTTCCCCATCTGAGGAGCACTCCCAAATCACAAGAAACCCTCTTCCCATGTGGTGCACGGCAGACACCTCCCACAGCCAGACAGCAGCGCTCGCATCCAACAATGGAAACCTTCCCTCTACTTGCATGCTCGACTCTGCCAAAAACAAGGCACACTGCTCAAGTGGGAGAACACCTTCCTACTTCTTCAGGGAACACCAGGGAATTTGTGCAGATCCCTGATTACTTGGAGGCAGCATTTCTCAAGGAAGACAACCGAGAGAGCTCAGAGCAGCAACTCTTTCAGTGCTAAGGAGATTAGGACGGCGGCCCAGGGAATCAGCAATCCCAGCACGCCACATGCACATGGCTTTGCCCATGGCTGTCACTTTGAGGAGAGTTTGCTACAAAACCAGCACAGAGATTATCTTGTTCTCTTGCAGGAATGCAAGGATTGAGATGCAGGGGAAAAGCAGCAAGACGGGAGCCGCAGGCTTTGTGGAGGCGAAGCCAGCTCTGCTCTTCAAGCAGGGACCACCACACGGAGGAAATCCGGCCAGAAACCACCCCAGCTCTGGAATGCTGGCCAAGAAACTGGTTTGAGAAAACACAAAATGTGCCAGCAGCCTGATGACACTGCCCATTGCTCTGAGGGGGGTGCGCTGAATGCCAGGACATCCCGATGAAGGCAGGTGTGGGTAGTTACCAGATTTACCCACCACCCAGGGAGAAGGGTTTTTGGGTCACCACAGTGCTCACATCACATGCTGACAGCTGGGAGAGCCACACAAGGGTGTTGCATAATGGCTCCTTTTCCTTTCCACACACACTCGATGGCATCCCACAGAGCAGTGTCACAACCAGGAATCACGTGTGGGTGAGGACACAGGTGAGGAGCAGCTCACCGTGAGGGGAGCAATGGCAAGCCAAGTCCACCAGGAGTCCACAGAGAATCATGGAATCGTTTAGGTTGGAAAAAGACCTTTAACATCATCAAATCCAACCATTAACCAAGCACTGACTGCTAAGGCCACCACTAAGCCGTGTCCCCAAGTGCCACATTTGCCCACCTGTTAAATCCCTCCACCACTTCCTCGGGCAGCCTATTCCAATGCTTGACCACTCCTGGTGAAGAAATTGCTCCTAATATCAAATCTAAACCTCTCCTGGCACAACTTGAGGCCATTTCCTCTTGTCCCATCACCAGCTTCGAGCCCTTGTATGTGCCCTTGGACAAACAAAGCCCCCATTTTCTTCACACCCCTAAAGACAAAATCAGCACATGATGGAACAATTAACGAAAAACAACATTTGTGAGGTTCATGAGCACACTTGAAAAGATCAGAAGGATAGGGACAAGGAGAAAATGCAATGAGATCTAGCAAGGACCTGGGCACAATGAGGACATCGACACACGGATGTTACATCTCCATTTGTTTTAATCAATAAAGGTTTATTTTATGGATAGTTGTGTGCACACAGATGTATTTTTATGACTGATAAAAACACAACTTTTCCAATTACTGTGCCTCTAACTGAAAGCACCAATGACCAGCCAGAGAAAAAGACAGAAAACCACTTAGACACACACGAAAAGTTTGAGCAGTGAAGCTGATGCTGGACACAAATCCAGGCACCAGCTTAGCCCCAGCCAACCTCTTACTTGCATCACCTGAATGGCTGAAGCACGGGTCAGACCAGTTGAACGAAGCCCCCGGAGGGAACCTGTTGGTCTATTTAGCAAGGGGTGGCCTCTCCAGACCTCAGCAGCCTCTGGCAAACACTTGGTCATGTGGATGAAGGGCTGGGGCCAGGGAGCACCTCGTGCTTGTGCCCTGTGCAGCCCTTCCAGCAAAAGTGCCTTTGCCAGTGCTCAGTCGGCACCGAGCATCAAAAAGCTAAAAACAACTCCACTGCCTGGACTTCCAGGGTATCAGGAGGTGAAAAAGAACAAATCAGAGCAGGAAGAGATTTGGACTCTCTGCTGCAATTATGTCCTTCTATGGCTTTGCTCCCAAAGCACCACATGTGGCTACCAAACAGCGAGACTTTCAAGAGCATCCCACACCCAACCTGGCACTGGGGTGACTCTTCCCAAACAGTTTCCACCCACTTTCCTCATCATGCAGCAGACAGACAGGGAGAGCACCAGACCCCTGGTATACATGGGGTGGGGAGAGGCCAATCAACAAGTGTGCAAGAGCACAAAGACAACACAGGAACAGTGACAGGGCTGGACAGGTCAACAAATTGACGGGGGCTAAAATGTTGTCAGCACAGCCAAGGACCACCATGACAGCTGGGGAGAGAGATCCTGACCCCATCTTGGCTGACACCATCAGTGCAGCTCTCAAAGCACCACAGGACTTTCACAGTCGTCACACTTGGTGTTCTTCATAATTCACATCACCACCACCAATGCCCTGCACCAGGCTCGTGGCTCCAGGTCCAGCAAGAGCAAGACTGGTCACAGACACAGAGATGCCACAATAGTTATTTCCCACCTCGCTGCTGAAACAACTTGCCCTATCACCTGGCTGACTACAGCTTTCTAATCCATTGGTCCAGGTTGCTCCCAGAAGCCACATTCCCATGTACCTGATCCTTTCTGCCACACAGAAGAAACTGCACGTGAAAGTAAGAGATGGGAAGGGAAAGCCATAAAGCTGAGAAAAGATGCCCTCAGCAAAATTTGGTTTAAGGCATGACTAGCTCGTACTGAAAGCTAAATCCTCTGGTTTTCAGTCCAGACCCTTGTGGGAGGACAGTTTACGTTCTCTCTCTCCAGCCAGACGTGGTGCTGCGGGACTACTCAGGGCAGCAGTAACACCACTAAAGCTCTTTGCTCAGTACAGCTGCGAGGAGATCCAGGGGCAATGAGCACTGGTATTTAGGGAAACATCACCCGTATCAAAAGGGACACCCATCACACTGATTCAGCACCGGTGCTGCCACAGGTGACAGGAGAATTACACAAAGCACTGCTCCCTCCCCAAACACGAGCCTTGCCGGGTATGAATTAGTTTCTGTCTCCAGGGGCACCAAGGAAGAGTCCTGTAAATCTCCCTATGCCTCCAAGGGGAGTCAAACCAGGTGGGAAGGACAGAACAGTCCCAGAAAAAGCCAATGAGCTGTGGCTGTGCTGCCCACGAATGGATCTGCCACTGCTGAAGCTGCTGCTGGAGAAAAAAGCAATTTCCCTGGGAGGAGACCAGTGAGCATCCAAGGGACACACGAACATCCCACCAGTGTGGCATGGGACCAGCATCCCCCTGCTTGCCTTTCACACTGCCCAGGAGATCAACAAGGTCTCTTCACCACCCTGGCAGGAGTTTCCAAGATGAGGAGCATGAAGTTAAACCTGAAGACCTACAGAACCATACGGTTCTCAGTGATTTCAGTGAGTTTGGGGATGGACTTTTTAGTAGGGCCTGTACTGTCAGGGTAATGGTTTCAAACTGAAAAAAAGATAGGGGTTCAGGCAAGATAAAAGATTTTGGTAAGACACAAAAATACTGCCCACAGAGGCGGCAGGTGCCTCATCCTGGGAAAGATTCAAGGCCAGGTGGGATGGGGCTCTGAGCAACCAGATCAAGTTGAAGATGTCCCTACTCATTGAAGGGCAGTTGGATTTGATGACCTTCAAAAGTTGCTTCCAACCCAGACTATTCCGTGATTCAAATTCTGCCTGGCATCCTTAAGCACCCAAGTTTTAAAGCACTGCCATTCTCCATGTTTATTTTTTTCCTGTGCATGGTTTGCTTTAGAGATCAAAGACATGGAACCAGCAAAGGACAAGAACAATGAGAACACAAGGGAGACCATGAAAATATGGCCAAAGCTCTGAGACAAGTCTTGGGTAAGGTTGCTTTCCATATGAGTGAAGATAAAGCACTCCCTCCCCAGGCTTATCAACAAAAACTTCCATAAACCAGCTCTCCCTTTTGGCAACTCAGTCCAAAAGAGAGTGAAACTCCTATAAAATGAAAGTCATGGGGAAAAAAAAAATGTTTCTCAAGGGCAAAATTTTATTTGCATCTGCCTGAGCCCCATAATTCCACGTTCAGGTGATCCTCTCCTGAAGAGATGCTCTTACCAGCTGCTTCCCGAGTCCTGCTCTCCTGGGCACACAAGCCTTTCTTCTAATCTGGAAGAAAAAGCAAGATGACTGATAAGTACTGGAAAAAAACCTATTTCACTCTCATGGTTAAGGACATGGCAACCATTAGCACCAGGAGCTCTGGCATCCTGACACAACCTGCAGCCTCTGAGCTGGGCTGTAGGAACAGGTACAAAAACAACTGTTGGTTCCTCAAAACATCACTGCTGAGCATGGGAACGGCATCTCCTTTTCAAAAGAAAGTTGATATAAATCTTTAAAATTGCTAGATGGTTTTAATATTACCAGATTAGGAACAGTACAAAAGTAGGGGGTTGTAATTGTTTGTAGGACTCCTGCAAAAATAACAAATAGCAAATTAAAACCTTTCATGGAGAAAGAGAATCACTTATTTAAGAGTCCAGTCTCCTGTAAGATCCCAAACCTGCTGTGGGAGGAACACTCTGGCCACAATCCAGTTAAGCATTTCAGTGTGTCAGATTGGAGGGAACAGGGAGAACCCTGCTGAATCAAGGTCTTGGCATTTCTCACCAGCCACTTGTTTCTCTCTCCTGCTGGCCTTCAAACACATACACACACTCCTACCTTCCAAGAATTTCCAATTTTAGCTTTTATTCTAGAAACAACACCTCTTGGTTACAAAGGCAGCCAATTTTGCTGCCAGGAAAAAGCGCTGGTGCAACCCCAAGAGGCAGGTCCTGCATTAGACGAGCACCAGGCAGCTCTCAAGAGCTCACAAAAGGCCTTTTAATTAATACGCCTACTAGCTTTGCTCAATTAACACCAGCGAGGAAGCCCTTCACACGCTGCCTTCAGCTCTGGTCACTGTGGGCTGAACACTTCAAAAATCCTTTTGTATTAATAAATACTTCCTATACAAATGCCATATACTCCCTACATACAGAAAGCTCAGTAAGGAAAAAAATAAAAAATAAAAAAAGGATGCAATTTCCCCAGAGAGAAAAATTCCGAGATAAAATTGCAGCAATGATTTATATCTGCCCAGAGCAGCAGAGCAGCAATCCCAGCCCTTGGTGACCTCTGTGCAAACACACGAAGCCAATTACACACTGTGACAGAGGATTTTCCCCTTCTGGAGCAGCAGCTTCTTGTTGCTCAGAGTGAGAAACATGAAAAGGTAGTGCAACAAGTGAGCATGTGTCACTGAGCAGGCTGGGGACAGCCAGCCTCGAGGTTTAATCAAGATTTGGATCCAATTGTGTGAGGGGTTTTGTAAACATTGATCTTACTGAGTTGTTACATCTGGAGGTTGTAATTCCCAATGACTCGTCCATTTAACCCATGGAAATCACCACAGAGCAGCTCAGCTCAGTCCTCCCACTCCATCCCTTCGTGACTGCCAGGGTCTTCATTAGCAGATGAGTGCTAATCCACCTTATCCTTCAGCATCCCACACTTGGGACACGCCCAGCAGCACTTTCATGTCCTTTGGCAAGATAGAACTAACAGGGAAAACACAAACTTTTTAAAGCTACCAGTCAGAGCCGACAGCTGACAGAAGAAATGCTCTCAGCTTCCTAGAATTACAGAATAATTTCAGTTAGAAAAGACCTTTCAGATCCATTAGTCAAACTACTAAGTACTGCCAAGGCCACCACTAACCCATGTCCCCAAGTGCCACATCCACACATCTTTAAATACCTCCAGGAATGGTGACTCAACCATGTCCCTGGGTAGCCTCTTCCAATGCTTGAAAAACCTTTCAGTGAGAAAATTTTTCCTAATATCAAATCTAAACCTCCCTGGTGCAAACTGAGGCAGTTTCCTCTTGTCCTCTCACTTGTTGCTTGGGAAGAGTGGGCAGGAAATGGTGATGTGCAGCCTGCCAGTCCCCTTGTTTGGCCCAGGACATCCTGGTTCCAACTTCTTGTTGAGCCACACCATCACTGCTCTGGTTATAAGGATGCTTTTTCTGCTGGACATTCCAGAGTCCCTTTCCTTCACCCTGTTTCTTTAGAAAGAAAACCAAATAACAGCGGCTGAGAGCTGGGAATTTGTGACTTCATAGGCCATTCTTTTCTGCTCCAGGAAAAAAATTTAGGAAGAGTATGATGAGGAGCGTGTAGGAGGTACATTTAGGTCTGAATTTTAACCATCACAGGCTCACTATCCTTGTTTCCTGTAGGATATTGCTAAGAGTAGCTAAAACCCAAGTGACTCCAGGAGGAGGAAGAAATACAGCAGCAGGAACTTCAGAAGATCCAAAACTCAGCTCACCCTACCAGTGCCCACAAAGACACTGTAATTCCAGATCCCATCTGCTCCCCAAAAGAGGAAGTTATCCTTCCTCCTGAGATGTTTACAACAAGGAAACCACCTCAACTCCCCAGCTGGTGCTTTGACCAATCTGCTCCACCTATGCTATGCACTCCATCATCTGCTTGGAACAGAGATGGGAGCATCCTTGTCTAACACCACAAATACACCAGCTTAATTATTATACTTTGGGCTTTTGGGGGGGTTTTGCCTATTTTTGTCTTTGTCTGAAGCATTCAACCACAGGACAAAATTATTTCTGCCTGCACTGAGAGAGGAAATGCTCCTGATTGTTTAGGTGAGATTAACTTCAGGATTGTGGCCAGACTGAGGAAATTGGTGGCAGAAATATTTCATAGCTGGATAATGAGGTTGCAGCTTTATGAGTAATTCTCCTGAGTTATGCACCCAGCACCTTGGGTGTGGGTGACACATTCTTTCCTTCCCTCCCTTTTTGAATGGGAAATGCCATCCAAGCACACAAACACAATCTTTATTAAAAAAAAAAAAAAAAAAGCAGTAACACAATTCATGAGGTGGAGGCACAGATTGCATCCTGCTTGTACAATGTCCAATCAACTGCTATCTGGAGGAATATCCCTGCTGGGTTCTCTGGGAATGTCCCCAAACTCCATCACAACCATGATGCACCCAATATTCCAAAAACCTAAAGAGTCTCTGGGGTGGAAATCAGGATAGTAGCAAGCCAAATCAACAAAAACACTCCCCTGAACACCTGTGTTGTACCAATATTTTTGATATGGAGAGATGAGCCCAGGCTTCCTCACTCCCTGCTGCTGAGCCACCTCGCAGCCATACCCCTGGTCCTGCATACTGCCCGTGCTGATGTTCCTCCTCCCAGCCCGAAACGGCATCACTGGATTGCAACCAGGTCCCCCTTCTTGAGCAAGCAAAGACTTTCACAAGGAGGTTACCTGAAGTTTTAACGCTGTCAAAGCTCAGCTGCAAGGAAACCAGAGAGAAGAAAGAGCAGCCTTTGTGTGGAGATGCCTCTGCTCCAGCTGGAGCCATCACCTTCCATTACGCACCTGCCTTTTGGGAATTCTCCATGCCTTCCCCTCTGCCATGCCCAGGCACTAGACATGAAGATAGCTAAGGACAGTTCCTGCTGGCATGACATCCACCCTGCTTCTCCTGGAGGATGAATGAGCAGATGGGACCAGTGGAAGATGGCTGAACTGGAGAGCTGGACAACTGGAGTCCTTCCAATCCAGTAACTCCAGCCCAAAAGACTGAGGATGCAAAGATCCTTCAGGGTCAGAACTTTTTTCCTAGGGGTAGGAACAGGGTCAAGGAACACATGCAAGTGGTTACTGACAGGCTGTACAGACTAACTCATGTCTACGTGGTTGGTTTTATCATTCCCCAAATTCCTGCTCTGCTTGCTTCTTCCCCAGCCAACCCACTGCACAATTCCAGCAAAATAAGCACAATCCTGAAGAGTTCTGAAATTAATATGATGGGCTCGCGAGCATCTTCCGTCATGCAGAATTAAAATTAAAATGTACACCGGCCCTCGCCTCACTCCTGAAATCCATCGGGCAGAAACTCTCCCGTGTCACTGAAGGAGCTAGTGGGAAACTGCATTTCCAGCTGCTACCAGGCTTCAGAGCAGGGTTCCAGCCCCACCACCACGTCTGTTCCAGCAGACCAGCCCCTGCCTGAGACACAGCAAAGCTTCTTTTCGAGCAATTTCCTCCATGCACAGGGGTGGCAATCATCCTCCAATATAAATGGCTATAAGAGAACCAGAGGAATAGCGGCTTCCAGATATTTCAGAGAACGAAAAGGCAATCATGAGGTTTTTTCTCAGAAAAAATATTGCTTTAAGAGCTCATGCATGTTCTGGCTGTGCCATCACACTGACATGAGAGAAGCAAGAAATAGAAACCAGAAGAAAACTGATTCAATATCTGCAAAAACCTCAGGGGACAGGTGGGAGCAAACACAAAGTTCCAGGGCAACAACACAATGATATCTCACGAGGCTGGGCATCCCTAAGGAGAAAAAGCTTCTGAGAATCACAGAATGGCTTGGATTGGGAGGGACCTTAAAGATCATCTCATTCCAAGCCCCTGCCATGGGCAAGGACACCAGACCAGGGTGCTCCAAGCCCTGTCCAACCTGGCCTGAAACATTTCCAGGGATGGGGCAGCCACAGCTTTTCTGGGCAAACTGTGCCAGGGCCTCACCTCCTTCACAGGGAAGAATTTCTTCCTAATATCTAATATAAACCTGTCTTTTTTTCCAGTCTGAAGCCATTCCTTCTTGTTATATCACTCCATGCCCTTGTACAAAGTTCCTCTCCAGCCTCCAGCCCCCTGAGGCACTGGAAGGGGCTCTCAGCTTTCCCTGGAGGCTTCTCATCTCCAGGTCAAACAACCCCAACTCTCTCAGCCTGTCTCCATAGCTCCAGCCCCATGACCAGCTTAGTGGCCCTCGATCTGAATCACCTGGGGAAGCATCTCCATCCTCAATGCAACACCAGCAGAGAGGTTTGGGGCAAAGACTCAACACTGAACCACCAGACCAGGGCAAGACCCTGATATCTGAGCTACAGCTGCTCTTAGGACTCTGCAACTCCAGCTCAGATGAGCAGTTCTATCAGAGGGAACACCAGGACAGACACTGACTCACAGCCTTGAAATCATTGTGAAAAACCAGCAGCAAGGCACCAATATGGCAAGTCAAGACATTCCCAAGGTCTTGCTGCAAACCTCAAGTGACTTTTCTTTTCCTCATGCACATGGCTGACGTTTCCTTCGTGGCTCATCACACCATCAGGACCACAGCAAGAAAACTGACACCCTCTCAGACACCTTTTGGGAGAGCAAACACAGCTGCCTGCACTTGATGGCTATTTTGGGGTTGAAATTGAGATGCAAATTGCTGCCAAAACAACCACCATGGGGGAGCTGTTGCTTTTTCTCTTGAAATGCAGAGGCAATTTCCATTTCTTCCCTCCCCTTCCTTCTACTGATTTTACCAGATTTCTTAGAGAAGGAAACAGCAATTGCATGACGCAGAGGGAGAATCATCTTCTACCCATCACAGAAATGCTCATGTGCACACAAGGAGCTGGGTGAGACACGGTCTTTTGTCCCAGACCATGGGTATCAGACTGGCACTGCTCTGTCATGTGCCCAGGAGAAAACACAGGCAAGAGAAGAAGCAACAGAACCAGGGGTCAGAGGCTAAAATTGCAGGGCCGTGATGAAGAGAAAGAGGTTTCCTCCAAGGAACCACAAAGTCAAACATGAAAGTCCTCATCCCGCGTGCAGAGGAGGTCACAGGAGGAGAAATCTACAACTTTCTGCATGGAAGAGGCTGTGTGGGATCAGGTCAGGATGATCAATGTGGTCAAGGGATAACAAGTGTGCCCAGCAGCAAAGTGAAAGCAACAACCCTTAGTGATGCCCACAACATCTCATTTACTATGCTGCTTCACCTGCTTTAAAATTTTGGAACACACCTCCAGAAAAAGTTGTGATTGACTGAAATATGTTTTCCACTGTCTCCACTTTTACTGCATTTTTTATTGTTGTGCCCAAATATCCAGTGGTTGAAAAGGTGGAGTGGGGATTGGTAGGGCACGAGAAGAAGAACCAGGAGAGGACGGTTCCTCTGACACAGGAAGAGAGGTCTGAAAACAGCTTCTTGCACTGCAACAAAAGTCTTACCGTAGAAACAAGAACACGATCCCCTGCAAAACTGCAAAATCCACTTGATGGTGTGCAGATATTTACAGCCCCCAGGGCTGTTTTCACAGTTAGGATTCCTCCTTATCCCTAATACAGCGGACAGCAACACATGTAGGATCTGGAGACTCCGTGCAGGGGAAGACAACTCACAAAGGCATAAAGGCATCAGTACATTTCAGCAAGGCTTTCAGAGTCAGTTATCTGATGTTTTAGACTTCACTGATGGCATTTATGAATTTAAAAATGCATATAAGGCCTCAACATCCTCTCCCAGCCGCTCTCTTTAGGATGCAAATGCAGTTTAATACAATTAAGTAGGACAGAAAGCCCAAACATTTTACAGGATCAACTGCATTCCAGTTGTCAGGGAAAATAAAGAGACACCAGCTCAAAAGGCAGGCTGGACAAAAGCCTGTTTTCATCTCTGGATGGTTTTCAGATCCGTACAGGACTGTGCAAGAGGAAGAGCCTTCTTCCAAAAGGCATCAAGCCCTGCTATGGCTCTACAAGGGAGAAAAATATTGCCAAAAAATAATCATGTAATCCTGTATTTGTTCGCAATAAAATAAATATTAAGAAATACAAATACATCTCATTTAAAAAAATATCATCTTTAAGACTGGAAAGAAACAAAACCCCAAGAAAGTTGCCAGCGTACATTGTTCCATTTACAGATGTAAACAGAGCAGGGAAGGAACAAATGAAGGAAGGCAGGTTTAGATCAGATATTAGAGAAGAAATTCTTTACTATAATAGTGGTGAGACCCTGACATAGGTTGCTCAGAGAGGCTGTGGACTCACCATCCCGGGAAGCGTTTGAGGCCAGGTTGGATTGGGCGTGGAGCAACCTGAGACAGTGCAGGGTGTCCCTGCCCATGGAAGTAGGGTCAGAATAAGGTGATCTTTCCACACAAACCATTGCATGATTCTGTGATTTTATGTGTTATCTGAAATTCCCAACATTAGGACAGAAAAGAGAGAGAAGAGAGAAAAGGAGAAAGCTCTCAGCGTGAAGCTTCTGGAAGCTCAAGGCATTTATTTCCATTGCTCAAGGTTCAGAACTGAGAAGCTGACAAAGTGTCTGGAGGTACCTTGAAACATTTCCCATCACGACTGCTCTTTTAAAGGAGAAGCAACGTGAAATTGGCAGGAAGTAGATATTTCTATATAATTTGTCACCTTTCATAGAAAAATCAACCATCCCTAATTATAGGTATTTCTTTTTATTTTTTCTATTAAATGACCTAAATAACTCATTTCTGTTATTGCAGACTGCAATTAAAAAAAAATAAAAAGAAACAGGTTTATTAATTAAATCTTCTGGAGCATTTCTGCTATGAAGACAATGAGAGAGTTGGTGTTGTTCAGCATGGAGAAGAGAAGGCTCCAGGCAGACCTTAGAGCACCCTTTCAGTCCTAGAGGAGCTCCAAGAGAGCTGGGGAGAGACTTTGGACAAGAAGCTGGGGTGACAGGACCAGGGGCAATGACTTTAAGCTAAAAGTAGAAGGATTTGGATTAGATATTAAGAAGAAATTCTTTACCATGAGGATGGAGAGGCCCTGGCACAGGTTGCCCAGAGACGCTGTGGCTGCCCCATCCCTGGAAGTGTCCAAGGCCAGGTTGGATGGGGCATGGAGCAACCTGGGATAGTGGAAGGTGTCCCTGCCCATGGCAGATTGTTGGAATGAGATGATCTTTAAGGTCCCTCCCAACCCAAACCATGCAGTGAATCCATTAATGATTTTTGGATCTACCCCTGAACTCCCCAGTGATTCTAGAGGACCTTTAGGTGGCAACAGAAACATTGACAAGATGTTTCTAGCAGAAATTCAAGACAACTTGTGCTTCTATTTTTAAACAACAAGGATCAGGAAGCTCTCAGGAATCATCAGTTTGGCAGCTCTATCACTTCAGGATGTGAGATGGAAAACCACCTGAGATGAAAAACAGGTGCAAGGTGCCAGGTGCTGTGTTTGCAGACCTGACATGCTGAAGGTGCTTGGGCCACTCCCTCACATCCCCCGTGCCTCCATCTCCCACCCTAAATCAGGCACCACGGCACAGACATTTGGGAAGTGCTTTAGGACCTCTGAGTCTGTTACACAAGCTCAGGTGTTACCATCTCAAGTCCAGGTAATCCAACACAAATCACTGCAGAGAAATAATGGCGTGGCCTGTCTGGAAATAGACAGAAATCCCCACCAAAAACATCTAAGTCGTCATGATAGAAAAATAAATCCGGGCAGATTGTTGCTTGCATTGTATGAATCATCATGTTGTTATAGCAACTTCATATCTGCACCCAATCTGAAAACCAAGCACAGCTGAAATAATATAACAGCATTAAGTTAAAATGATATATAACAAGACAAAAATGGATCGGCTCGATCTCTGAGGAGCACCCACACTTCTTTCTCACCCTCTTCCCTCCCTTTGAAAACATTGCTTTGCTGTATTTAAACAATAAAAAACCAGACTTGGAGCTCATGGAGAAGAGGAGCACTAATGAGCTTTTGAATTCAAGGAGAATCTTCAAAATGAAAAATCATGGAATTGTGGAATCACAGAATCGTTTAGGTTGGAAAGGACCTTAAAGGTCATTTTGCTCCAACCCCTCTGCCATTGGCAGGGACATTTTTCACCAGTTTTAAATAAAAACAAGTGCGATTCCCAGTTATAACCACCAGACCCAGCCAACTGCCCCTATTGTTCCCATACACTCCAAAATTCATG
Source organism: Callaeas wilsoni (assembly GCA_013398955.1). Taxonomy (NCBI): domain Eukaryota; kingdom Metazoa; phylum Chordata; class Aves; order Passeriformes; family Callaeidae; genus Callaeas; species Callaeas wilsoni. The sequence goes on from VWPU01009581.1 coordinate 35,744, forward strand.
CACTGAATGAATTACATAAATTTTATAAGTTTTTAATCTTTTTTTTTAAAATTCATGCAATGCAGGATATATATAAATATATATGTACATAAATATATGTGTCCTGCTCTGTTCATGAGTCCTGAGCAGAGATTTCAGCCTGACCGGAGCATTTAGAAGCAAGAAGGGGGTTGCACAAGTTCTAGTTTTAAAACTGCAGGTCTGTGGGGTTATTTTATTGCTGGAGAAAGAAAGAAAAGTGTCACTAAGGTTCTTTCCATCGGAGCAGCAAAGGAAGAAAGGTAAATAAACAGAATTTTTTTCAGGGACTTGGCAGGAAAGCACAGCTCCTCTGCAAGGCAAAGGGAGCTCACCAACCTCCAAAACACTGCAGGTGGCTCAAAAGACACCACTGTGCTCCAATTAGTGCCAAAGACGACCAGAAAGCACCACAGGGCACTGAACTGCTCCTTCCCCCATGCGATGCTGCCAGCAATGAAGTTTCAAGGAGAAAGAAGGAAAATGGAACAGAAAGAAGCTTGGGAGATTTGCAAATTTTGCTCTTGATGTTTCAAGCAAATTAAGACCAAATAAACCCCAAAATAGAAAAAGCAACCCACAAATCCACAGCTCTAGCCCCAACAAAGTCCTATTAGTCTTAACAACAGCACAAAAGTGACTCAATTAATTAAAAGCAAATAAAAAGAAGCAGTCTAACTTATTCTTTCAGAGTTCAAGACAGCAAAAGCACCAGTCTGCCCCAGACAGAACTCTATTTTTTCTTTTCTTGTTTTTCTTAAATGCATTTATTCATTAAGGCTTTCTCGTAGGCTGTGTAATGAGTCACTTCTTGCTTCTCTATGAAGTGCAAAGGGATGGAGAGGAACAGGATTTAAATGGAGGATGGAGACACTCACAAAGCCTGTTAGAAAAGCTTGGAAAGCTTTTGAAGGAATCACAGATAAAGCGAGGCAACTCCTCTCATGGACCCCAAACCCTTTTCTCTATCACCAGAGCTTTCCCAGGGTCTAAGCCTGGCTGTCTCCTTGCTTACAGCCAGCACAGAAAACCACCCCCTCTCCTCCTCTGAGCTTTCTTCCTCCCCAGAAGAGCTTGGGATGAGAAATCCAGAGCTCAAGCAGGAAGCAGGAGCGATGCTGCTCCTCCCATGGACCTGGTGGCTCAAAAGTGTGGATGTGGCTATCTCTGCACCAGTGAAATAGGATCAGGGGGATCCTGTCAGTCGGTATCATCAACAGCACAAGGCATTTATGGTTCTTACCCTGGCAGCCAGAGAAGCCCCAGCAGCCTCCAGCTCAGAGTGAGCCACACATGTCCAACTATTCTGCAACTGTTTTTCTGAGAATCACAGAAACACAGAAGGGTTTCTGTTGGAAGGCACCTTAAAGATGATATGGTTCCAACTCTCCTGTCATGGGCAGGACACCTTTCACTAGACCAGGCTCCTCCAAGCCCCACCCAACCTCCATTTCCACTGGGGAGGAAGAGTCTGTCTAATTAATCAGATCAGAAATGCCGAGCTCAATGAAAAGCCCAAGAGAGAAACTCTCCCGTCATCAGCCTTATCTCAGAGTGGATCAGGAATGTCCTGGTTTGGTTCCCTAACTACTGTCAGGAGTTTCCCCTGGCTCTCTAGGTCCTTCGAGTCCTTCCACCACAAGTTTTGAGGAAGCAATGCCAGTACAGAGATGTGAAATGAGTCTGCAAAGTGGCTGAACAACAGGAAGGGCACACTTGTCACTGCAATAAACACAAATCCCAAAAAAGCACAACTCAAGCCCAAATTCACTGCTGCCTGCCTTCCAGCAAGGACTCTCATCTTGTCCATGCGTAGAAGTAGAAAACAGGAAATAGATATTAGGACAAAATACATATTAGGGAAGAAATTCTGCCCGGTGAGGGTGCTGAGGCCCTGGCACAGGGTGCCCAGAGGAGCTGGGGATGCCCCATCCCTGAAGTGGCCAAGGCCAGGTTGGACGGGGCTTGGAGCAACCTGGGATAGTGGAAGGTTTCCCTGCCCATGATAAGGGTTGGAATGAGGTGATCTTTAAGGTCCCTTCCAACCCAAATCATTCTCTGATTCTGTTTTTCTGTGAAACTGCTCTGGTGACAGCCATGATCATGTGTCATCCCCCATGGCAGAGATCTTCTACCTTCCCTCTCACTTTTCTAACATTTATTATAAGAAAAAGAAAATTTAAACCAGAAAAAAAATAAACAAAAGCAAAACCCAAAAGTGACAAAAAGCCCCCAGAAAATCCAAAATAAATTTAAAGACCTCCTAAATACAGAATCTAGGAGAACTTTTTGTTGCCACCTAGACCCCTTCCAAAGGGTTCACATGCCAATCTAATAATGAAGCTGTCGTATGGGGTGATGCGATTTTAGCTTTCAAGCTGAAGGTTGCTATGGGAGGCAGTTCCCAGCAGCAGCACTGCACAGCATTTGTAAAAGCCCTTTCCAGCACCAGACACTGATTTTTGAGTAGGAAAAAATTAACTATTTTTGTTTTTAAAAAGTCCCATAAAAAGCAGCAGTGCTGGAGGAAAATGCAGAGAAAAAAAAAGCAAAATAAAAAATGAGGCTGTAATTCAGATGCCTGTAGAAATGTGGATGCACAAAAGTCCCCTTCCCAAAGCTAAAGCACCAGGAAAACCTAATTTTTTTCAAATCAGTGCACATCAGCTGAGTTGCTGCATTTGCCAACACCAGGTTTGCTGGGATGTGGGAGAAGTTAAAGGCAATCACACAATCTCAGGTGCTGTGTAAAAGAGGTGCAGAAATGGGAACAGTTATTGCAGTGTCTCTGCTGGGGACATCTACTGTGCACTGAGATCTTGACTCGGATAAAAATGAGGCATCACTTCACAGCAGGTTGAGGAAGTTTACTCAGGTTTTTAGAATTAAAAAAAATATAATATATATAGGGATTTGTGCAAGGAATGAAATATTATGTGTATATATATATATATACACACACAGAGAGTTATGTAAAGCTGGTCAAATACAAATGACTCTCTTGAAACTAACAAACAAGTAAACACAGAAGATATTTTCTACAGCAATCTGTAAGATCTAGGAGACTGTTACAACCTGCAGGATTTACAGAGGAAACACAATAAGAAGGAGAATTCAACACAAGGACAGAGCCCTGAAGCAGCAGCAGGAGCAGATGCAGCCGCTTTTTACCTTTACATAGTGAGGTGAAGACCACCAAACACTGATTTATAAAAGGCTTTCAGTTCATGTTGCCAAAGTCTCCAGCCATTAAGTGCCTTAAATCTTTGCAGGTTAAGTAAGGGAGAGTTGGTAGATGAGATACGGGGATGGGGATGAATATCTAAAGAGCAAACACATCCCAACAGGAGATGTGAGAGCGCAGGAGAGCACACAGCCAGCTCCCTGCCCACACCCAGGATATGGAGAAGGGTGAGGATCAAGATCATCCCGTTCCACCCCCTGCCATGGGCAGGGACACCTTCCACTAGACCAGCTTGCTCCAAACCCTGTTCAACCTGGCCTTGGACACTTCCAGGGATGGGGCAGCCACAGCTTCTCTGGGCAACCTGTGCCAGGGCCTCACCACCCTCACCAGGCAGAATTTCTTCCCAATATGCCATCTAAGTCTGCCCTCCTTCAGTTTAAAGCCATTCCCTCTTGCCTTGTCTCTCTATGTCTTGTCCAAAGCCCCTCTCCAGCTCTCTTGGAGCCCCATAGGCTCTGGAAGGGACTCCGAGTTCTCCCTGCAGCTTTCTCTTCTCCAGGCTGCACTCAATGATTTTTTGCCTCAAGTCTTCAGTGGGAAGTGCTACAGTAACAACACTGAGATGCTCTTCCTTCATCAAGAGCCAGGAGACAAGAAACCCTATAGACAGATTCACAACCAGAAATTTCTGTGATGTCAAAGCTTTCAGACCCAATTGAAACTCTGATGGAAGTTATACACAGGTGAAATCTCAAGACATGAGAAGAAAAATTGATTTGAGTCTGATGTTCAGATAAGCAACTGAGATGCTGCAGAAGAGAGATTTCTAAAGCACAGATCCAGCTTGGGTCCTGCACCCCACTGACTCCACAATTTCTGAGACAAAATCTCAACAAGGAACGGAGAATCTTTTGCCAACACAAGCTTTTACCAAAACATACAAATAACCCAAAGAGAACCCCTGATCAACAAGTCAGAATTTGCTAAAATGCCCAAACTCCAAACCAGCAACAATCAGGAGCCCACGGTACCAGGCAAAACAAGAACCATCACTGAGATGCACCGACTGCAGTGGCAGTACCAGGAACACACCATTCAATTAAAATTATTACATTAAGTTTTTTGCTAAAACGAGACCGAATTATTACAGGAGACCTCACTATCAGCCCAAGGCTTCAGAGCCCAGCAAGCCCAACACCACCCACCCACCCTCCACATCCTCAAAACTCCTCCTTCCCCAGCACTCTGCTAATAAACTCAGGGATGTCCTTCCCAGAGGTCTCAACGCCTTGTCAGCAGAAATTCAAATCAATCCAGCCCTGGAAGCAGCTGCAGCAAATAACTCAATCACGTTCATCATTTTAACTTATCCTATTTATGAATCAGGTCAAGCCTGAAATCTCCATTTACATTATCAGCCTTCATGATATTAAGATAATCATGCAGAGGACTGATCAAAGGTTCTTCGTAACTTTGGAGTGCAGGAATTACCATACAATAACACTTTATCTACTGCAGTGTCCTTTGTGACTGTCAAGAATACTTTCTTCCTTAGAAAACAGGGCAAGGAACAACACATTGAACAGGAAACTGCTGCCAATGCTAAATCTGAGAGTAACAGGGCAGTGGGTGCTGTACACGTATCTCCAAAAAACCATGAAGATCACCAGTTTTTAAAACAGAAGGGGTTGGGCAGGGCTTTGAGTAACCTGGTCCTGACCCTGCCAATGACAGGGGGCTGGAACTGGACGGTCTTGAAGGTCCCTTCCAATCCAAACTATTCTGGGATCCCAATATCTGCTGAAAGTCTCTGAGAAAAACAGAGATCTTCAAGCTGCCTTGAATTACCTTTATTTTATCTCACCTGTATGGAAGGACATTTTGATTTTCCCAGACTGATACTGAAAATCACCTGAAATGGTTCTCTAAAGGGCCTCAATTTCTCTCAGCTCTGCTTTGAAGGGAAGATGAATCCTGCAGCCTCCTGACACCCAGAAATACTCTGATGCTCTCAGAGCCCTCTCTCTGCTGTCCCTCCAGCAGCTGCAGCACCTGCAGAGCATCACCAGGTCACTGCTGCAGATCTGAAAACAGCCACCAAAACATAAGAAAAGAGAAAAGCAATTTCCATCTTCTCAAGGAACTTCCACTCTGCTGTTCACCTCCAACTTGCTATTTTTCTTCCTACAACAAATAAAATGTAACATCATTCTGCTATTTTTGTGAAGAGATGTTTTACCCAGAGTTTAGGCAAAGGAAAACAATGTCTAACCTGATTTTAGGATTATGTAAAGAGGGAGAAAAAATAGAAGGATGTAAGCTTGTAAAACAGTCTTATGAGGGAAAAAAATATAGGAACACTTTATTGGAAGCGCTTCACTTCTGATACCAGCTATTAAGAATGTAGATATAATCCTTTATTTATCTCATTTGCAGCAAGAAAACTCTACACACACAGAAGGAAAAATCACATGGGATATAATCCAACAACAATCTCCCCCATTAACTCGAGAATGATGTTCTATTGAATATTTCAAGCATGATTACACTGTAACAAAATGGCACCATGCCACCAAGTTCTGTAAATTATTTTCTCTCAATACCTCCCTTCCTTGCAAAGATGCCAGAAGGCTGCATAAAAAAAGTCCTCTGGGATCAAAGTAAAAGGCACCAAAGAAACAAGAAGGATCCTTCAAGTGACCACCCCAACGTTTGTCCCAAAGTGGAAAGATGACCTTAGATGTTGGTGTTGCACCTCCTAGGCAGGATCTGGGCTGGGAATTATTGTACCAAGGGAATGCTTTCTGCAAAGGAGTTAAATACACAGGATTTAAAATTATGGCAATCTGCTCCAAGTCATAACTTTGAATGCAGTTAATGCTTCTGCTTCCATCTTGGGGCTTCCAGTGGTAGAAAAATTTCACTTTGGTTTCTCTAACGTGGGAAAAATACCACAAACAGCAGAGCTGAAAGCTCAAAACAGCTCCCTGGATGATGCATGAGCTCAGAGGGATCCCAGGTCCAGTGAGCTTTGATTGGGAGACAGACATGGCTGTCTTTCTTCCAGTCATGACTTAAGGAGGAAGCAAACATAAGCAAAATCACAAATATTGCCAAGGCCAGGCAGCAAGGCTGTAACACAGCTAATTAAATACTTTGTCAAAGATTTTCCGATCGTTCAAAGGATTGGGATGTGCAAGAAGAGGCTTGCGGGGGTATGAACAGCAGCCAGAGTGCTGAGTGAGCACATCTGAAAGCAGTAAACACTAACATGGATTCAATTTAAATTCCCTGAACATGTTAGAGAACAAGGAAGGGAGAAAAAGCCAAGTTCACCCACGTAACTAAAGTGTTGTGTCTACGAATCCAGCTCTACAGCCAAGGAAGAGAGACCAGGGCCTCTCCAAAGGTGCTCCACTGACCATGGAAGGAGTCACAGGTCTCCAGGAACTTCTTCGAGTCCTTTGGGACTGCTGTCGTCACTGCCTGAGCCTGACCACACAAATGAACACAACCAGGATAAGCAACCTGGTCTGGTGGGAGTTGTCCCTGCCCATGGCAGGAGTTTGGAACTGGATGGTCTTTAAGGTCCCTTCCAACCCAAACCATTCCGTGATTCTGTGATTATGGGGGACATCAACTGATGGGTGAAAAAGGGGGATGACAGCTTAAGCCCCTCAGAGCAGCTCATGGTGCCCAAAATTCCAACTCGCTGCCTTCTTGAGAAGCCAAGTAGATGTTTTCTCTTATTCAGAAATTTTACTTCAATATGGCTTAGAATTATCTACACCAGGCCCAAAAATTGTGAAATAAAGACAGAGAGGAAGTGTTTTAATAGGCACACTCCTAAAAGAAGCTGAAGCCAACAAAAAGAACTGATGTCACCACTGGCACCTCAAAAAGAAACTTTGTTCAAGGCTAATCCTTTCAGGTGAGGAATGGGATGCAAGGAAAGAAGACCGAATACTATCAAGATTATTACAAGGTAAAATATAAATATTACAGACCACTATAACATAAAATTCACCACTCAGAAGGCGGTGAGGTCTTCACAGGCTGCCCAGAGAAGCTGTGATTGCCCCATCTGTGGAAGTGTCCAAGGCCAGGCTGGATGGGGCTTGGAGCAACCTGGTCTAGGGGAAGGTGCAGTGGGGTTGGAAATGGGTGATTTTCAGGTCCCTTCCAACCCAAACCACTGTAGAATTTTATTAAAATTATGAGGTAAAATTGGTGGTGCAGTGTCATTTGATTCCTAATCTTTTTAATAGAGAAAGAGCTCAGAAAATGTTGAGAGATGAAGACCTGAAATGCTTCTTGCCCCACGGAGACTGGGGAGAAGAAAAGAGACACACTGAAGGAGTGAGTTTGATTTGGAAACTGGCACCAAACACAGCAGAAAAAACCTCAACAAGGAACAGTTTAGAGAAGAATCTCTCAACTTCCTACCACATACTAGGAAAAAAAAAAAAAAAACAAAAAAACAAAAACAAAAACAGAAGTCAGGACTCAAGGAAAAAAAAAAGAAGTCAGGAAATACTCAGGAGAGAAGTGAATCTTTTGAATAACTGACTGGAGATTCTGGAGGCCAAGGACTCCAGGCTCCAAAGGCACAGGGAAGCACATAACAAGACCAGCCAAAGTTGTCATAACTAAGTTGCAACATGAACTGCTGAAGCCAAGCCTTAATGATTAACCATCAGGAGAAAGCCAGGGAGGATTCATCACCACATTTGCATACCAGGACATTGCTTACTCTTCTTTTGAGCACATTATTACTGATCACCATCCAAAAGAGATTCTTGAACTAAATGAAGCCTGTGGCTCTCTAGGCAATTCCTAGACTACTTATAATTAAAGGCACCATTAAGCCTTCAGAGGAGCAGATGCCAATCCATGTCAAAAGTTACGCAGCTGAGCGGGGTCTAATTACACTGAATTCAAGAGATACATCACATCCCCAACAGATGTCATTTTATAGAAAGCTTTTTCCATGTCTCACAATCTTAAGATCGTTTGAGATGTTCTCGCCTGTATTACCCCTTTTCTTTAGAAAAGAAAAGACCATCCAGAGTCATCTGCCTGCAAGCTCAAGATGGGGTAAGTGGCAAACAGAAGAAAAAGCCACTGATGTGATGGGGAAGGCAATTTAAAAAAAAAAAAATTAAGAGTTTACATGGAGAAACAATTCCTTCCTTCCTATTTCACACTTTTTTTGTGGTAGGCTGATATTTTGGGCTCCCTTTTTTTGCGTGTTTATTCAGGGTCTGTACAGCCAAGCAACTGCACATTCTTGGGAACTGTAAATGCTACAAGCCCAGTTCATCCATTCCCAAAAAAAGAGTTTTATGAATGATGTAAAACAACAATTAAGAGCCATGAAAAGGGTTCTTGCACAGCCTGGTCCAGGTGGCAGAACAACTCAAAATATCTTTTGGATTAGGACACTGATCAAGTTTTCTCCTCTGCATTTAAATGGGAAAAGAGAGTCCAAATCGACTCAGAAGCAGCCATGATAGAAGATACTAAAAATATTATCATCTAAACACAGAAAGGTCAAAAAATAAATTCTTAACTGCCTTCTCAACATAACGCAGAAAGCACATCTATTCTTAAGCATTCACCAAGGCCAGTGAGTTTGGGAAAAAGACAGATGGGAGAACATGTAGGAGAATATGTTCTCTGAATACTTCCACAAATAGGCTACCAAAAGTCAAGAGAGATGCTGTGTCACAAGGGATGCAGAAGTCACAGGAGATGCATTTCTCGACATTACCCTCCAAGAAAGAGATCTTCCTGAGCCGAGAGAAAACTCTTTACTACTTGTTCCCATGGCACTGCCTCCAGACACTCATCCTATAGTTTTCCCATATTTTGAAACAAAATGGCCCATGGCTGGAGAGTGACAGATGCCACTTCTTCAGCCTTTCCCAGCAACATGGTGATGATCATCACAAAGAATGACAGTGATATCAGAATCATCAGTGGTCTCTGCTAAACTTCCCTTTTACTGGTCCCATTCTCCTGCCTTTTCAGCTGCTCCTGTAACTTGAAGCTGTTGGACAGCTTAAACAAATTGGAGAAAAGAGAAAAAAAAAATCCTAAACTATAATTGTCACCCTGAAAATGGAGGGAAATACTAAGGGTAGGAAAATATCTCCTATGAAGACAGGCTGAGACAGTTGGGGCTCATCAGTCTGGAGAAAAGAAGGCTCCAGGAGACCTTAGAGCCCCTGCCAGTACCTAAAAGGCGCCTACAGGAAGGATGGAGAGAGACTTTTTGCAAGGTCATGAAGTGATAGGACACAGGGGGAATGAATTGAATTGAAGGAGAGTGGGTTTAGATTAGTTATTAGGAAGAAATTCCTCCCTGTGAGGGTGGTGAGGCCCTGGCACAGGGTGCCCAGAGAAGCTGTGGCTGCCCAAACCCGGGAAATGTTCAAGGCCAGGTTGGACAGGGCTTGGAGCAGCCTGGGATAGTGGAAGGTGTCCCTGCTCGTGGCAGGAGTTTGGAACAAAATGGTCTTTAAGGTCCCTTCCAACACAAATTACTCTGAGATTCTATGAATCAAGGAAAGAAAGATAATTAAACACCAGGGTGAAGAAATAGACAAAACACTACACTTGCAGCAATTACACAGTGAGTGGATTGTCTATGAGTAAACAAATGGGAAATCAACCATGTTTATGGTTTCTCCTGTGGTGGAGGGGTCAAGTAGACACAGCAAGTGGCAGATGAAGTGTCAGGAGGTGAAAGGCACATCTGTGGAAAATGAGGCGTCTTCTACTTTCTCTTCAGCAGACGGAGTGTGGAGAGCAGATGGAGATGTTCCATCTCAGGATCGTGTTTTAGCCATTTCCTTTGTGACATCCTGGCTGGTGTCCCCATCAACAGCAAGGCCAGTCTTGGTGGTGTAACCAAAAGTAATGGAAACAACAACTAATGCTCCAGTTCTCCAGCCACTTTCATTTGGCAGTACAATGTTAAGGGTTGGACTTGACGATCTTAAAGGTCTTTTCCAACCTAAATGATTCTATAATTCTATAATTCTGAACTGGGCCATGAAGAGGAATGGAACACCTCTCCTATGAGGAAACGCTGAGAGAATTTGGATTGTTCAGCCTGGAGAAGCAAATGCTTCAGGGTGACCTAAACTGAGGCCTTTCAGTACATGAAGGGAGGTCTACAAGAGAGCTGGAGAGGGACATGTAGTGATGGGACAAGGGGGAATGGCTTTAAACTTAAAGAGAGCAGGTTTAGATTAGGTATTAGGAAGGAAAAATTCTTCACTGCGAGGATAGTGAGGCCCTGGCTTGTCCAGAGAAGCTGGCCAATCCCTGGGAGTGTTCAAGGCCAGGCTGGACAGGCCTTGGAGCAAGGTGGTCTAGTGGAAGGTGCCCTCGCTCATGGCAGGGGGTTGGAATGAGATTATTTTTAAGGTCCCTTCCAAACCAAACCATTCTATGATTCCATAATTTTCATATACACAATCTGACAAGCACCAGAATATCAACATATTGCATTCCAAAAACCCCCTGTGAGAAGCAGGTGTCCCACAATCAGAGGCCTGAAGTCTCTGGTTTTGCTTCCCAAGTATCCTCTGCCCAACCAGCAAATTACACACTTTGTTTCCAACATAAATCTGCTGTATGCCAACAAATGGATCCGCCCACATTACTCTCCCATTGTTGAACAAATTGGGACCATAATTAACAGAAAAGTGTGCTTCAGTTAAACAGTGACCTGGTTTTTGTTACTTTAATCCAAAAATTAGATCTATATTTTTCATTGCATGAGTTTGCTTTTCTATTTAAAGGATTCCTTGCCATCTTGACTGCAAACAAAACACAGGGTCTTGTTTGCAGTCAAGTCAGAGCAAAGCTGATGAATGCCAACACAGCTGGATCTCAACAGCCCTTCCGCTAAACTGCCATGTAAAAATTAAGGGAGTGACAGAGATTACCAAGAAAAATACAGCAACACACCTGTAGGTGTCCAATCAAAAGTCATTTCATGGAGAGGGAAACAATTCCAGGTGCAGAGGAAGCATGCAAAGGAAGGCGCACATAGCAGAGTTTGCATTAGTGCAGCTGCGTTTATTGCAATGACCCTAATTGGCATTTCCAGATGTGAGGCAGGAAAATCAGCTGACAGGAGCAAATTTGCCTACAACCCTAGAAAACCTAGGCTGAAGAAGATACAGAGCTCTATACAAGGCATATGTGAAGAAAAAAAAAAATTAAAAATTCCTTCTTCTTTCTTCTCCACATATTGAGCTGGTTAAAAGCATTCCACGTTCTCCCATTGCTACCAGCAGCATTTATTTATCACCATCCTCAATTCTGAAAGCAAACTCCAAGTGATAATGCACAATCACCCTGCAAAACCAAACTGAGATGGATGGAGGACGAGGGGTATAATTTAAGACAGTTTACACTGCTCACAGTACCAGGAACACTGCATTCAGGCTGCAGGAAAGGTCATTAGTAAAGTGAAGGCAGCAGAAGATAACAGAAAACTTTACAAACAACATTTCAACAGGAAAAAATGAGCTCATTTGGCCATTCAGGGAAAAGAGCAACCAGAGAGGAAGTTTGGGTGTGCATGAGCCTTCCTCACTCCATGCAGAGGAGCAAGCTCATCTCCAGTGCTCATGATGATCTGCATCAGTGCCATCAGTAGTAGCACCCAGTGTGACAGGAACCTCCTCCTTGGCAAAGTCATCCATACCAACAGAACAGTTTGGAGTGATCTCCTGCCTCCCAGATGGTTCATTCCTGTCAGTGCAGCAGTCTGGGGAGCCAGGATCTCGCTGCAGCAGAGTGCACGGGATTGCTGCCCTGAGCTGGCTACGCTTCAGCCGTCAGCCTTTTGGTGAACACTGCAGGAGATAAGCACTGAGATACAGGAGATAAGCAATGTAAAGAGCTCCCTTCCTCCCTCCTGAACGCCATCATCTGATGAAAACACAGTTTCTCAAGTAAAGGGGAGACTCTTCAAGTTGTTTTTTTGGAAGAACACGATGGAAGTCTGCATGGCCTGTAACCTGGTCTAGTGGAAGGTTCCCCGCCCATGGCTGTGAGTTGGAATGGGATGGTCTTTGACGTTCCTTCCAGCCCAAACCATTCCATGATTCCACAATTCTATGTCATCAGCAGACAACTGACACACACTGGCTTCAGTGGGTTCTCCATGGTTCAAAGTCCAGCTGGGAGAAAGATCTTTCTTGTGAGGAGAGACTGTGGGAGCCGGGCCTGCTTAGCCTGGAGAAGAGAAGACTGAAAGGGATCTCATCAATCCATACAAATATCTCCAAGGCAGCTGTCAAGGAGATGGTGCCGGGCTCTTTTTATGGTGCTCAGCAACAAGACAAGGTCAATGGCCATAAACTAAAACACAAGTTCCACCTCAACATGAGGAAGAACTTCTTTTCCATTGAGGACGGCAGAGCACTGGAACAGCTCAGGGAGGGCATGGATTCTCCCTCTCTGGAGACATTCCAAACCCACCTGGACGTGTTCCTGTGTCACCTGCTCCAGGTGACCTTGCCTTGGCAGGGGCTTGGATTGGATGAACTGCAGAGGTCCCTTCCAAACCTAAAGATTCTGTGATTCTGTGAATATATGAAGAAGCTCAGCCGAGCAGGACAGGCTGAATCTCACCCTATTTTCCTTTCTAAATTTGGGCTATCCACTTGGACACACTTGCCTCGAAACACCTGAGGATCTCTAAAACACAGGTAGCCACCCTGACCTCACAGAGGTGCTACTTTTCATAACTGAGTTCCTTGACATTATTATCAGTTCTACTTCCAGGGGAGAAGAGGGCATACACCAAATATATGGAATGTTAGGTAATTCAGTTATTTTGGATCAGGAAGATTAAGGACAATGTCCTAAATGTCCAACTTTCAGAACATCTTGAAAAAAAATACACACGTCCCTTCTAGTCTTCTGTTTGGTCAACACAAGGCTTAGCAGTGATAAACCCACACATCTCTGTTCTGCATAGCACTGAGGACTGCAGAAATCAACGGTGAATCCCCACCCACGTCCCCTACAAAATGCTTCCTGCCATGACAACCCCTGTTCCCCTTCTCCATATTCCCATGATGCTTCTGTCACAACCTCTCTTCATCCTCCCTGTATCCACGGACACGCCCCCTTCAGCTTCAAGTCCCATCCATGTCTCAATTTGTTCTCCAAAGCATCCAGAGAGGCAGCAAACAACCCACATGGGTAATCTAGACCTGGACACATGATAACTGATAGGCTGGATGATACCAAAAAAATAGATAATCACTGAATTTCCCTGAGTTTTCCTTGAGGACATTGAGATATTAAGTCCTTACGTGCTTGGTGAACACATACATTGATGGTTGGGTGGAGGAGAAAATCAGTGAACTGTATTTTTCTCTCTGATGTGATTAACTCCACCAACCTACTTCAGCGGAAGAGGCAGAAAGACACCAACAGGAGAAAGCCTTAAAGGAAGTGAGAGACTTCAAACTATAGAAAAAAGAAAAAAAATATATTTCTGAAAACAACCCAATGGTGCTCATCTGTTCTCACTTTCAGACCCGTGCCCGAAATACTGGGTTTGTATTTAATTTTCTGGTTCGCCAAGTAGAAAAATAACCCATTCCTGAGGCTTCCAGCTTTATTTATGCACTTGGTTAGGACCGAGCTGAACACTCAAACCTGTCATTGAAGGTTTCAGGTGCTCCCAGCTCTGGCTTACACTCCATGAAAGCTTTGCTCTCCACATCACAGACAATCGGAGAATCAGAGAATTGTTAAGGTTGGAAAAGACCTCCAAGATCATTGAGTCCAACCGTTAACCCAGCACCACCACCATGTTCACCACTAAAACATGTCCTCAAGTGCCATATCTACACACTTCTCGAACATTTCCAGGGATGGTGACTCCACCACTTCCCCGTGCAGCCTTTTCTAATGCTTAACAACACTTCTAGTGAAGAACCTTTTCCTAAAATCCAATCTAAACTGCCCCTGGCTCAACTTGAGTCCATTTCTGCTCAACCTGTCACTTGTCACCTGGGAAAAGAGACTGCTCTCCACCTCACTACAACCTCTTTCCAGATAGTTGTAGAGATTGATAAGGTCCCCCCTGAGCCACCTTTTCTCTGAGAGAATGACAGAAGAAACAATCTTCCATCCTACCACACCAGACAAGGTCTCACCATGTCCCAGTACCTGAAACTCAGGCTCTTCAGCTGGGAATGCAGCAAGACAAGATTAATTTAACCCAAGGGAAAGCAGAAGTTGCTTCGTAAGAGTTGAAACTCCATCTTGTCTATCCAAAATCTAAGCATTTTTAAAATTATTTTTGGTAGGGTTTTGCATGGAATGTATCCGACTCTGGTGTTGGCTTAGCACACCAAGGCCAAAATGTTGGACAGGGCTGAAATCCATGAATCCACTTACAAGAGAGTGGAGCCCTGACTTTTAGTGGCTTATAATTATGCAAAAAGGTGTCTTTGAGCTGCAGCTCTGTAATGAATTAGCTCTGACAAGGGAGGTAACTCAAGACCTCCCCACAGCACTCCCTCCCTGCCCCACACCACTGCTGCCTCTCTGCTCTCTTGCTAATACAGCGACCAGCAGCTCGTGCTGTAAATCAGATCAATGAAACATTCAGTTAAAAATAACAGCCAAACCTCCTCCATTGCAGGAGAGCCTTTCGGATCACAAATGATGAAAGCACGTTTCTAAAAAAAGCAAGCTGAGTTGAGAGCAGTTTCTGAAAAGGTGGCAAAATAAACAGCTCCGAGCCCCACCAGCAGAACAAGGGCTGGGCTGCTCCAAGCATTGCTGGGGCTCCAGAATAACCCTGGCAGTGGCAAACCAGGTCTCAATACCCCCAGTTAGTGGCTGCTTAGGTCAAAGATGGTGCCTGGCTCCCATCCTGGGGATGCTGTAGGAGCAGGACATTCAGAGGACACCACTACTCTCTGTTTGTGAGCTATTCCTCAGGCATCTCCTTGCCCACTGGGCTGTGTTATTCCTGCCTCATAGCTGGTAGACAGGGAGAAAAAGTTGGGATGCAGCTTCTGAGGTCAAGAAACATCATCCTCATGGTACCCACAAGCACTTGGCCTGTGGTTCTTGCTGAAACTGTGAGGGAAAAGAGAAGCGACATCCCTGGGGTTTCTTATAAATATTTTCATGATTGATGCTGGGAAAGAGGAGAGGGAGTGGGGAGTAAGTTTTTTTCCCTTTTTTCATGTCATTCAAGCACCCACTAAACAAACAACCAGCTGTCTTCATCCTGCAATCCAGATGGATGTCCCTCTGCAACAGGGGGATGCACCACAGCATCTCTCCTCGCATTTCCAACGCCAGGATTCAATACAGCAACTGCAGCTTTTAATGCCTTTTACAAACATCTAATTCACTCCGTATTAATCCCTCAGAGCAGCTACTCCTTCATTTTACCCTTGGAGACATCAAGCTAAAATATTCATCGGCTTGAACACAAAAACCTACAGCTCTAAGCAGTTGTTGAGGACAGAGGACGTGCTGTTACCCAGTTCTCTGATATATACAGCAGTATAACACCACCCTTGCAGTAAAGGTACAGAATGAGCTTCTAAAGATGCCTTTTTACTAGATGTTTATAAGTGGATTTAGGTTTAATGACAAGCTCCTCTTGCTTATTTCTCGCTTTTACTCATCCTTCTTTTTGGGGGGAGGACGGCTGACAGGGGCTGTTCTTTCTCAAGCTCAATATTAAATAAAAGAGACCCAAAATTATATTGAAAATGCATTCTTAAGTCGTGGCACAAGGTATATTTGAAATGACTGCAGCTGAGAACCTCCAAACTATCAAAAAGTGAATTCAATAAGGGATTTTCACTTACTCGAGACATTCCAGACATTGACACAACTTCTAAAAAGATTAATCTCTTCCAAGTATTTTAAATCAATTAAATTGACAAAATCTCTACCACAGGAAGGTGACAACAACCCCATGGTCCACATCTTCAGTCTTCCCAGGCTACAGAGGGCTTCCCAAAGCTCACTCTTTTCGGGAGATCTTTCAGGCAGTCTCTCAGCTGACTCTTGCAGGCCATGTCCAGATATCCCCAGAAATCTTTAGTATTGAAGGAGCAAACCACGGAAGTGTGCATTAACTCATGTGTGTATTCCATATCTCAGCCACAACCAATCACAAACACGAAACAGGACCTGACACACACTATTCAATTTGACCTTTGACAATGACAGAGCCAAAGCAAGGTGTCTCCAACCCATAAATACTGCTGACTCCACCAGCATTGAAGATGTTCAGACCTCAAACCTTGAAGGGAAGTGAACAACAGCATCGAATCCCTGCAGTTGTTTCACCTTCAATAGACAGAAGGGAGGTGTTGACACTGAAGTGATGCTTTGCAGTTCAGGCAATCTGTGTTCAACTGCCAAGCTTGACTAAAACGCAGTAGGAGAATTAAAGACAAGTCACAGTCCTCTCACCTCATCCAAAGTATCCTGGAGCTGCAAAATGCATAGGAAAGACTCCTGGTTGAATGAGATGCTACTGTGCTTCAGTACAGCACAGCAAGGAATGGACCTGCATCATTTTAATTTTTAACGTTCAAGTAGATTAAATTGAAATATTCAAAAAAATCACAAATGTAAAAAGATACGACCATTGTAATCAAGGTGACAAGAAACTGGCAATGTGTTCACCACTGGAGCAGTTTGGGAGTTACCCTGAACCAGCTCATACCATTGATCAAGGCATTTCTTTGCATCAGCCTGCTGCAGTAGGCAGATAAAACGTAGCTGTGCTGTCTACATAAAATGTGTTTAGATACATAAATCCTTGCAAAGTGGCTTTTTATTTTGAGGCAAAACCAGAAAGAATTATACGCTGCATTTAGTATTTTCTTCTTTGTCCTCTTCTCGACCGTCTGCAAGATCAATTAAAGTGCTTTTGCATAAAACAGGCAGAGAGGAGCACGCTCCAAAAAATAAATAAATAACGACGCCACTTTGCTTTCAATATGATGCCTGAAGAAAACAAGCATAACGACTTAAAGATTCCCACAGTGAGAAAGAAGAAAATGATGAAGGTTTAATCATACACTCACAAGGCAACAAAATAGATTTCTCAAGTCTTAATATCTCTTGTGAAATTTTAAGTGCTCAGACACAAATATTAGTAACAAGCTGCAGCAAGCTGAGTCGTTTCTCCTGCCCTCGCACAGGAATATGTGCGAGTCCCTCCCTTGCACTCACACACACATTTGCTGTTTCCATCACTTTTCTATTTGCAAAAATATCCAAACGAAACTATGAGTGTTTAACACGTTATGGTTTAACACGTTCCTCGCCTTACGGAGGTCTCGCTGTCCTGGAGCTCAGGTATCTCTCTGTCCAGCTGCACTGCAACATCTGGAAGCACCAGCACGACTTCCCCACAGGCTGACCAGCAATGTGACTCACGGCCACAGCCTCGGCACGGAGAGACAACACTCAGATCAACTGCTCCCCCAGTTACCAGCTGGAACGGGGAGTGGGCAAAAAGGGAGAGAGATCACTCCATCAAAAAAACTCAAGACCTACTTTCTTCTCCCTCAGAATGCCCTTTATCATGTCTGCACAGGGCAAGGGAGGAACTGTTCCCATCAAAACCCCATCATCGTAGTTTCTAAGGAAGAAATTTTTCACAATGAGGGTGGAGAAACATCGGCACAGGTTGCCCAGAGAAGCTGTGGATGTCCCATCCCCGGAAGCATTCAAGGCCAGGATGGGACTTGGAGCAACCTGGGATAGTGGGAGATGTCCCTGCCCATGGCAGGGGGGTTGGAACTGGATGATCTTTAAGATCCCTTCCAACCCAAGCTATTCTATGATTCTATGACCCTATCTGGCCCCAGAGACTTTTGCTGGCCTAAGAGGCACAGCTGGTCACTGACCACTTTCCCTTGGATTATGGGGGCTTCATCCTGCTCCCTGTCCCTCCAGCTGTGGGAGTCATCCCACCCTGTTTCCCTCACGGCAACTGTGCCATATTTTTCCAGGTGCACAGTGGCTTCCAGCTCCTCCTGTTTGCTGCCCATGCTGTGGGCACAGGTGCAGATGCACTTCAGCTGGGCTATTGTTCCCACCACCTTTTTTGGGGAAGAAGCCCTAATTCCTACATGGTCATTCTCAGGCACTTCCATGGTTTTGAATATATCAATAACCCTGGTGCCTTTGCTGCTGCAGGGATCGCCATCCTCTACCTCCACTGAGACAGCAGAACAAAGGACCTCACTGGCACAGCATCCCACGATAAGAAAACCAAAAAATCTACTGGTGACACCAGGCTCAGGGCCAGGTGTTGATCTACTGGATCTTCCTGGTTCTTCCTCATCATTCCCTGCAACTAGATGGGTAGAGGCAAACATTACTTGTGTTCCTGATCCCTTAACCAGTCAACCTCACACCAAAACACAAAAGAACTGAGAGGAGAGAGAAATCACTGCTCTACACAATCGAAACAGGAGGAAAAGAACTTGCAATAATAAAATAAATTAAAAAAAAAAAAAAAACACAAAAAAGAAAAGCAAACACCCAAGAAATGAAAACAAAAGCAAAGAGGTGAATAATTGATTTAGGCAATGTGCAGTGCCCATATTCTACCCGAATTGTTTACATTGGAGGTTCATGGTTTAATCAGAACTGCTGGAACAAGAAAAACCAGAGTCAGAAGTACAACATTTATCTTGAGTATACGAAATAGGTTTCTGGGTAAGGCATTTTCATTTAAAACAGAAAAAAAATAGGTTGCAGTTTGTGAAGTGACCAGCAAGGGGAGTCGGTGCCCAGAGCTTTGAGGGAACCACGCAGATGCAATTTTGGGTGGAGAAAACTCAAATAAACAATTCTGAGGTACTGACATTGATAAAACGTTGAAGGCTTCCAGAGGATGCTGGAAGATGATGGACAGAGAACAGAAAACCCACTAACCTGGAAAAGATAGAGGGCTTCAGAGATACTAGAGTAGAAAAATAATCATGTTTTGCTTGGAAATTTGACTTTCTGTCCCTGCAAGACTTAATGGAGAGCATGTAATGAAGACCTCTCAGAGGGGAAAACGGCAAAACACAAATGAAATCAAGTCAGGATGGATCTCAGGATAAGAAAATAAGGGTTAATATCAGTGTATTTCTGAGTACGATATTCTGATAGTAACATGAAAAGACTTTGGCCAGTTCCTCTGGTGGCCTTGAGGAGACATTCAAGAGGGTACCAGACATCTGGGAGAAGATGTCAGAAGACTAATCACACACCTTATCACTGAGCCCCAGAACCGGAAACAAATAGGGGAAAAAACATAAATAAAGACTGCTAAAAACAACCCTCACAAGGAGTGGGATTTAATAATATTATACAGCATTTAAAGCAAAATGCCAGCAGTAGGAACTCATTAGGCTCTGTATGGGGAACAGCAGCAAAATCACTGCTGCAGCTCCAGCCATGCTGGGCTCGTCAACAGAAACGGGGCCACCCAGGGCTCCGGGGCCACCGGGAGTGGCACTGAGAGCTTTCCTTCCTCTGCCCCATTAATCTCATTAACCTCGTATTTACTCTGTTGTTGGTAATTACTCAGAATGTTAATAGGCACAATTTATGCATATTATTTACTGAATGTTACAAATCTCTTTAGGTCTGTGTATGAATAGGGGCTGGAACATGCCAATGCTCCAAGTGCTATGGAAAAAGGAGGTAGAGGAATGAAAAATATTTTTAAAATTTTAAAAGTCTTTTTAGGACTTGTTTCAAATTTCTTCAATAGCTTCAATTTCTTCTTGCAAGAGAACCAATCAATTCAGATAGATATATAAAATTCATCCATTTTACTAATTCCGTAATAACATTCTAACAAGGCAAAGCAGACACTAAACCAAAAATACCCAAGAAAAGACTTATTTCCTCCTATTAAGCTGGAGTCCATGAAACAACTATTCCAGCCATGATACAAATTATCGTTAACGATATTCCAGGTGGGAAAAACAGATGCAGTTTAAGAAAACTGTTATTGCTGTTAAAGAACTCCATAGGTTTCACAGACACAGTCTGTTACACCTTGAAAAATGGAACTTTCACTGACCATCTGTTCCTAGCAGAGAACACCCAGCAACTCTGGCTTTGGCCAGCAAGCCCAACTCAAAGTCAACGTACCATGAGCAGGGGACATCCCAGAGCTTAATGAACAGCCAAGATCAGATGTCAGGGGGAGAATTTGGATGGAGATCACCCAATAGTAACCACTTAAAACCAGGAAACCACTGCCAGAGCAGAAGGTGGCATCCAGAGGTGAACATCTGCAAGAGCAAAGCCCACAGCATTCCTATACCTGCACTCCAGAGCCTCCTCTACAACACGCAGTATCACCTCCAATGAGCTGAAAGGATATGGAGAAAACCAACTAAAACCAAAGACAAAAAAGAAACTGAAATGAGAAGGATTAGCAAAGAAAGAAAACAGCAGAAATTACCTCACCCACAATTTTATTCCGCTGTGTTGTGGAGCCACTTGTTGGGAACTTGGCAGCAATAACCCAATGGACCCAAGGCCCAGCCCAGCAGTATTGTTCCCGTTCAGATAAAAGAGAAAAAAAAAGAGCAAAACAGAAAATCAGATGTGAAAAGTACAAACAGGCTTTTATCTGCTCTGTTTCCCTCCGTGTGAAGCTCAGGGATTCCCAAGACTGAGGTTTTAGCCGTATCTTTAGATTCAGCTGGGAGTTTTCACACCCTGTGAATTTGTTAAACATATCCATATATTAGGCAAGCTTTACTTTTGGCCTACACAATGTCTGTTGACAATGGAACACACACCAAAAAAAAAAAGGAAACAAAAGAACACTTCTTCCCCTTCATTTCAGGGTGCAAACATTAGGGGATGCCTAGAGAAACACACCAAGTTTTATTTTCTGCAATTTGTGATTTCACATTACCGTCATATTTTATAGTCAGTATTAGCCAGTTAAACAGGATCTGGTTTTAGTACATTTTTACTACAAAAAAGAAAGCCCGTGCAACTAAAGGGGTTGCTGAGAGAGAACCACTCAACTGAGACAACCAAGTGGACCCCGCACTGGACTTTAGAACATTTTCAGGGATGGTGATTCCACCACTTCCCTGGGCACTCTGTCCAATGCTTGACCACCCTTTCAGTGAGGAAATTTTTCTTATATCCAATCCAAATCTCCTCTGGTATGACTTGAGGCCATTCCCTCTCATCAGGAACAGCATCCATAAGGATCCAAAAACTCAACTCTGGAGACTATAATCACATCATAAACTCATTTTCCTCACACGTACTTTCACAACTGGTTTGGGGGGTTTTTTGGCCCAAATTTGGAAACTAATGCTTCAGAAAGAACCTAAGACACTTTTAATGCAGTTTATTATGCTTGAATAAAAAAATAAAAGAGAAAAGAAGAAAAAGAATAGCTTAGGCAACTCAGGTAGAGGCACTTATACACTGGGCAAAGTAAGGAAATAAAAATATTACAGACTTTTTACAGCAATTATTCCTCAAATAAAGTGTTTTAATAAAAATGATGATATTTTGGGCTTCTTTTAAGCAGGAGGAGCATCATCACACAAGAGACAGCCTTCCAGAATAACCATAAAAGCTTTCTAATCCCTCCTTATGATGGGATGGTGGAGCAAGTAAAATTCCATGGGATGATATGGAGCCAAATAGAGCAGCAAAGGATACTGAAGGAGCTCCTGCCTTGAGTTTTTCTACCCTTAGTAAAACCACCCAATTACCCTTTCCTCCTCTTTGATTACACAATCGACTTCAACACCCTCAAAAGCCAACAGCAGAAGCTCCAAAAACATAGGGAAAAATAATGATTAAGAGCCTTTATGTTAAAGTACAGTACCCAGAACCAGCTTTCAAAGACAGGGTAAATAAGGAAGACCTTTAAATTTTAAGACGTTGCTCAGTAGCATCTTGTCATGCCACATCACACAACGCTTCTCCCTTGTTATTTCTCTGGCCAAAGGTCAAAATTCCTCTTCCCAAGAGACAAGTCTTCATATAAAAAGAGTGGCGAAACTTATACGTCCAACTAATTCAGGAACAATCCACATCTCCATCCTGGAAACCTTCCTTTATATGATTTATTGCAATTTAAGGTGGGGGGAAAAAATGACAAAATTTGTCTCAAACTGAGGCAGTCCTGCTTGAAATGAAAACAGAATTATTTGTCCAGCACACAGAGTCTAGCACTGAAATCTCAGGATGCTCATGGCTGCTAAGGTAGGAGTTTTTATCACCCTCATGTAGCCCTGGGACAAGCATTTTTAAACTGTCTGTACAGGCAAAAAAAACAGTGATCATTTCAATCTTTCAGACGAAGCTAAGCCATGGCACACCCCATCCTGCCACGCGGAGATTTAGGTCCTTAAGAAGAGAAACCTGGTGGTCGAATTTCCCAGAAATATCATTATGCCCATCTCCCAGAGCACCCAAGGCAGCCCTAGGAGGATGAAAACCAATATTGAAATGATCAAAACCACACTACATTGCATACGAGACTTCTTGCCCACCCATCTTTTCCTTATCTCATCCTCCCACCAGTTCCATCCCCTGAATCAATCTGTTTTCTTCTCCAATTCAATCTTTTTCTGGTGGTTTCTCGACAGCAGGACCTCTCCTTTGTGTCCCTCTTGCATCCTCCATACAGGAATGCAAGAAGGATGTGATCCGTGGTTGGCATGCACAGGGACAACTCCATGATAAGGAGGAATCAATGACAACTCTGCCCACCTGCAGGTTTTTGGGGTTTTTTTTAAGCCATCGTGTATGTAACTCACATGATGTCAGTACAGGAATATCACACGAAGGCTCTGAAAGTAAGGGGCGGGTTCTCCTCGTTTCTATGGTTATGAGCAATTTTAATGACCAACCTAAATAAAAAGGCTGGAAGAGAGAGAAAGTAGGAAGGAGTGAGGTGGGCGTTTAATTTTGATTGACAAGACAGAGCAGAACTAGTTAAGATCTGTCAAATGCCTGCTGAGGATCACAAATCCTCAGCACATTCCACGGCAGACAGAATTAGTCTAAATGCACAGCTTTACAAAAATATTTCTTATCTGCTGAGATCAGAGTTCAGCATTTCAGTTGCCCCACAGAAAGCAGCTGATGTCGTAACTACCAAAGGAACCAAGGTAGGGCCAGAAAAATCTTTTTATTATTTGTGTTTGATTTTTAAGTATTAACATCTACGATGTCTTAATATGTCTTAATTTTTGTCTCTGGCCTATATATATAAAAAAATACTTTTATAAAATGACAGCATTCTCAAGATTGTTAACTGCCAAAATAAAAATTTTAAAGGTATTACCAAAGGCATCACTTTGGAATCACATCTGCATCACATGAAATGTTGTATAAATACAGATTACAGAGATAATTCCTGCAATAAAAACCTTAAAATAGGAGATTGAACGCAGAAGGAGTTGAACACATACTTGATGGGAAATTTCACGAAACACAATCTGGAAAGACAAAAACACTGGCATGACAGTCAGCTGTGACGTTCCCTGAAGATACACCACCAAAAAACAAGCTTTGGGGAAAATTAACAGCATTCCTACAAACAAAATCATCAAGAAAGAAGAAGAATGGAGACGTGGAGACTTGGAGCATTTCAATGTCAGGAGCAGAATTTCATGACCTTGGAGGAAAGAATCAATACCTCAGCAAGGCACAAGGCAGCATGAGAAGACTAAACCAGCATCTTGTGTTTAAGGGCAGGGAGAAGCAGGATGCACCAAAGGACAGACACAAAGAAGATCCAAGACGTGCCTGAAGCAAACTTGGAAGATGTTTTTCTTGTACTCACTTGGCTCTGTTGGGATGCAAGCAGGACACGGTGATCTTCACACGGCTACACACCCATGAGCTTTGCTATTTTATCAAATGATGTTCGGATTTTAAGGAGAAAAAAACTCGGCAAGAGAGGACGGGGTTACAAAGGAGGGAAGTCAACAGCTCCTGAGATGCCTGCCAACAGGATCTGCACTTAAAGCATGCAGTTTTGGCAGAGAACATTCTCAAAATCTGATATTTAAAAGTCTCATGGTGTTGGAAGGTGTAATTAAAGTAAAAGGATGCAAGTGAACTAAGATCTGATCAACACGAACTTGTATCAGTCAGAATGTGTTCCCACAGTCTCAGCCACCTGGTTCTTCCATGCTTCATTCAAAGACAGAAAACTTAGCTATCAACTACTTTTACTCCCACTCAAAATCATTCCTCTCCAGCCTCTAAAAGGGATGGATTTGTAACAACCTTCAAAAATTGAAAAAGCCCAAACAAACAAAAAGACCCCAAACAGACCCCAAAACTCACGACGAGTTAATTTACTGCCAGTTTCCAATTCTAGTGCAACATATTTGTTGTGAGATGAACTTTTCCTGCACCTATCAATGCCCAGGCACTGATGGGTGAAGGAAACAAAGAATAATGAAAACACCTACAAATTCATTCTTGCTCCTCAAGAACTGGAATAAATGAAAGTAATCAAATCCTTCATTGAGAAAAGTCCTGAGGAGAGGAAGGACTTTGGGATATTGGTGGATGAGAAGTTTGACATGACACTACATATGGTAATTTGGCTGCCCCATCCCTTGAAGTGTCCAAGGCCAGGCTGAATGGGGCTTGGAGGAACCTGGTCTGGTGGAAGGTGTCCCTGCTCACGGCAGAGGGTCAGAACAAGATGATCTTTCAGGTCCCTTCCAACCCAAACCATTCTAATATTCTATAAACTTACTGCTGTTTCCTTCTCAGTAGGGCCCTCGTGAACTCAATAACCAAGAAAATAAACAAAAAAAACCCCAACAAAAATAAGGAATTCATACGTGATCTGATTTCTTACTGCAAGGATTTCAACAGCCAAGCTGTCCATCACCAAGTTGAAGAGACAAGTCAAAGCAGCATGGAATCAGCTGGCACAAGCTCAGTTATTACCAGGTAATGCCTCGAAACCTCCCAAACCAACTCTGCTGCCATCGGAGCCACCTCTTCCTTGGACAGCGCCCAGGAACTACTCGCAAATGAAATCCAACTGAATTTATTGCTTCTGCAAGCCTGGAAATTTCAGTTACAGAGGTGACGTGACATTTTGTTTCGCCAATGCTAATCTAATACCTTTTTAAAGGTGCATACGTTTCACCCTGTTGGCTTCCAACACTGAATTACCAGCTCTGCTAAGCTTCAGAATAAATGAGATGATCGTGGCCTCCAGGCAAAATCCCTTTGCTGTAATCTTTATTCAAAACACACCGCTCCGGAGCCTTGCACGCATTGCCAAAAATCGCCCTGAGGTTTGCTCTTAAGATGGCAATTTGCATATCAACATTTTGCTGCAGAGCTTACCCAATGTCCCCGCTATTATTTTAATACTCAGCTGTGGGCGGCCCCCTGAGCAGCTCACAGAAGTGCAGGCTAAAAATATTCCTGCCTTCCCCACCGGCTCCACACATGACCACAGCGAGCGCCGGCTCGGATGCAAAACCGGGAGTGATGGCATCCACCAGCCTCTCCAGGAGGATGCGCAGGCTCCAAGGTGCTCAAAAAAACATGGCAAGAAGCAGAAAAGTAGCTCCGCATGGATGGAGGAAAAATGCACAGGCGCCAGAGGAGGAAGAGCGCAGAAAGAGCCGGTTTTACAAGGGAAGCAGGAGAGGTTCATCCACGTGCGAGACATTCTTGGGAAAACACATTAAGAGGTAATAAAGCAGGTGAGGGAGCCACCACCTGGGATATGAATTTAAGATGATGCTGAACAGAGGAAGGGAAAGAATTCTCAAGCACAGAACAGGAGCAATGCCGGGTGGACGCGAGCACAGCCTGATTCATGCTCCAGAAGGGAGATCCCAATCCCGCTGGCAGCACCATGTTGATGACAGAGCATGAAAAAACATGGATTGCAGGTTTTTCTCCTTGCCCTCCTCCCCCTCACCCAGCAAACCCCAGGCTCAGAGGTTGTAATTATTTCTGGCAAGGTGCAAACAGGTCTGAGAAATGAAACGCAAAACCGGAGCTATTTATGAGGTGCCACACAGGGAGTCGGCATCAGAGCCCTGCTACCAAATCAGCGAGTGCAAGGTCACCCTGGTCTGCTCAGGAGAGCAACTTTGAGAAGTGGTTTGCAGCCAAGCAGGCAAAATAACCAGGCTCAGTCTGCCCAGGATGGTGAGTTAAAGGAAACAGAGGGTGGAGAGCCACCAGAAGACAGTGCTCCAGCCAACGACAAGGGGTTTATCATGATGCTGGTAGGCTTTGAGATGACATCCACTCATGACAACCACCTGCCTCTCTGGGGCATGGGAGAGGAGCAATGAGGACATCAACTCCATAAGTCTCCCTCCACCAAAGTTGTTGTAAAGGGAAGCAGACGAGGGACTTATCTGTCTGGAACTGTTCCAGGCCAGGTTGGATGGAGTTTGGTCTAGTGGAAGGTGTCCCTGCCCACGGCAGGGGGATTGGAAAAAGATGATCTTGAAGGTCCCTTCCAACCCAAACCCTTCTATGATCTGCTTGTAAATGACCACTGGAGACCACTCATCTCCTTATCCTGCAGGCCACCACTTGCTTCCAAGGAATTGCCCCGACCCAGGAAGAACCACAAATTTTGAAAAGCAATTTCCTTTCCGCTAGTGGAGAAAAGCAGTAAAAGCCAAACCCTCACAGCAGGAGGATCTTACACCTCGATGGGGCTGAAGGACCCAGCAGCATCTTAAGCTCACAAAGCAGTCACCGACAAAAACTCAAAAACACTTTTTGGTCTCACCAGGAAGCAAAGGAAAAGAAATGGTCAAATTCAGGAAGTACAGGCAGAGAGGCAGTGAGTGACCCTGGGGACAGACTATTTCCTGTACCCACTCTTTATATTCTCTGCTCAAATGCCTCACAAACAGGACTAGGGCGTACAACTCTGTTTCTGAGATTATATTTAAATTCTAATTAATATTTTAAAGGATGGCAAGCACAGTGCAGTAGGAAAAGAACTGGCCAAAGAGAGAAGAGCAAGTCTGAAGACATCAGAGCCTGTGGGACGTCTCTATATATGAAAGGAAACAAAGGTACACCTGAATAATGTGCAAAGAAGTAGGAATAGAAAAAAGAAAATAAAAAAGCAGACCTTGGTTTCCATGCACAGGCAAGAGGATCTTGACAATTAATTTGCCAGTATTCCCATAAGGGGGAAAAAACCCCCAACCCACCAAAATTCTAGTCTCATGATTGCTCTATGTTTGGGACAAAGGAGATGAAACTCGAGATGGTGTGGATGCCCCATTCCTGAAAGCGTTCAAGGCCATGTTGGATGGGGTTCAGAGCAACCTGGGATAGTGGAAGGTGTTCCTGTCCATGTCAGGGGGTTGGAAACAGGTCCCGTCCAACCCAAACCATTCCAGGATCCTATGAAATCCACCTGCTTCAGCTCTGAAGACGATCAACAGCAAAGTATCTGTAGTGAGACTCTCAGTTCAAAGGTGTCCTGTTTTACCCAAGTATTGCAATCCTGTTTTCACCACTCGCTAAGACGCCTCTCCAAGGTGCCAGTTCAGGCACTTGGCTAGGACAGAATCCATTACATTTTTAGAAAAACAACCCATAGCTGTGAAATCTCCCCAAGGTGCACGATCAAAACTTAGGAGGGCTTTGGAAAGCACACAGCTGTTCCCTAAAATAGAAGTGTCAAAAAGCTTTGGACAGCATTTCTCGGGCTTCCACACCCACATTTTGCCACCTACTTCCATCTTTGAGGACTTGCTGTTAATGGAAGCTGAAGGTCCTTGACACTGAGAAATCAAATCTCTAATATGCAGTAGCCTCAACAGAATTTAAGTACCACTATTTTTATTATTTTAGATTTTTTTAATTGTATTTATCATTAGTAAAAGTAGATTTAGTAAAATGACTTGATTTTTCACCATCACTACAGCTCTGGATAGCTTTAAAACCTGCATGGGACGGTCCTTAAGAGGATGGGGAGCATCAGGAGGTTGGACAAACTTCCCTGATCAGAGCTATGAGTATTCACCATGGCCTCATCCTGCCCACATCAATCCCACAGCTATCTTGGCAGAGAAAAGACTAAAATTTTCAATTCTTTAAAACAAAGGCCAAAAAAACAGAACATAAAAGCAAACAAAACCACATCCAGTATTATTATATAAATGTGAATTTTATACATATGTTCTTATGCACTATATTATAGAAATTAGTCATTAATTTAATAATGTACATATTTTTGTAAGCTTAATTTTTCATACTTTTTCACTGAGCATCCACAACCTGCAGCAGAGTATTTGATGGCACTGACGTTAGGATGTCCTCAGCACTCATGTAAGGGAGCAGCTGGAGATTACCAGGCACACAACAGAAGACATTAAAACATTTGGGGAAGGTAAATCACATCTCAAGTTATCTAACACTATGTCTAAACCTGTATAAATCAGGTATTTTAGAAATTAGGAGGTTCTCATGAGAGTCTAGAAAGTGAATAGTGTCACAAGGGATCAGAAATCAATTGTTTTTGTGGGGAAATTTATAGTGAAAAGTTGTATTAAGGTTTAGCTCTTGATTCACTTTGCACAAAGGAAAATCTGAAGATCTGCAGCTTCCAACAAGAAAATCTGTCATGTACAGGGTTATATGAAACAAGGTGTTACCCAGTGAGCCAGCACTGTCCCTGCAGCCTCATCGACCTCCCCCATCTCCAAGCAGAGGCACAGCAGCACTTTTATCTCTAAAATTAGAAGAACTTGGAGCATGGTGAACATCTCCATGCCTGGACAAGGGATGCCGCAATGCATTTGTTAATAATTCAGATAAAACCTAATTGCAATTACCTACGGTGAGTTATAACCACTGCTCCCTCTGATCCTGAGCACTTCCCATCCCTGGAGTGTCCACGGCCAGGCTGGATGGAGCTCTGAGCAGCCCAGTCTGGTGGAAGGTGTCCCTGCCCATGGCAGGGGGTTGGAATGAGATGATCCTCAAGGTCCCTTCCAACCCAAACCATTCTATGATTCAATGAATCTAAAACTGAAGTGACTATTCCACAACTTGTAGACCCAGTGAGGCATCATCCAAATCTTCCCCAAACAGCCCAAGAGGATTCTGTTCCTCTAAGACACCCCAAAACTGGGGCACACGACCTGGGCAGGCAGCACCATTGCATGAGGACTGTGATCACAGTCATGAAACGTCACGTGCTGGTAAATCATAGAATCACAGAATGGTTTGGGTTGGAATGGACCTTAAAAATCATCTCATTCCAAACCCCTGCCATGGGCAGGAACACCTTCCACTAGACCAGGCTGTTCAACTCCTTCAGCTCAAAGCCATTCCCCCACGTCCTATCACAAATAAATAACGGAATTTCAAGGTGGGGGAAGAAAGATGAAGAAAAACAGCATTCCTGGCTGTGTATGGGATTTTTTACAAAGCAGCCATTAATAGCAAGTTTGGGAGTTCCCTTGCACCATATTTGGGTCTCTGGCATCTCACACAGCCAAGAAATGGGTTAATCCAAAAATCTGGGTCATAACACCTTCAAATCTGCCTGGTTTTTCACATGTAGAAAAATAAGGGAGGCACCTCCCTCCTCCACACAGAAGCATCAGAAGAAGATTCATTATAAATGGAAAAAAAAGCAACAGGTTTCAGCAAAGAGCATGATCAAAGTCTCTCGTGGAAGAAGAAAATGTTTTATTTTACAGAAATAAGAGCTATGGCAACAGCTCTGGAATAAAATCCTACAGCACGGCTGTCTCCTGCACTCCTTTACTCCATGCACCAGATGATGGAGGAGTCCTACAAGGGGAAAAAAAATACATGGCCAAGTTATTCAAGACTAGAATGACAATAAATGTACGCAGAGAGGAGAAGAAGGACTAATAAAGTCCTCAATAACCTCAAAAAATCGTATTTTTGCAATGCCTGGCTTTGCAGCAGAGGGGACAGCAGAGCAAGAAGAAAACAAATGATACACATTGAAGAGCATCAAACATTTTGCAGTTATTTTCTGCTTTTATTTAGGGAAGAGATGACAGAGAGAGTGAAGAAATCACCACCTGACCCAACATCAGTATTTACTTCAAAAACAAGGAATTTTACCCAAAAAAAAAAAAAAAAGTACAGGTATCGCAGTCAAGTTTGACTTCATTCAAGGAGAAGCTGTAAAATATTTTCCAGATTTTGCTTGCAGCATCACAGCAGATGAACTGCCAACACACCTAAGCGGCCCTTGGGAGAGCTTTTCCCCACAGCTCTGCATCCCAGAAAAAAAACATTCAAAAACACCTGCTGATACACCATTTCTTCTTGTTTTTTGTACCAATCTTCAGGATATATTTAAAAAGCAACTGATCACCAGTGCAATCTCTGCTTTTCTAATGGATGTGTAAAATGGACATTTAAAAAAAAAAAGATAATCCATCCTGCCCCTTTTTTATTTTAGTTAAATGCTATTTTTTCCATCATCAGAAACACTGCAGAGATGTGCCCATGCACTGCAACAAAGAGATGGCACCTGCCTACTGCATTTCCTGACTAGTGACACTTCGAAGAAAAAGAGTTTTAAATAGAAACCTCCCTGCAAGTGTTAAATCAGATTAATTTAACTCTTGCGTTATTTTAATCTTAGACTCCACCATTTGCAAGGCAAGCAGGAAAAAAAAATAGGGAGTAGGATTCTTATCTTGACCATATTCTTTGGGAAATACAGTATATTATTAAAAACCACAAATAGCCTTTCTGACAGCAAGATACAGACACTTCTGGCTCCTTTGCAGTAGGAAAAGAGCACAAATATTTCATGAAGCTTTCTGGGCACTCAGCATCAAGTGACGAGCAGAGCTTTCCTCCAGCCTTGTGGTGCCCAACGCCACTGCCAAAAACACCAACGCCAGACTGGGGCCACACTGTGGATTTGCACGTGGCAAAAAGTGTTCTGCAAAATACAATGCACTTTGAAAGGTTGGTGATGCTGCTGAGGAAGAAGTTTTGCAGCATTTCCTCTGCAAGCACCATCACAGAGGCACACTCTGATACTTCAGTTGTGAGTTAGGCTCATGCTTAAATAGCTGGATTAAATTTAGAGCAAGTGGATCATGTCGTAGGCAAACATACACGTTCTCATGGTCAGGAATCATGGAATGGTTTGACTTGAATGGACATTAAAGATCATCCCATTCCAGCCCCCTTTCCATAGGCAGGGACACCTTCCACTATCCCAGATTGCTCCATGCCCCGTCCAACCTGGCCTTGGACACTTCCAGGGATGGGACAGCCACAACTTCTCTGGAAAACTTGTGCCAGGGCCTCCCCACCTTCGCTATAAGTAATTTCTTTCTAATATTGAATCTAAACCTGCTCTCTGTCAGTGGGAAGCTGTTTCCCTCTGTTGTATCACTCCAGGCTCTTGTCCAAAATCCCTCTCCAGCTCTCCTGGGGCCCCTGCAGGCTCTGGAAGGGACTCTAAGGTCTCCCTGGACCCTCCTCTTCTCCAGGCTGAACACCCCAGCTCTCCCAGCCTGGCTCCAGAGCAGAGTGACTCCATCCCCCAATCACCTCGGTGGCCTCCTCTGGACTTGCTCCAACAGCTCCATGTCCTTCCTGTGCTGGGACCCCAAACCTGGATGCAGCTCTGCAGGTGGGGTCTTGGCAGAGCGGAGCAGAGGGGCAGAATCTCCCCCTCACCTGCTGCCCACCCCGCTTTGGATGCAGCCCAGGACACATTTGGATTTCTGGGCTGCAAACGCACATGGCCCGGTCATGTCCAGCCTCTCATCCACCAGCACCTCCAGGCCTGAGTCGCCAGGGCTGCCTTCAACCTGTTCATCCCCCAGCCCGGACACCAGAGGTTGAAACACATGACCAACCATGCCCTGGGTGGAAAGACTCAGTCATCCATCCATCTACCTATCTATCCATCTACCTATCTATCCATCCATCCATCCATCCATCTACCCATCCACCCTCACTGGAATCAAACCTGAACACTCACGTCCTTTCCAGTGCAAGCAGCCTTTGCCCTGACAATGACAACTCCAACCCTAAATAAAAAAAGAGGCTCCTCCTGCCCACCTAAAACACTCAGATGTCACCAATTTCCAGTGCCCTGAAGTACCAGCAACCCTTGGAAGGTCCATAAAACCCCAAGAGAGAGCCACCAGCTCACCCCACTGCACAAAGTAGGAGAACTGTAGGAAGCACAATAATAAAGAGGGGAAAAGTAAATTAAAAGTTTTCAACAGTTCATTCCACTTCTATCGAGCAGAATGTGTTTATGGTACAGGCAGAGAATCGAAAGTATTATTTTTATCTAGATATTATTTACCCTTTCACACTTGCTATTTAAATATTCCTGAAATCCCAGAAGAACCAAAAATTCAAAATATCATTTGATATATATATATATATGTATTTATAAGGAAGGGGAAGCACAGACTCATTCATTTTCAGCTTCTTTTTTTTTCTTTTCAATTAGATTTTAAATGCTGTAATATCAATGTGCAAATCTATCAAGAGACAGAATATTTATTTCTCCTCCATTCTTAGTAAAGATTCTCCAGACCCACAGAAGGAAGGCATCATGCTTGCTGGGAAACACGGTCACACCAGAGGGCTGCATGATGAGGAGTAAATGATAAGAGGTTTAAAATATTTTAAATAAATAAACAAATAAAGAGAGTTGTGAAAAAATGAATGAGGTTGCTTGCATAAGAAAGAATGGGAATAAAATATTGTACTATTGAAATCTCTGTTCTACCAGTCTCTTCAGCCAATCTCATCTAAGTAACTTAGAGAGTCACAAAACACTTTGGGTTGGAAGAGATCTTTAGGATCATCTAGTTCCAACCCCTGCCATGGGCAGGGACACTTTCCACTATCCCAGGTTGCTCCAAGTCCCATCCAGCCTGGTCTTGAACATTTTCAAGGATGGGGCATCCACAGCTTCTCTGGGCAACCTAGTTCATTGCCTCACCACGCTCTAACTCTTGCTTTAGACATGATACCAGGAGGAAACAGGGATGGAATCTGAAGCCTGGATCAAGCAGGACACGAGGCTGCACTTATCAGCCTCTCCCACCCCATCGTGGATGGACTAATTTTTAATTGCATTAATAAACAAAAGCAAACTAGCAAGGTGGGGGGCCTTGGAGAGCGCAAGAAAGGTGATTTGTTGCTTGGATGACCACTGGAAAGTGAGAATCAGCACATAGAAGAAGTCCAGAAACCAGCCTGAGGATGAGATGAGAGGGAAATGATACTGCAGCTGGTGAAGAAGGCAGAGCACGAAGGCAACAAGGGGACGGACAGCAGCTGCTCATCCGGGACTTAAAAACCTCAGTTCGCATCAACACAATGAAGAGAGTTTTTCTAGAAGGGCACAAGGTGATAGGGCAAAGGGGAATGGCATTAAAGTAAACGAGGGTAGATTTAGGTTGGATTTTAGGAAGAAATTCCTTACTGAGAGAGTGGTGAGGCCCTGGCACAAGTTGCCCAGAGAAGCTGTAGCTGCCCCATCCCTGGAAGTGTTCAAGGGCAGGTTGGATGGGGTTTGGAGCAAGCTGGGACAGTGAAAAGTGTCCCTGTCCATGGCAGGGGGGTGGAACTGGATGGTGTTTAAGGTCCCTTCCAACCCAAACCATTCTATGATTAACACTCCAGAAAACACCCAGAGTTCAACCTGGAGATGAGTTGAAAAGGGCATCACAGCTGGAGAACAGAGTGGAGCAGGAGAGCATCAAAGTGGCCTGAGCCAGTGGTGATTTAAAGACCAGAAACACCTGCAGGGACACCTGGATCACAGCAGAGCCCAGCAAGGCAGGACGAGGCCCTATATGTTCACAGCCCTACTGCAAAGGGAAAAAACCAGCCTGGAAAAAGGGATAAATGCTTGATCAAGTATAAACCTTATTGCTAAACAAAAAAAGAAAAAAAAGGGGGTGGGGGAAAACCCTCATATTTTAATCAATCCTTCCCACTCCACAGCACAGAGCTAGTAAAAATTTAGGATTCAGTCTGCTGAATCCTAAGTTTTTTGTCCAGAATGAAGCACAAAGCAAAACTTGAGGCCGCCACCCCACGCAACGGTTTGCAAACAAACATCTCTTTGTTCTTGCAGCACTCCCAGATACAGGGATGCACCTCAAACTCCAAAATGTCACAGAAAACTTCAAATGCTAACAAGCAGAGGGTTCTGCAGGGCGTATTCAGCGTGCTGGTGGCAGAATGAAGCGTGCTTTTAGCTTTCCAAACCCTCTGCTTTTTGATATGCACACAAAGACACCGAGCAGTTCCATGGGAAGATGAGGTTTCCCCAGCAAAGTCCACTCCCGCGCCAGATGCCGGAGGTTAATTGTACCCCACAGCTCGGGGGAGCTTTTATTAAAAGCTTCAAACCACAAACACTTTTCAAAGTACAAAAGCAACCAAAAAACAGTTTCTGCAGTCAGCCGAGGACCACTGCAGAAAGCAGCACTTTGTACATTTAAAAGTGGTTTTATTTCCTCTCCTTGTACTTCCAAATGTATCCCACTGCCTCAAGCTCCCAAATTAGCCTGGAAGGGGGAAAAAAATAATAAATAAACAACATCATGCCCTCTATGAAGTTAAAATAGAGCCAAAACCTGGCAGGTAATAACCCAGGAGCAGTTCCCAATGTTGTCATTGTGCTGGAAATCGATAAATCAGGGCTTCTTCGTGAGCAGCTGTGGGACAGTGGCAAACTGGGTGCAGGGACATCCCATCCTCACCCAGTCACCGGTGACATGGGACACAAGTGTGGTCCACAGCAACCTCACACGTGTCCCTCCCTGCTCACAGCCCTGGGTGAGGCCAGCCCTGTCCCAAATAACTCATTACACACATGAAATGCTGTACAACAGCAGCCACGGGCCCCAGTTTCCACCCACAGTCCCTATGCCAGCCCTGTCCCTAGGCCACACACCCCCCAGCTTGTGCCAGCCCAGCTCTCTCCCCATGTTACACACTGCCCCCTGGGCCAGGCCAGTCCTGGCCCCATATCACAGCCCGTCGTGGCCTGTCCCCACGGCACATGCACACCTGAAACCTATGCCAGGCCAGCCCTGCCCCCGTGTCACCGACCTGCGCCCCCCGGTGCCAGGCCAGCCCTGCCCCCGTGTCACCGACCTGCGCCCCCCGGTGCCAGGCCAGCCCTGCCCCCGTGTCACCGACCTGCGCCCCCCGGTGCCAGGCCAGCCCTGCCCCCGTGTCACCGACCTGCGCCCCCCGGTGCCAGGCCAGCCCTGCCCCCGTGTCACCGACCTGCGCCCCCCGGTGCCAGGCCAGCCCTGCCCCCGTGTCACCGACCTGCGCCCCCCGGTGCCAGGCCAGCCCTGCCCCCGTGTCACCGACCTGCGCCCCCCGGTGCCAGGCCAGCCCTGTCCCCATATCACAGCCCGTAGTGGCCTGTCCCCACGTCACATGCACACCTGAAACCTATGCCAGGCCAGCCCTGTCCCCGTGTCACACACATAACCCCTGTGTCAGTCCAGCCCTGCCCCCCTTGTCACACAGCCTGTGCCAGTCCTGTCCCCATGTCACACACCCCCCCAACCTGTGCCAGCCCCTCTCTGTCCCCATATCATACACACGCACACACACCAGCACCAGGCCAGCCCTGTCCCCATGTCAGCCATACACACACACCCCTGTGCCAGGCCCGCCCTGTACCTGTGTCACACAAACATCTCCCCACCCCTGTCCCCATGTCACCCTGCTCCACACCCCCGTGCCCGGCCCGCCCCGCCCCCCTGTCCCCCCCCCCCCCCCCCGTCCCCGTGCCACACACACCCCCAGCGCCCGCCCAGCCCTACCCCCCCCCCCGCCCCCGCCCCCCCCCCCCTGTGCCGGGCCACCCCTCTACCGGTCTCACCCCAACACCCCCCCACCCCTGTCCCCCGGTCACCATGCTGCACACCCCTGTGCCCGGCCAGCCCGGTCCCCCAGTCTCCCTCTCTCCCACACACCCACCCACACACCCCTGCGCCCGCCCAGCCCTGCACCCGTGTCACACAAACCGCTCCCCACCCCTGTCCCCATCTCACCCTCCTACACACCCCCGTGCCGGGCCAGCCCTGTCCCCACGTCTCTCTCTCTCTCACACCCACCCCCCCACACCCCCCTGTCCCCGTGTCACACACACGCAAAGTGCCAGGCCAGCCCTATCCCCACGTACGCACTCGCCCCACCCAACCTGTGCCAGGCCAACCCTGTCCTTATGTCGCACGCCCATACACAGTGCCAGGCCATCCCTGTCCCCATGTCACACACACACACCTGTCCCCGTGTCACAAAAACCCTCAGCACCAGGCCAGCCTCGTCCTCGTGTCACACAGACCCAGTGCCGCCCCGGTCCCCACGTTCCCAGGCCGTGTCACCCCCGTGTCCCCACGGCAGGACCGGCGCGCGCCCCTCACCTGCCGCCGCGCACCCGTCACCGCCGGCACCCAAACATCACGTGACCGCCGCGGCCCCGCCCACCCCGGCCACGTGTCCCTCCCTCTCCCCCCATCGTTGTAGTCCTCATCCCGCAAGTGTCGCGGGCCACACCGTCCTCTTTGGACTACAACTCCCATAGTGCATCGCGACAGCGCGTTCCAGCCCCTTCACCCGGCTACCAATCGGCGGCGGGGACGGCCCGAGGGGGCCCCGCCCATCTCCCCTCAGCTCTTCCCTCCTCAGGGCGCGGCCCAGGGCCGCCCCTCAGGAGTCACTCAGCGCCTGCCGCCGCTCCAGGGGACATTCAGTGTTCCACACCCTCCTCATCCTCTCTGCCCTCCTCACCTTCCCCCTCCTCGGGAGGGAACCCAAGGAGCGGCTGAGGGAGCTGGGGGTGTTTATTCTGTCGAAAGGGGTCTCAGGGGGCACCTCATCACTCTACCGCTCCCTGACAGCAGGGTGTTACCACGAGGGGATTGGTGTCTTCTCCCAAATAACAAGAGGTAGCATGAAAGGAAACGACCTCAAGTTGCGCCAGGGGAGATTCAAGTTGGATATTAGGAAAAATTCGTCACTGAAAGGATGGTCAAGCGTTGTAAAGGGCAAGTAATGGAATCACGTTTCTCTGGAAGTGCTCAAATAAAGTGTAGATGTGGCACTTGGGGACAGGGTTTAGTGATGAATTTGGCAGTGCTGGGTGAATGGTTGGACCCAGTGATCTTTCAGGTCTTTTCCAACCTTAGCGATCCCATGATTCGCTGACAGGCCTGTGCCCTCCTTCATACTTACACAGTGCCCAGGGCACTGCTCACAGAAATAAATTAATAAACCCCACCAATTCGCTGCTACTAAAGCCACTAATTCTCTCCAAAACACCACAAATTGCAGCCCGAGACAGGAGGTTCACCCAGCCAAAGTGCTTTGATAGAGCAGTCTGGAGTACAACTGTACCTGCGAGGGGTTTGCTTTTTATTTGCGAAGCGACAGAAGCTTTACGTGGTGGCTGGCTTGCAAAAGGAGTCATAAAGAGGATTTTCTTGATAGAGCCTTTAACCAACAATTCATTTTAACAAGGGACTGACAAGCCACCTGCCTGTTCAGAAATGGAGTTCTGCACCAGTAGCCCTGCTAAAAAAAGCTTTAAAAGGGCTGAGGGGCCACCTGAGCCTCCATAAACTTCAGTGTTTTACAGCACCGAACTGCTATCGGAGCAGTTTCCTCCATCTTTTGCTGCATTGATAATCATTTATTTCTGTGGACTCTGAAGAAAATCCCTTAGGAGAAGGAACATAAAAATATACTGATAACGAAATACAGCTGTCTGCTTGTCGTCTGCAAAATCCTCTGACTACAGCTACATGTGCAATGCACTGTGTCTTGCTGGGTGGTTTTTTTTGGAGGGGGGAAGGAGGAGCGAGTTAATCCTGCAAGAAGCATAGATTACATTTCAAAAACCACTGTGAAAATTTTGCAGTAATTTTCAGTACAAATCATATTTACCTCCAACGTGAGCCTCATGAAAGTAAATAAGAAAAGAAATATATAAACATGTGCCGATATAAAACAGCCCAAGTATTCCAAGGGACAGCAATCATAAAAATTACAGTGGGATAAATCTCATATGACTGCTTTGGTTTGCAGGCTGCATCTTGCTGGTTTTGCATTTTGGAGCTGGAGAAATACTGCTTAATCAATACATGCGTTATTCATACAATAATAATGCTGCACATTCTCTTGGGACATTTTTCTTCTGAGGAATTTGAGCTGTTGCAAACCTTCTCATTGTGCGCAGCAGGGCTGGTCCTTGTTATTAACAGCTGCTTATTGATCTGTAACAGCTTTTAGAAAGACCGAGGGTGGGTTTTTTGGCATGGTGTGGTGTCTTTTGCATAAGCAAGGCAAGGCATTGTGCGTCATTAAGATGTTGCTTTCTCTGAATTTAGGGGAAAAAACCCAAATAATTAACAGCTTTGTTCCATCGCACAGTGATAATATCTATAAATCTGAAAAATATACAGTCAGCTGTATAGGAACCAAAAGCTCCAGGGGCCAAAATTTTATTAAAACCAGTTAATCTTCATGTTTCTCATCTCTTAGTGGGAGGAGGTTGCCCGTTTACCAGATGCCATGTGACGTTTCCCAAGGTGGAAGCAGCAATTTAATTCTCCATGAGCAAAACTCCTGGAGGTCAGACCCATGTACCTGGAGGGGTTTGGCAGATGTGACTTGGGGGTGAGGTTGTCAGTGGGTTCCTGCTTTGGAAAGCTGCCCCAATTCCTCTATGAAGATGAGATGGAGGATCTCTACTGGAATTTAAATAAACCCAGCTGTGATGCTTTCACCTCATCCCTGCTGGGATGATTATCCACTTAGGCTGCCTGTGCCTTCAGGGAATTTCTTCCACTCTTTGGAAGGAGTTTCCTTTTGGCTCACAGGTTGATTTTGTGAATCATCTTAAGTCATAACCTCTTAATGGCTGGGCCATTGAAGTATTTATGGAAAGGTAATCCAATTGTCCTCTTGGTTACTTTTTTCCTAAGCTGTGTGGATTTGGCTTCACTGTAACAATTTGTATTACACCCTATTACATACTTAGGAATAACTCAGTGGGGTTTCATTCCTATACTACAGGACTTTTCTACAAAGCAGGAGAACCCAGACAAATAACTTGCATTAAATAAAGTGGGGGTTTTAGGTTATAATTTGGATTATGTTCTTAAAATCAGGTATATAGTCTAAGCTACTATTAACTTCTCTTCTGTTTTGGATTGACTGGAAGTGTTGATAGGTTCAGGAAAAGTGATGTAACTAAAAAACATATCACAAGAAAGTGTCAGTGAGTGCTTAATTTATCCCATTAGGACACAGTTGCAGTGTCATTCCCAATATCCATGTAAACATGGCAGCAAAACCATCAGGGAAGAAAAAAGAGCAATTTATCATTGCAATCACGTGAAGGAGAAAGCCTGGATATCTGTCTGCGGTATGGACGAATAAATTTCTCCAGATTTTAAAATGTTCTAGGAATAATTTATTTTGGATAGTTTTACATTTATGCTTAAGGAATCTCCACTTGAAAAAAACAAATAAACAAAAATATCCAAACAAAACCAACAAAACTCCCCACCCCATACAAACAAACAAACAAAACCACCCCAAAAAATAACAAAAAACCAGCCAAGGAAAACAAACAAACAAAGCAAAAACAAACAAAAAACAAACACGAAACCCCACAAAACTTCTTTTCAGAAGTTTCTTTCTTTGTTTGGTCCAGTTTCTTTTCAGATTTAAATAAGAACTGATTCCCCCCTTTCCTTCCCAGATTCCTACCTTCTTTTACTTATTTTTCCTCCTCTTTTCAGTAATTAGGCTGGGCTTGTGGCTTTCCTGAGGATTGCTAAACAAAATAAAGCTGGGGTTCTAGCAGTACTTAGCTTTTCAATCCTGAATTAATTGGCCAATACCACAGCTGGAAAAGCACTTTTTTCTTTGATAAAAATGTTGTTTTCCACTCAAATGCCTTACACACCAAACCAGTCAACTGCAAGGAGCACAGCAACAAACACAAGTCGGCCTGAATGCTTCACAAAACCAAGGCTGACTCTTACTTCCTATTTCCAGACATCCATCCAGTGACCTAAGATTCCCTGAAAACAGCACAGCTCAGAGAGCTTATCACAGCACACCCGTATGTTGTTACCTGTGAGCAATTTAATAAAAAAGATATTATAGCAACAATAAAAGGAGTCTGGAAAAAGCCAGCTAATCCCTGAACAACCTTATTTCAGTCTGTTTAAAGTCCAAGAGAGACTTGAATTCCAGGACCGAGCAAAATCTGGCATAAAACAGATGTTTTCATCAAGCACTGCAGTGGCAGCAATACGTGTCCCAGGCTAGTGACTACCTGGCAGGTCTGGTACGTCACAAGGAGGAATCACAAGCCATAAAGAAATGATTTTCAATACTTTGTGCATTCCTGCATCAGTTACATCTGGCTATAGCTGCAATAGCTGCAGATTTTAGTGGCGTTTCGCCTGGATTTATCTGAGCGTTGCTACATTTGACCCTTCCTTTTCTGCAGACATCTGATTGCATCTGAATTAGGAAAATAAAAGCCACGAACTGATATAAAAAACTTTGTCTCCGAGGCAGTGATAAGTCAATCACCTCATCAATAAAGCGTGTCCAATACTCTCAGTAATCCCGATGATTAGTTTGGCTCATGGAAGCTGGAGATATTAAATCGAGCTCGGAGCAGGGATGACAAGTGGCAATTGAAAGTGATGTTGACAGAGCTAAAGGAGCCCATGCTGAGAGCAACAGATGTAACACAACAGTGAGGGAACGCGGCTAAACCGGGCTGGTGGCGAGGAAAACTCAGAGGTCGGAACAAATCCCTCACTCCACTTAACTCCATGACAAAACACCAGTGATCTTTCGCTCGGTTCAGCAGTGCTGCACCTGGATAATCAGGAGGAAAAATTGGCGGACGCAGAGGAGCTGTGGTCCAGGAGCTGCAGGTACGAGGGATGCGAGGAAAGCACCGCACAGAGTGAACTGAGGGAGATTTCAGCTCTGGAAATCTCAGTGCCTCCTCCTGCCCTATGACAATTCTTCCCCAAGGCTGGTTTGGATGTGGCTTTGAGCAACCTGGCCTAGTGGAAGGTGTCCCTACCCATGGCAGAGGGGCTGGAATGGGACAATTTTAAGTTCCCTTCCAACCCAAACCATTCTGGGGCATCTAAAGGCATCAAAGTATCCAGAGCATAACTGAAAACCTCCTTTTTATGGTGCACTTGTGAAATAATGAGCCTGAAAAAGGAACCCCAGGAATGTAAGTAGGTATATAGAAAAATAAGAAAATGGAAAAAAAATAGAAAATAGAAAATAAGAAAAACATCTGGTTTTAAAATATCTAATTCTGGTTTAATTCATCATCTGGTGTTAAGGCTGAATTCCCTCTTCCAGAATCAAGTCTCTATTTGGTTACTGTTATTAAAACTGCAGTTACTATCACTCATTAGTCAGGAATTGTTCTTCCTGCCTCTGCTCTCATCCAGTTAATAATTTTTTTCCCTGAATTACACATTTTCAAAGGTAAAAGGTTGTCTACACATTTGTGCTACATAATGTGGCACTTAAGGACATGGTTTAGTGATGGACTTGGCCGTGCTTGGACTTGATGATCTTGGAGGTCTTTTCCAACCTTAATGATTCTGTGATTTTATGATTCTATTCATGTCTCACAACAGATTATAACTCTGTTCAAACTGCAAATGCCACTGCAGAATCATTTTTAAATAGCAACACTGGTCTGAGAGATGTGAGAAAACCTTCCATTTCCTAAAGAAAATTTCTAAAATGCCCAAAGACAAACACAAAGTTTTGGGGATTCAATACCGAAAGCAAAAGTACTTTTTCCAGTGTTTACAAGGACTGAGCAGAACTTATGTTGAAGTTTCTGTCCACGCTATAAGACAGTGAGAGAAAGTCCAGAAAACCGCTGCAAGAAAGATCCAAGATCTAGACAATGTAATTACGAACAGAGATTGAAAGAGATGAGCTTGGTGAATCTAGAAGATTGAAGGTTGGGGAAATGGGAATAACTTCTCTGATGCATGAAGCCTTGCTGCAAAAGGAAACAGAAAAACTGTTCTCGATGCCCACTGAGGATAGGTCAAGAAGCCATTGGCTTAAATTGGCTTGGATTGCTGGGAGAAGATTTAATTTAGATATGAAAACGCCCTATCTGGTATTAAGGTTTGTAAAGCAGTTGTACAAACTATCTGGGAACATCCGGAATTTTAGCTGCTGGAAGTTTTCAAAACCAGATTGAATCACAAATCA
The DNA here is from genome assembly GCA_013398955.1 of Callaeas wilsoni. Lineage (NCBI taxonomy): Eukaryota > Metazoa > Chordata > Aves > Passeriformes > Callaeidae > Callaeas > Callaeas wilsoni. Next base: position 78,315 of record VWPU01009581.1, read on the forward strand.
TCGGTGGAAGTGGTTTTTTTGTGATGCTTGAGATGATTTGGGGATGGACCGAACAGTCTCCTGAAGCCTCTGTATTCAGTCAATTCTGCTGGACGATCAATTCCCCCTTCAGTGGGAAGAGTTGGATTGATTAAGCCCATAAGAAATTCAAACCCATTCTGGTTTAAAATAAACATTTTTTAAAATCAGTGTTGTTTCAGAGCCATATACATTTGACCCATCTTCTCTATCAAAAGTGCGTGCCAAAAGAGCACAGGGGAGATTCTTATGACCACTGCCAATCTCCAACTACTTTCAGTTACAAGATTTCCTGGCCCTGTTGTGATCCTTGCTGATTCCTTCCTCCAACTCCCCACCCAGATTTAAGCCCATAAAAATGTCCATTTATATTTTTCATGCCTGTCACCTACTCCATGAAGAACTTTCTTTGTTTAATTTTAATTCCCACTACCTTCATTTAAAGATACGAGTCCTTGCACTAGAAGAAAGCAAATTGTTACTCCCACCCTTTGCTTCCTGCCTTTAAAAGATTATTTCTATCACTCAAGACCAGATAAGAGGATGCTCTTATCCCAAGGCTGCTTATTTCCTTTAAATACCTTTCGTTAAACCTTTTTTTGGACATCTGAAATAATTTTATTTCTTAGGTTATTGACACCCTGTTAACCCATTAAAAAACCCCAAGAATTCTATAACGTGAAATTAACCAGAAGTGAAACCTTTTTACCTTCCTTCATCAAAGCTTCAGATTATTTATCTGGTTCAGATGTCAGGTTTATAAGTTTGCAGTTCCCTGGATCTGTCCTGGATCCTCTCCAGTCTTCACATACCGGGGACACTTTAAGTGAAACATTGCACATTGTTGTTAATAATTCAGATATTTAATTTTTTATTTGCTCAAAAACTCTCGGGTAAATATATCCAGCCCTGCTGTTTTGTCTGGGGTTATTCTGTCTTTTACATCTGAACTTTTTTTGTCAGGCAGGCTCTTTCCTGAATCCTCTCAAAGCGGGTCTGGGATGTTTATCACGCCTGTTTCTTCCATAGTTCTTCTTATTTCTGATGTCAGTTTTACCCTCCTGTTCAACCATGCTGGCTCAATTTTTTCTCCAAGAGCAAACCAGCAGCACACGAGTGGCTCATTTCCTACCAACACTCTGACAGTGCCGTCAACACCTGTAAGGATTTAATTCCATTAACTTCCCCTTTTGACTTTTCTTTAAGAGCTTATTTCTACCCAGTCCTGCTGCTGGATTTGAACAGAGCTTTGGTGGATGCTCAGCCCCTTTGCTCCCATTGGGATGTTGATGCAAGGTACATCGTGGAATTTGCTGCAGGATGCTGACTTCATGATGAGATTTTGAACTAGATTTTTATAGCAACCCAGGGGTTACATATCTTCTTCTGGGATCAGTCACCAGCTGCTGCTTCAGACTCAGATGTGACCTTTGCTCGGTCTCCATGGAGGGAACTGCAGTCACCTGGAATGCTGGTGGATAAGAAGCCGTGTCCTAGGCTGCAGCAGAAGTGTGGCTGGTGTGTCAACGGAGGGGATTCTGCCCACCTACCCCACTCTGGTGAGACCCTACCTGAACTTCCGTTTCCAGCTCTGGGGACCCTGAGATAAGAAGGATGTGGACCTGTTGGAAAGTGTCCAGAGAAGGAGATGAAGATGCCCAGAGAACTGGAGCAACTCTGCCGTAGAGACAGGTTGAGAGAGTTGGGATTGTACAGCCCAACTGAGCAAAGAAGGCTCTGAGGAGTCCTTAGAGCCCTTTCCAGTACCTAAAGGGAGCTCATAGGAAAGACTTTTTTACCAGAGCCTATTGTGATAGAATGAGGAGTATTTCTTTTAAACTAAAAGATGAGACATTTAGACTGGAAGAAATCCTTCCCATGATGGTGGTGAGGCCCTGGCACAGGTTGCCCAGAGAAGCTGTGGCTGCACCATCCCTAGAAGTGTTCAAGGCCAGGTTGGACAGGGCTTGGAGAAACCTGGGATAGTGGAAGTTGTCCCTGCCCATGGCAAGGGGGTTGAATGAGATGATCTTTAATGTCTCTTGCAACCCAACCCATCCTATGATTTTATGATTCCACTTCCTGACATTCCTACCTTTTGGTTTTTTGGCATCAGTCAGTCCCACTGTACGGGTGTGTAGGAAAGTCTGTTGGCCCAAAGGTGCATTGTTCCATCTTGGCTTGGAATTTCAGTTCATAGAGATTCTTGTTGATGTGTTTTCCTCTCTCCTGCCAGCATATGGCTTATTTGATACAGTGTCCCACCAAGTTTTTGATCCGTGTATTTCCGTCTCCTCATTCAGACTCAAAAAGGCCAGTTCCATTGTCAGCATTTCTGAGATTTCCAGCATTTACATAGTAAAACACCTACTGCCACGCTATCTCCTGTCTTGGCAACCTTTTCAAATGTCAAACTTTTTGTTTTCCATTTTCTGTTTGATTATTTACTTCCCACGACCTATTCTTCATTGAGAGGTACCTACGTTTGTGTCTTCATCTTTAGAAATGTCATCCCAAACCATATGCTCTGGTTTGGCTTCCCTCACTCCCCACTCTAAAAGCTCCCTCCCAGCCTCCCTGATTTTAAATGACCACGCCTCAGGTGAACTCTATCTCTTCTGTACTGGATTTTGACATTTTACACGTCGTATGAGCCTGAAATTGTCTTGCATTCATACTCTGCCTCTCCACCAGTCTCCCTGGACCTGCAAGAGATAAGGAAGCACTTCATAGAACATCGCCTTCCTTTTAGTTTCTTTTCCAGGAGCCTAATTTTTGCTTCCACACACAGGACCTCCCTTACCTGTGTCGTTGATGGCCATTTGGGCTGTGATTACAGGCTGCTCATCGCGTGCCCCTTCTAATCTTCTACCTACCTCTGTGTCTTCTAATGATAAATGGCATCGTCTTATATTTCTTCATACCTTTAATAAGTGACAACTGCTTCCCAGATAGATCCTCCAAGCATCTTTATTTTACTATCCTCTTGCAAATGGTCTTAATATCTTATTGATGGGGATTTCTGCATGATCTCTCTGGAGGAAGTGGAGAAAAAAATACTGTATGGTAATGAAACAAGAACCTTTCAATGTGAATTAAAATTTTTAATGACCTGGAAGGGGACAAGGTAAGGGAGATTTAAGGATATCCCACAGCAAAGCCCAAGAACATATGCTTTAATTAAATTTAGCAGCCTAAATCAGCTCCTCCCCTCCCATCTGAATGGCTGGCAGATAGTCTGTGATCAGGAAAATATGCTTTCCTTTGCCCTTATTTATGTTGCTAAAATTCCTCCTAAAATTTCTCAGTGTCGTGACTGCATATAGCAATAGTGGGAGCAAGAAATCAGACAACAAGATATCACCCAGACCCACACGAAGCACTTTGGCTAACAAGGTGATTGCAGTACAGGTTGCCAATACTGACTGGATCTCTGGTTGCTTTCTAGCACTGGAAATGAGACCCAAGTTAAGAAATTTTAGCAATTACGTCCTGTTTCGTGAAGAAGGTTGGGATGGTTACTCTGCAAAACTGTTTGAGAAAAGATTTCTTAGGGTTTTTTAGGCACCTGTGTCCATAAATGCCAATGCTTTTCCTATTAGTGTAATATAATGTTTGGGGTTGGAAGAGACTGTGGCATCCCACTCTTGAGGGAAGAGGAGCACTCAGTATTTGTAGATGCTCCTGGGCAAAAGGATCAGCAATATTCAGGCAACGTTTACGAAGTTTTATTGGTAAATCACATACTTGGTGTGGAAATTGAAGTAAGTTGCTTCCTGACTTCCTGTGTAAGCACTGGCAGTGGGTTCTGGATAAATGGGTAGAGGGAAAGGGAAGAGGAAACAATTGATTAAAGAGGGGGAAAGAGGGCAAGGCAAAGGCAAGGCAAGGCAAGGCAAGGGAAGGCAAGGCAAGGCAAGGGAAGGCAAGGCAAGGCAAGGGAAGGCAAGGCAAGGCAAGGGAAGGCAAGGCAAGGCAAGGGAAGGCAAGGCAAGGCAAGGGAAGGCAAGGCAAGGCAAGGGAAGGCAAGGCAAGGCAAGGGAAGGCAAGGCAAGGCAAGGGAAGGCAAGGCAAGGCAAGGGAAGGCAAGGCAAGGCAAGGGAAGGCAAGGCAAGGCAAGGGAAGGCAAGGCAAGGCAAGGGAAGGCAAGGCAAGGCAAGGGAAGGCAAGGCAAGGCAAGGGAAGGCAAGGCAAGGCAAGGGAAGGCAAGGCAAGGCAAGGGAAGGCAAGGCAAGGCAAGGGAAGGAAAGGAAAGGAAAGGAAAGGAAATCACCAGTCCTGGCTCTAGCGCTGATCCAGCTGATGGGATGTCCAGAGTCCTGGGGTGCCCATGCACCCAGACTTCATGGGGGTACATTTTTATAGATAAATTTTCCTCACATTGGAGATGAGTTTCTCACTTTCTATGTAAATTAGTTGCCATCCACAGTCTGTTCTTCTAGACCTGTCTGGAAATGGGTCTGAGGCTTCCGGGGTCTTGGACAGTCTTCACCCCCCTTACACCAATTCTCAACCTCATTCCTGTGCTTGGGCTTTGCTGTGCTGTGCTGATCTCCAGGACCAGAACAAGGATGTTTGTCCCCAGAAATGCTGCCCTACCTCCACATAGCCCCTTCTTCCAGCCACAACAATCCTTGGCTGGCTCCACTGCTATGCAGCTATTGGTGTTTGAGGGATAAACATCAGCCCCCTTTATCTTCTAGGCTTCTACAGGGACCTTAAAGATGATCTCTTTTCCATGGGCAGGGACACCTTCCACTAGACCGGGTTACTGAGAGCCCCATCCAGCCCAGTCTTTAACACCCTCAGGGATAGGGAGTCCAGGGATAGGAAATGTTAAATGTTAGATGTATAAAATTTTCTCCAGTGCATATCCAGAGGTGCTGCTCTCTCTGCAGAGCTGAGCAGTTCCTTCTCCTTCCAGAAATTCAGGACTCTGGTTCTCTTCTCCAACCCCCTAGGGAAGCTCATCTCAAAAGCATGTTCTGGGTGCATGTAATGATCACCAATGACACAGTTCTGACTGTCTGGTAATACGAAATCTGTCCTTTTTGCAGTATAATAGAGATTATCTTCCTTGCGTAGGAAGTGGGTGGTTTGGACTCAAGTCTTGCAGGTTGGGAAGTTTCCAATCCACCGTTCCCATGTCCTAGAAAAATGTGCTAATCATGCAGCTGGGTTAAAGCTGCTTTCTATCCTGCTAGGCAAAGCTGTGCTTTTGTGTGGAAAAAGGGCCCTAAAGCTCCATAAAGCCAATGAAGGAACAGCCAAAAAAGCGACATGACATTGCAGCTCATGAAAGAGGGGATCCTAGGCAACCTCTTGGGGGAGAGCATCAAAAGGGTGCAAAAATATACTGCAGAGGACCTTTAAGGTTAAACAAAACACTCATGTCTGATGTGATAAAGAAGAGGGAATTTGCTTGAATTTCCCTAATCCTCATATGGAAGAGCTTTTTCCTAGAGAGTGTCCGATGAAATAATAGAGGTTACCTCCCTCGGTGGATGCCCTTTGTAATGTTGTTGAGTCTCATCCCTGCTCTTGAATAGATTGCCCAGGGATTGGAAAATTACTTTGCCTTTCTTCTGAAAAATGAGCTTTTACTAACTATTGTAGTGAGCTACAGCTGTATGTTTCAGAGGAGAGGTTTTATCACTGGTTCTTTTCAGCCTGAGCATCCTTTTTCAAAAAGGAAATAAATGCTAAGTGCAAATAAACCCTACTCTCATTAGGACAGCTTTGTTCTTTGTGTTATGTGAGTGAGAGAGATGAGCACAGGTCTGTGAAGTGCTTCTAACTGGAGAGGACACACAGCAGCACTGCGACTGGCACATTACACCCGTGGCTATGCTGTGGTGTCTGGACATCTTCAGTGCCTCATCCCCACCTTTAGTAAATTTACTTCATTAAAATATCCTGGTTATTCAGCCATTTCAAAGCTGCCATTGATGGCAGACCTCCAAGGAAGAGGCTGGATGGTGCAAAAGAGGCATCTGCAAGGTAAACTTTTCTCTGCTTCAAACCTGAGCAGATGTTCCAGTTTGTGGCCAGAAGGACACTGCATTATAGGGAATCTCTGGATCCTGAATGAGTTTAAGTTCTCTTTATCTAAAGCAGCGTGGCCAGCTGGTTGAGGGAGGTGATCTTCTCCCTCTCTGCTCTGGTGAGACCCCACCTGGAGCACTCTGTGGTGGTGGCTTGACCCTGGGTGGACACCAGATGCCTACCAAAGACACTCTGTCACTCCCCTTCTTCAACTGGATAGGAGAGAGAAAATGTAATGACTGTTGGTTTGGGATAAGGACAGGGACTAAACACTCACCAGTCACCATCATGGGCAAAACAGACAACTTGGCAAATATTAATTGAATTTATTACCAATGAAATCAGAGTACAATAATGAGAAATAAACCCAAATCTTAAAAACACCTTTGCCCTACCCCTCCAGGCTCTGGATTGAGCTTAGAGCACCTTCCAGTACCTAAAGGGGCTCCAAAAGGGCTGGACAGGCATTTTGAACAAGGGCATGGAGTGACAGGACGAGGGGAAATGGCTTCCCACTGCCAGAGGGCAGGGTTACATGGGATATTGGGAAGGAATTCTTTGCTGTGAGGGTGGTGAGGCCCTGGCACAGGTTGCCCAGGGAATCTGTGGATGCCCCATCCCTGGAAGTGTCCAAGGCCGAGTTGGACGGGGCTTGGAACAATCTGGGATAGTGGAAGGTGTCCCTGCCCATGGCTGGGAGGTGGAACTATAGGATCTTTAAGGTCCCTTCCAACCCAAAAAATTCCATAATCACTTGCAGTCAGTAGGACAGATGAGGATAGTTAAGAAAGGGCACATTAGTCTTAGTCTCAGGCTGAGTAACAAGCGGAAGAGTTTTATTCTGCCTGCTTAGATTTCACCAAGAATTGAAATCGCAATCTAATTCATTAAGACAACGTGTCCCAAAATTTTACACAACAATTGTTGTTATGCTCCGCTTCCACCCTGCATCAAGATTGGTTCCCCTCAGTACTGGATCAGCTGCATTCCAATCCCGGTCCAGAGTTAATGTGAAGTCAATGGAAGAACTTCTACTGAGTCAATAATTCCTGGATCAATTTCCTATGTCAGTTCACAAAGTGCTTTTGAATAATGTATCCTGAAGGCTTTATATAAAATCAAAATTAGTGTTTTCATTTACTTGCATATCATCAGAATAAAACTTTTTTTGGAAATTGTTTTACTTAGTTATTTATCTGTTTGGAGATTGGAGCTGAAGTCTATTGATCAGCCTGATTAAAGAATGTGAAATCAGAGTGAGGCTGGCACTCTAATTTTAATGAGTTAGTGTATTCTTTTTATTTTTCACAGACAGATTTGATAAAATGAGATACAAATCTACACACCTGCAGGCCATTGAGATAATACAGTGCTGGGATAGAGAAATGGAGAGAGGATACCTGCATTCATCAGCATGATAAATGCAAAAAGGGAGAATGATTAACTTTGGAAAATGTTTTCATAGTCCACTAGCTTAAGATATTAATGAATTGGTGCTTGAATGAGCCAGACCTCTTAATCTTAAAGTGATATAATTTAAAACACAGCAGAATTAAATGTGGGCCACTTGATCCATTTATTGAGAGTATGGAATATCATAGAGTCATAGAATGTCCTGAGTTGAAAGGGACCCACGAGGATCATCGAGTCCAGCTCCTGGCCCTGCACAGGACACCAAGAATCCCACCCTGTGCCTGGGAGTGTTTTAAACACCCCTGACTTAGTGTTCTGATGTGTGTTATGCTCTGATCTCAGTGTGGGCTGCCACCAGAGGTACAGCTGGTCCTGCTCCTTCTGCTTCCCAGCTGGCCCTGGCTGCACATTCCTGTGCCTTCCCACGTTTGACTGAGCAGTTCTGTAGGTGAGGCAGCAGAAAGGACAGGAATCACTTCCAGCAGCAGCCTGGAGCTGGACCAAGTAAGAGTGACATGAAATCTGAACTCTGAATGGCACTGTAGCCTTGTGTGGTTATGGAAACTTCAGCAATTAGGAAATCCTATGTGGTGCACTGGTAACTTACTTCAGGAAAAATAAAAAGTGATACATACATAAGTAAAAACAGTGATTGCTTTCTTTTTGTCTTTAAGGTGATTCCTTAAATTCACTGGCAGTGAAGGTGGTGAAGGGTCTGGAGGTGAAGCCATACGAAGAGTGGCTGAGGTCACTTGGCTTGTTCAGCTTGGACCAGGGACAGGGCTCGAGGAAATGGCCTGAAGTTGTCAGGGGAGATTTAGGTTGGATATCAGGAAGACGTTCTTCATCCAGGTGCTGGTTGAGCAATGGAACAAGCTCCCCAGAGAAGTGGTCACAGCCCCAAGCCTGACAGAGCTTAAGAAGCATTTGGACAACACTCTCAGGCACATAGTGGGATTCTTGGGGTGTCCTGTGCAGGGCCAGGAGTTGAACTCGGTGATCCTCAATGGTCCTTTCCAACTCAGGATATTCTATGATTCTATTTTAAACATTTGACTAGGACTTTAGTGAAATATAAGTGCTAATATAATGGGAGTTGATGGAGGTGTGTCCTTTAGGCATCAATTTCAAGGTTCAGTAAAATCTGTCTCCAGGCAGGTAAAAAAAAAAAAAACAGCAGAAAACACAACAGGTGTTTTGCAACCAGTGTTTTGCAAAGATGAGATTTATTAGGCTCCTTAAAAGGGGAACTGCTTCTGCTGAAGTCACCTTAATAGAGAAGGGGATTAAGCAGAGACCTGACAAAGAGCAAAAAGCTCAGAAGAGGAAACTGCATTTTAGAGCTCAGAAATGCAGGGATAGCACAAGCATTCCTAGAAGTTAGTTCAGATTAATCCTCACAAGGAAAATTAAAACACGGAGCAAGGATTCTTCATCACTTAAACGCCAAACCAGAAAGAAAACGTGGAATAAGAAGTACAGGGCATTGAAGATAATGGAAATATGACCCTGCAGTTTAAGGTCTGCTTCAGCTCTGTTTTCTGTAAGGACTCTGCTGTGAAACCTGCTAAGGAAAGACGATGATTAATGGGAAGAGGACTGTGGACATGGAAATTTCTATTACCAAAGTGGAAACAAAACTCTCTAAACTAGTTTCATTTAGCCAGGGAGAAGGGAGGAGATACAGAGCCGGGTAATCAGCATCCTTGATATTTGAAAGAGCTGGCTCAGGAAATCAGTGCTCCATCTCAAAGCTCTTTAATAAATGTATGAAGTTGGGGGTGGCTCCATCTGTGTGTCAAATAATAAATATAGCGTCCATACATGAGTGCTGAAAAGCAACCACCCAGCCCCAGAAATGTGCAAGCTTTAGAATAAATCTTCCCAAAAACAAAAATGAATGAATAATTAAAGAAAAGGAACGACCAAAGGAGGTGAAAATAAATCAAGATGGGAGGAAATACAGATTTATCAAAGGCTGTTTGTGTCTGATATCGTTCCTTAAAAAGGATAACCAATTCTTATGGATGAGAAAAATGCTTTAGACATAATCCACTTAGACTTCAATGAATATCAATATTGTGCCACATCGGATATTATTAACTGGAGACAATGTGGATCATTTCCAAAATACTAATGTGGTAAGTAACTACTAAAGAGAAATGACCTGGGATTCTGAAGATAGGAGAACTTGTAGTTCTCAGGGCAGTTTTTAGTGGAGTTTCACAATGCTGTCTTCAGACTAATCTTATTTAATGTTGCCATTGGTGACCCTGCCTTAAAAAATAGAGCTTTACTAATGACTTTTGTAGACAGCACAAAGCTGGGACGTACAGGCAGTTCAGGAGAGGACTGGTGTATTAGTGAGGTGAATTGGATGGAGAACTGAAAAATATAATGGGACAAAGAGTAAGGTCGTGTGGGGGGGGATTAATAACAAGAGAATCGGCTCTAAAGCTGGAACAGTGGAAAATGAGGGAGTAAAAAGGGCACGTTGTGTTTGCTGATCACAGAATGATACAGCCGTGAAAAGCAAACATCCCAGGGCTGCCTCAGCTGAGGGGTTCTCAGGAGAGGTCTTTGGTGAGACTGAAATGAGGCCCCTTACAGAACAAAGTACAAAATCTTTGGCTCCCTCAAACAACAAATGTGAATTCAAGACAGTCCTGAAGGACCAACCACCAGTGGCACGGAGAGGTTACCAGGCAGGAGAACCTTGGAGTGTTTGTGTTTTATACAGCCTGGGATAGGGGCAGCTCAGATGGAATATGATCACTCTTTAATATAAGTGAACTCCAGGAACAAAGAAGAATTCTTTAAGTAGAGGGAGAACTGTGATTATAGAACCATATAATCATAGAAAGGCTTGGGTTGGAAGTGATATTAAAGTTCCAAACCCCATCCATGGGCAGGGATGACACCCACAGATCAGGATGCTCAGAGCCCTTATGCAAGAATGGTGCAAGAGTGATGCAAGAATCAATTGTTATATATTGGACATGGATTAATTTAGTCTGGGAAGTCTTAAGAATTAAGATGGAAGGGTCTGGGACAGTGTCCTAATGCCAATAATGGAAACAAAAGACTTTACTTACAGGTAGATTTATGAGGTAGAAACTGGAAGATATCACTAGTTGTTGTACAGAATGGGTTTTGATTGTCTGGAAAAAGCCTGAATACTCTGAGCTCAGCTGTGTCACCTTCAGTCCCAAACTGGGATGATGCTGCACTCGCAGTTCTGTGTCTCTGACAGAATCACAGAATCAAAGACTAGCCCGAGCTGGAAGGGACCCACAAGGATCACTGAGTCCAGCTCCTGGCTCTGCACAGGACACCCCAAGAATCCCACCCTGTTCCTGAGAGCATTGCCTGAAGTCTGGCAGACTCGGGGCCTTTTCGTTGTTCTCTGTTGCATGGTGCAAAGCCATCTTAGATGAGTCATGAGTGAGACTTTGAGGTCTGCTGCTGGTTCCCCACATGAAGGGCTCTCCTGATCTTTAGGTAGAGGAGATAAGCCTGAGGTTAAATGAGCTGAGCCACGCTCTCGAGGTGAATCTTTTCTGTATGGAGAAACTTGGGAGTGCAGAGTGCTTCCTATTTTAGTTTAAACACTACCATCAGGCCAAAAACAAGCAAGGATCAATCAAAGCCACTCGGGAGGAAAACAGCTTGGGCATCTTGGTGGATGAGACTCTCAACATGACCTGGCAATTGTGCACCTGCAGCCCAGAAAGTCAACCCTGTCCTGGGCTGCTTCCAAAGCAGTGTGGGCAGCAGGTGAGGGGAGAATTCTGTCCCTGTACTTTTCTCTCCTGAGACCACACCTGGAGCTTGGCATCCAGGCCTGGGGTCCACAATAAGAAGGATGTGGATCTGCTGGAGCCAGTCCAGAGGAGGCCATGAGGGCTGGAGCACCTCTGCTATGAAGACAGGCTGAGAGAGTTGGAGTGGTCCAGTCTGGAGAAGAGAAGGTTCCAGGCAGACCTTGGCGCCCTGTCTGGTACCTAAAGGGACTACAAGAAAGTTTGAGCAGGATTTTTCACAAGGGCATGGAGCGACCGGACAAGGGGGAATGGCTTTACAATGAAGGAGAGTAGATATAGATTTAAGGAATAAATTCTTCCCTGGGAGGGTGGTGAGGGCAGAGGTTGCCCAGAGAATCTGGGGCTACCCCTTCCCTGGAAGTGTCCCAGGCCAGATTGGATGGGGCTTGGAGCAACCTGGGACAGTGGAAGGTGTCCCTGCCCATGGCAGGGGGTCAGGGGCTAGACCTAGATGACCTTTAATGTCCCTCCCCACCCAAACCACTCCATGACGTTATCATTAATGACCAGACTAGGCCTATGTAAGGAAGTCAAAAAATCTCTCTTTTGTACTTTGTCTTTCTACCTGCCAGATTGAGACTAAGCATTACAGGACTGCAGTTGCAACTGGAGGACATTTCTGCAACAGGAGGGAAGGAAATGTCCTTATCAAGCTGTCCTTTCACAGCTCCTCTGAGTAAATGTTTCAGCAGAACACGAAGTTTCTCAGTACAAGGCCAACCTGCAGTGCACAAAATCATTTACATGCTCATTCACACCATGTATCCAGAGGAAATGTTCAGAACCAGGCAGGACACCTTACTCAGCAGTGACATTGCACTCTGGTTCTTGTAAAGGATAATTTACACAGTTTACTGAGTGAGTGAAATACAGTAGAAGGTTAAATGTCTCACCTAGAACTAAATACAACCTCCTCATTGCCCTCCTGAAATTACAAAAATCTCTGCAATGGTAAGGGAAAAACGCATTTCTTTAAGGCTCTGTCTGAGAGTTTGTTCAACAGTAAAAAAATGAACAATAAACAGAGAATTTTATAAAATAAACCTCTTTTTCTCTTTTAGATCATTTAAATGTATATCTCCTTACACTGCAGTGTCTTATCCACATCAAAGATGTATTCCACAGGTTAGTTAAGAGCAATGTGTTGTTCCTTGCTCTTGACAGTTCATCCCAGTCAAGGAGTCCTCCTTACGTGGGATCAGCTGTGAAAGCAAGGAGGAGGCTTTCCCCCGTTACAGAGATCAAAGTGTCACTTTTTGACTCATTTTAACGAATACTCTGCAGTGTTACCAGAGGCGTCTTGAGGGGAATTATCTCTCTTGTAGCTGCTGCAAGCTGGGTCCTGCCAGGTCACTGTGACCTGACAGACACAGCCATGAGGGAGTGAAGTGGGGGAGTGACAGCGCAGTTATCCTGGGAAGGTCTGAGAAGGCTTTATGGAGCAGTCAAAAAAGCAGGATGTATTTTTAACGTGGACTGCGAAAAAGGAAAATGCTAAAAGGAAAAATAATATATGTAATTCTTTTTTAGATACGATTTTTTTTTTTCAGAAGCCCACACTCAAGTGACAGTTGGTGATATTAAAGTCTGCCTGTATTTGGGACATGTCATGTGAAAAGAAGTGATCCACTGAACAGTCGGACTGGAAACAATGAGGAATATCAGCCCTCGTTTGGAGAAAAAGGTTTGTGGAGGAGAAAACTGTCGTAAGTCCCTTGTATCCCCATAGTGACAGGAGAGGACATCCCTTGCTGGTATCCATGGTGTGTGTAAGCAAGGAATATTCGTGATACAGAAAAGGCTGAGAGCCACTATCAGAGAGCTTTAGTAATTTAAAGGGAATGATAGAAATTCAAAAATTATTCAAAAACTGTCCACACATCTATATTTATTCTCATTTTGGTGAGTCAAGCAGAGGGATGCTCTTTGGTGGGAGGACTTGAAGAGCTCAACTTTGTTTTCCCCTGATTCAGCTCTAAGGTGGCACCTGGTTGCAAGCCAAGAATTCCCTGCAGAAGAGGTGAAATAAGAGCAGAGGGTAGGGAAAGGATCAAGACCAACAGAGGACTGAGATTTCGTTAAGGAACAGAGGGATGTGGTGAAGAGAGATTTTTCCATTCGTGGCATCAGGTATAGTTCAAACATGATGCTGCAGCAGAATTAAGACTAACACAAAATGCCTGTGCCCTTGGTAACTTTGAGCTGATCATTGGAAGGCAGTGATGGATTCTTAAATTTAAATCATTAGAATAAAGCCAAATCAAAGCAGCTTCTGAGAGTCCATTCAGAGAAAGCTCTCTTACTGTGCCAAGAGTAGCCTGCATGCCAAAGCTCTAAATAAACAATCTAAATATACAGGTTCATAAATCTTGTGTGAGAAATTAAAACAAGGGAAAGGACATTGATTTATTATATGTTTGCTGGAAAGCTTAAGACTTCATCTTTCATTATAATAACAGTGCCCTCCGTGCTCCGTAAGGGGGCAGAAGTGCTTGACTTCAATTGTGCTTTTCTTGGGGTTTTTTGTAATTTTAAGGTGAGTAGGAAATTTTCGCAGAACAGCAATCTTATCAGTTCCACTTTTAGTGGAATTTTAGTTCCACTAGTTGTTTCTAGATTCCCATTAAAAGTTCACTTCCCAGTCCAAGTTTCCCAAAAAGAAACCAACCTCTTGAACTTGCAATACAGCTCTTGTTTCAGGGAAAGGATTTTGTGGGAATTGCCATAAAAATCAGGAGAAGCGTTTGAGAGCTCAGTGGTCAGGTTGTGACTGATGGACATCACATAAGTGTGTTGCTTCTTATTAAGAGTTAATTGTAGAATCATAGAATATTTGGGGTTGGAAGGGACCTTAAAGATCATCCAGTTCCAATCCCCTGCCATGGGCTTCTGCGAGACCAGGTTACTCCAAGCCCTGTCCAACCTGTCCTAGAACTCCTCCAGGGATGGGGCAGCCACAGCTTCTCTGGGCAACCTGTGCCAGGGCCTCAGCTTCCTCACAGGGAAGAACTTCTTCCTAATACCTGATCAAAACTTGCCCTCTTTCACTTTAAAGCCATTAGTGAGGCCATTGATTGATAGGAATTTTATACCAGATGCAGATACACCCCAATTTATTAAAAACACATTTTTAATAAATAACTCCTAAAAATGTGGTGGTTTTTCTTTTTTTTTTTCCTTTTTTTATTGTGCCTCACCTGTAGTGCCTCCATAACATCTAGACCTGAGTAGCCCAACTGTCATGTATGTGGGGAGAAGGGGGTTAAATCCCTACATCTCTGTGAATCACAGCCTTGCTGTCCTGTGCAGCAAACTAGGGCTTGTCATCTCTGAATTTGGGATGTACAATTTTTTTCCAACTCTGTCACTTTTCATGATCTTTATCTCCCTAAAACTTTCATGATCCAGATGTTCCCTGCTGGCTTAGGTGGGAGGCCATCCCCACTTAGTGCTGCCTAATGCCTGTGACACAAACCTGTGTCCAGCAATCAGAGGAAGCAAATGGTGTCTGCAGAGCATAGCTGGATTTAATTAGAAGAATAATAAATTTCTCAGACTTTGGCACTCTACATCTCCATCATGGTTCACTGCCTGTACAAACAGCTCCACGAGCGGCTAGTCCTCCTCTCCATACCTCTAGGCTGACTTTACCTGGATAATAGTACTCACTTCTGAGGCACTTAATAAGAAGAAATATTGTGTCAGGTTGGAGGAAATCAAAGAAAAATTATCTGGGGAAGGAATTTTCTTAATGTTGCTCAGTGGCAGCATCTGAGAGGAGTTTTAGGAAGACTGTCTTCAGTGCTATAAATAGCATCTTGCTAGATTGATATCTTAAAACACCTGGCATACCTGATTTTTTTTTTTTTTTGTTTTTTTCCAGATGGCTAAAGAAAATCTTCATGTCACTCCTGGTCAGGTTTTTCTGTCAAGCTGTTTATAATTTTTTTTTTTTCTTGTTGTTTTTTCTTTTTTTTTTCCTCAGGGTAGGGATGGGATTTGAAAAACTTGCCTTCTAAAACTGACATCCTCTTATACAAATTGTTATAACTCAAAAAAGACACTGAATACAAGGGGTAGGCTTGAGCAGCAACCAGCAAAAGGTGTTCAGGGCTTTAACTGGAGGGTTATAGCCTCCTCCATTGTATCTCAGAAGTAGTACTAAAGAGGATGCTCTAGAAAAGATGTCTGTCTTGGAAAAAAAAATTGTCTTCTATTTTTGTCCTCAACGTTTTCTTTTATTCCCCTAAGGATTTCTTCTAAACTTGGATTGCTAAGAAAAAAATCCTCATTTCCTTGAATTCCAGCTTGCCTGAACCCACTGTGAGATGAGGCTTCTGTGAGCACAGGGGCGATGGACACAGGCACGTCTGGGTTTGGCTGTGGCAGGATGAGGCTGTAGTTGGCTTTTCCCCATTAAAGTCCCTCAAATGGTCAAAGCAACAGCTTTTTCTCCCATGGATTTTAGGCTGCCCCCTCAGTCTAGAAGCAGAAGTGGATCTGGGCTGGAGTGCCATGTAACTCTACTTTCCACCCAAGTTTTGCTGCTGCCAAGAAGGGAACCTTAAAATTTGGACAGGTGCCATGGAGATTGATATCCCCATCCTCGGTGCAGCTATGGACCTGATCATCAAAATGCAGAATAACTCCTTGCATTAACTGACCTGCTGGTCCAGACGACTGCTCTGTTTAACATGAGACCCACCAAAGACCACAGGTCATTGGCTTAACGAATCCTGTGAGTCCCTCAGCAAAGAAGACCTTTCTCAAGGCCAAAAATTCTCTACACAGAGACCTTGAAGGGCAGGTGCAGGAGGAGGGTCAGAATTTCCATCCCACTCACTGAGCACAGAGGGCGCTGGGAGAGCAAAACCTTCACCACGGGCACTGGGCAGTGTCCGTCCCTGGGCTGGAGAACTCTGCCCACATCCCAGCTTTGCTTTGCTTCCTCACTGGAGAGGGGCAAAGAATTTCCCCAAGACCCTTGAGCTGAGCAGATGGGACGACTTGATATCTTGGGAGTTTAGGGCTTCTTTTCTCCACAGTCCCAGTCTAGTGTCCCTGCTCCCCAAGGATGTGGTCATAGCTTAAGGTCTGCCAGAGTTCAAGAAGTGTTTGGACAACACTCTCAGGCCCATGGTGGGGTTCTTGGAGCTGTCCTGTGCAGGGCCAGGAGCTGGACTCAATGACCCTTGAGTGTCTCTTCTAGCTCAGTTAGGCCAGTGAGATGGAATTATCTTCTCTTTCCTTAGAGGTGATTTCTAGGAGTTAAGTTTCAAAATTCCCTGGAGGTCAGTATGCCTTCTTCTGCTCCTTTCACTGGATAATAGAAAAGCCACGGACTTCGGTTAGCTGATGAATTTCAGCAGTGGCTGAAAAGGCACAGTACAAATAGAGAGTCCACAGGTACTGAAAAACCTCTCGAGAATAACAGTGAAAATGAGGAGAGGATGTGAAAACAACATGTGAAGAGAAAGTGAAACAGTTGGATTTGTTTAGCCTAGAAAAGAGAAACCTAAAGGAAGCCAAGTCTGTGTTCCTTCAACAAAGAAGAGGGAGGCTGTGGAGATCAATAGTTCTGTGCCCTTGGTGACTAAAACAACAAAAAATCTGTTCCACTTCCAGCAAAGAAAAGAAATTAAATGCCATAAAAGAAAATGAAGAGTGAATGTTGTCTGGAGAGGCTGTGAAAACTCCTTGGATGTTTACCAGGAGACCCGAGGCAAACAAGCTGTGGTGTGGTGTAGGTGTCCTTGATTCTGCCTTGGTGCAGAGGAGGGGGTTAGGACAGAGGTTCACGATTTGGGGACAAAGAATGTATCTGAGAAGGTGAGAAGCCCCAGAAAATTACTTTCAGCCTTGTTCGTTGCTGCTTCTATGCCCAAAGTCTCTATTTTTGAAGCTGTAGGAATAAAAACAAACACACACCATCTCTTGCCTCCTTTCTTTTAACCAATGCAAACAGCCAGACGAGAATAAAATAATTTTCGAGGGAATTTGGGAAGAAGAGTGAAGCAGAGAGGTTACTCATCTACTCTAGAAAAGAAGCATTGCTCAATATTAAAAAGTCGAAAAGCTTCAGGAGTCAACAACCTTTAGGTCCACTGCATCCCTTGGAAATCCACTTCTAAATAAATATTGCTGGCTGACGCATGCTCTAATAAAAATGGCATATTGCAGTCATTTGCTGGTTGGTTCAGAGCCTTGTCAGCTCGTTCACAGCACATTTACTGCCAAATCATTCCTTTAATCACAGAACAAGAAATGTTACACACGCCGAGCAAATCTCCCTCATTAGCTTGGGTGGGTTACCACTGCAGTCTGGGAAACCTCAGCTCCTATTTTCGGAGGAGGTCCTGTAACCCACTGTGCGTGTGAGTCACAGCTGTCAGGACCAGGGCTCTGCCAGGATGGAAGCTACAGCCTTGGACTCTCCTGAAGCTGATTGTCTGCTTCTGAAAATGTCTTCGCTATCACTGCCCTGAGCCAGACACACCTGTGCTTCATTTTAGCTGCACGCAGCAATCCACTGAATGGTGCTTTTTACTCCTAGAAGTCTTAAGGAAATAATTAAAGTCCTGCTCAACCTCAGTATAGTGTTGGGATTTGACCCTTTGTAGTTGTGATACACCAGGGAAATTAAATAAGTGAAATTAGCAAAATAAGTAAAGCAAGTTAAATAAATAAATAATTAAATAAATAAATAAAATAAGTAAAATAGGAGGTATGGCTGCAAGTGCCTCTTGTGCCCACCATCCTCAGCCTGCTGAAGGACATGGGGCTGTTGGAGCAACGCCAGAGGAGGCCACCAACATGATTAAAGGGATGGGGCAGATCTCCCACGTGGAAAGGCTGAGAGAATTCAGTTTTTTCAACCTGGGAAAGAGAAGGCTTTGGAGTATCTAATTGTGTCCTTCCAGTACCTCAAGGGAGCCTGCAGGAAGGATGTGGAAGGACTATTTACAAGAGCCTGGAGTGACAGGACAAGGGGAAATGGCTTCAAACTGGAAGAGAGCAGGTTTAGATTGGCTGTTAGGAAAAAATTCTTCCCTGTGAGGGTGATGAGGCCCTGGCACAGGTTGCCCAGAGAAGCTGTGGCTCCCTCATCCCTGGAAGTGTTTAAGCCCAGATTGGACAGGGCTTGGAACAACTTGGCCTGGTGGAAGTTGTCCCTGCCCATAGCTGGGGGTTTGAAAAGAGATGGCCTTCAAGCTCCCTTCCAAGCCAAATCATTCCATGATTCTGTGATTTTCACACCTCAAGTTTTGCTGTCAGCTCTTGCAGGGCAAAAAATAATTCAAGTTGCCATTAATATGTAAAAAAAAGTTAGATAATGCCTGAGGGCTTTAACCTGTACGAGCTGTGGGCTGTGGTTTAACAATGCACATAAACAGAGGCGTTCCTGAGTTAGGGCCCCTTGCAGATATTCTCAACCAGCAAAGCAAGAGCAGAAATTCCCGTCGGCTTGCAGAGGCAGAAGCTGCAGATGCAATGTGCTCTTTTTCCTGGGAGACTCTCTCTGTGCTCAAAAATTAAATATACTTGGAAAATTTCCTGTGCAATGAGGGCAACTGGCACCTCCCAAGTTGCCTCCGTGCTAGGAATTTGTTTAGATGCAAAGTGCCAAGTGGGCCTGAACCCTGGAACACACTGATCCTGGAGTGGGGCCTGGGAGGGATTTGGAGAGCCCCAAAGGCACGCCAAGGGCCTCTCCAATGTTTCGCTGCGATAGATGGATCATGTTCTGCTGTCTGAGGATGTTCCCAGACAGTTCAATATAGTGTTACACAGCCATCCAAAAATGCTGTCCCAAACCCATCTTCATCTTTACAACTCCAGCAAAGCGAATTTCGTACCAGCACATACCCTTTCCTGACAATTCAATCACTGTCATCCTCATTTTTTTTGGTTTTTTTTTTTAACACCCCCTCTGTAATCTGACGTCATCAAATAAAAGACTGGTCACTTATTTTACAGAATCACAAAATCCTAGAATGGTTTACATTGGAAGGGGCCTTAAAGATCATCTATTTCCAACTCCCCTGCCATAGCAGTTTCATATTTAAACCGTTCAGGAAAACTCAAATCAAGAAAAAAAAAGTATTTTGAAGCTGCAGTGGTCAAATGCAATAAAAAGCAAAGGCCTCTTTAGTATAAGGTTTTCCTATTGTGCCACTGGCCTTGGCTCGTATTAGTAAACGTCATCACACCATTCAGTCACTTTTGACCCTCCAGCCCAGGTTCCCATTTTCCATGTGAGTTAATCAGCTGCCTGGAAATACAAAGGAAACGGAACTTATGCTTGAAACTCCTCTTTCCCTTTTTTTTTTTTTTTTTTACGAGATGTTAATCTCTTAGGAGTCTCTAGAAAATGTTCATTTTAGAGAGTACAGATAGGCATTGATGTATATCAGAATGACTTATTCACTGGTAAAATGATATCGGTTTAGAAAAAAAACTTTTGAAACACATACTTTCATCTTTCTAACTCACATTGTCTCTCTGCTCGTGCAGTATTTGATGATCTTAAATATTATCATCAGATCGATTCCCTCCTGTAAAAACATCACTTTTTTAGCACCTGACAATATTTTTATTTCTCATCATGATTATTTCCCACATGGATATCAGCTTTATCTGGGGTGCCATTGCACATTTCTGCCAGACTCGATGCCTTACACATTAAACTTTCCATTGCCTGGCTTGGATTCACTTGTGGTCACTTCACTTGCCTGTGGAAATCTTGACCCAGGAAAGACCTGTCCAAATCCAGGTGCTACCACCACAACACCAACCTGTTGGATCTCTTTCACTCAAAGCGAGGAGTTTCCTTCCAAATTCGAGATCCAGGAGGGTTCTGAAAGGCACATTCAGTCCCCAGCTACAAGAGACATTCAAATTAAAATGTTTAGGTTATTTGAGTGATCTTTTGTACAAGAGAGATATTAAACACCCCCAGACTAAAGGCTATATTATACATGTTCAGAACAGAATAGTTTATGATACCCATGTATTTGCTTCTATTTTAGTTTGTTAAAGGGAATCATAGTTGGCATATGAGCTGGTTTGTTGACAGAGGGAGGAAAAAAAAACATGAAGCAAAGCCAAACCATTCCACCTGCAATATTAATTAGCTCCAGTATGAAGAAGTCATTCAGATTTTATCATTTTTTCAAAAATATATTTATACACTGATTAGAAAAACAAGGACCATGCTACTGTTTATCAGCTCATTTGAGCCAGTTATATTATTAGTATACTAAAAGTTTAGATGTCCTGCAATATAAGTGTTCACATTCTCCATCCTGTTTGTGAATCAGATCCAAACCCCATTGAGCACAGGGACTTTTATTATCAAAACATTGCCAAGTGTCAAGATAAAATCCTGCCTCTTGTGAGATTCAAAAACAAATTATTACATACAAGCCTCAGCTTCTATTGAATAAAATAAAAACAAAAACAGTAATTTTAATTTTGGGGAAAAGAGGCTAGAAGGTAGGACCTGAATTAATCTAAAAGCTAAAAAAATCCAGAAGTTGGAGAAGGTTTATCTTTGTTGATTTTTTATCAGAGATTTTTAGTCCTGTTGGATGAAAATCAGAAATGTTTCTGGTCATCCCAGTGTTCCTCGACTCCTTCCTCTACAGATCAGTCACTGGAGGAACTTGGCAATGAGTGTAGGTGGTCTGCAAGGCACTCTGGAATGTGGCAAAGGATGCACAGATGATCTCATCCCACTGCCAGTGGAGCCAGGCACTCCCAAACAGAGCAGGAACTGCTGAGACAGACACAAGCAGGGCTGCATCTGGGAATTAGTGCCTTACTGAGAGGCTCCTTGGCTTTCCTGATGCTTCAAGGGACCTGTGGGAAGCTGCTGCTGAAGAGGAGTTTAAGGAGGTTCTACATCCTCAGAGCTCTCCCAAAGGAGCAGTGAACTGTGATGGTCAGGGCCAGGAAGATGATTGGAGGGAACAACTCTCCTATGAGGAAAAGCTGAGGGGATTGGGATTGTTCGAACTGGAGATGAGAAGGCTCCAGAGAGACCTTATTGCAGCCTTTTAGTACCTAAAGGGGCTCCAAGAAAGCTGGAAAGGGACTTCTAACAAGGGCATGATAGGACAAAGGGAAATGGCTTTAAGCTGAAAGGGAGTAGGTTTAGATTGGATATTAGGAAGAAATTCTTCTCTGTGAGGGTGGTGAGGCCTTTGCCCAGAGAAGCTGCGGCTGCCCCATCCCTGGAAGTGTTCAAGGCCAGGTTGGATGGGGCTTGGAGCAACCTGGTCTAGTGGAAGATGTCCCTGCCCATGTCATGGAGTTGAATGAGATGGTCTTCAAGATCCCTTCCAACCCAAACCATTCCATGGTTCTGTGACTCTATATTTCCAACTACAGAATGCCCCCTGAGGTGGGACTCTGGTGAGAAACGTGGGTACAAAACATCAAACAGGCGGTGAGCCTTCTGCTAGTCCTCCAAGACAGATGGTATCTGAGAATAAAAAACATTGCTGTAGGTTTAGGGAGACCTTAGTTAGGGAAAAGACATGAACTTGACTAATTATCCTGTTTTTAAGGGGTTATCCCTTCTTTCTGAAAGATCTAAAGATGGCAAGCTCTCTCTTTGTTGAAAAAATCATGGAATCACAGAATGGTTTGGGTTGGAAGAAAACTTAAAGTTCCAATCCCCCTGCCATGGGCAGGGACGGCTTCTATTTCATTCATTTCTTCTAGGTAAGTAAGAGATCAGCTTAATCATCAACCACATTTTTGCAGGACAGAACTGAAGCAGAGAGAGTGTTTATGGCACTTTTCAGCACAAAACCTGCCTTGAGAAACCTTTTAGCAAAGTGAGCCCAAGCCTGGAAAGATTCGTTTTAAGAAAAGCCCATTCATGTTGCCCTCAGCAGTACTGAATTACACACTTATAATAAAAATAATGGACTTTGCTTGTCAAAATGTGCTATTACCCCATAAAACTCTGCCTTTTCACTTTTTACTCAAGTAGAGAAACTGCATGCAAGGAAGGAGATCTGTGAAAGGCCCATTAGCAGCTCGGCAGGCAGCAGAGGCTCACCAGATGTGCAGATCAGTCTCTGCAAAGCTACAGTGAGGTTATCTGTAGGTTAAAGCCCCCAGAGGTGATGGCAAGTGAGATCCTTCTGGTGGGTCCTGTCCCTGGGAACATCCTTCCCCAGCCCAGAAGCTGCTGGGTCTTCACTCCAGTGTGGATGCAACATGTCTGAGTCCAGCCTGGATCAGCAGGAATATCTCTGAACTACATCAAGAAGTGATCTTGGTTCAAATATCAGAGAAGGTCTGGCTAGAAGCTCTGGGATGATGAATGTCAGAAGGGCAGCAAAGCTGGGGAAGGCTCTGGAGCACAAGTCTGGTGAGGAGCAGCTGAAGAAGTTGGGGGTGGGGCTCATTCTGGAGAAAAAGAGGCTCGAGGGGACCTTACCGCTCTCTACAACTCCCTGACAGGAGGGTGTAGCGAGGGTGTAGCCAGTTTTTTCATTTCTCCCAGGGAAAATGTGACAGGATGAGAGGTTGCTCCAGAAGAGTTTTGGATAAAATATTATGATTTTGTTGTTGTTGTTGTTTTTTCATGGAAAGGATTGGAAATTATTGGAACAGACTGTCCAGGAAAATGGTGGATTCACCATTCCTGGACATGTTCAAAAAATGTGTGGATGTGGCCCTGGAAGACACATTTCAATGGTGAACATGGTGATGGTGCTGGGTTGATGTCTGTACTTGATCTTAAAAGTCTTTTCCAGCCTTAATGGTTCCACAATTCTATGACTGAGAAAATTCTCCTTACTTGACCATCACAAATAAGGAAACATGAAAACAAAGCAACTGATAAACAATTTTTGTACAGGTCTTAAACACTTGAAATGTTTTCCCTAATGAAGATGTGAAGAAAATTACACATTCTCACTTTGACAGGAGCAGCTCGTGTGCCACAATTGTATCTACGATCATTCCTATGGGTCATTAAATTGAAAGAACAAATTAAAACAAGTTCTTCTGAAAAATTCACCCATTGTTAAATAATATATCTTGGCAGAATAAAAGCATTGCATGTTTCGGGTGATATGCTAGCTCCATTTTCAATCAAAAGAATCATTAAAGGCTTAGTTGAAAAGGGTGTATTTTCCTCTGTGGCCACTGGTGCTTTAAACCATGGAAATGTTAAAATGCTCCTGGCAGATGCTCATTCCTATACAGTAGAAAGAGAAGTGATCTATTGTCTGCCTAATTATTTTTAATAACGGAGCAAAAATTCATTAGAAATGCTTGAAATTGCAGGAAGCATACTAAAGTCAATTGGCTTCACAACGTGTCGTTGTTTGCAGATGACAAAGCTCACACTGATTTCCATGGGACAGGTGCTGCTGTTGGTCCTTGGTCATAGGGAAATTTGAAGTAAGCAAAGTTCTTAGTCAGAGATAAAATCTCTTCTTAGACAAGATGATATTTTTGTGCCCCTCACTGCAAGAAAGACTTTGAGGGGCTGGAGCCTGTCCAGAGAAGGGAACAGAGCTGGGAAAGGGTTTGGAGCACCAGGAGTGGCTGAGGAACTGGACGGGCTCAGCCTGGAGCAAGGGAGGCTCAGGGGAGACCTCGTCTCTCTCTACAAGTCCCTGATGGGAGGATGGAGCCAGGTGGGGTCAGGCTCTGCTCCTCGGGAACAAGGGACAGGATGAGAGGAGATGGCCTCAAGTTATTCCGGGGGAGGTTTAGACTGGATATTAGGAAGAATATTTCATTGGAAATGTTGCAAAAAGATTGGAACGGGCTGCTCAGGGAAGTGGTGGAGTCACCATCCCTGGAAGTGTTCAGAAACGTGCACTTGAGGCCATGGTTTAGTGCTGAACATGAGGCTGCTGGGTTGACAGTTGGACCTGATGATTTTAAAAGTCTTTTACAACTTCAATGATTCTGTGACATAACTGAGGAAAAATAAAAATAAGGAAATAAAAAACTCGATGAACTTTTCGTGCACAAAGTCTTCTTCAAATACAGACTAGAATCAGCAGCCTGCCAAGCTCAGCAGAAGGGGGGAATCATTATTCAAAGTTAACTTCATTTATTTTTAAATAATATTTGGATTAAAAGCTTGGAAGTATCAATGGAGCCAGCGTGATGTGGGAAGCAGAACAGATCATAAAGTGGTTGACATCTCCTGGATATAGGGACAGAGTGTTCGTAATTCATGGAAAATACTCAAGGTTGAGTTTGAGAAAATTCCTAAACAGTGAAACTTTTAAAGATAGAGACAGCAAATACTATGATATGTATGATATGTCACGTGACTATTACCAACCACACTTGTGGAATTTATCCCTAGGTTAGTCTTTTGAGAAAATTTTGGTTTTCAAGGCTCTTGCCTTTATTTTAGTCTTGGGTTGCCAGAGAATTTCACAGAAATGCTGCTTGGAGGACACTCATGGAAGGCATTTAGTGCAGCCTGAAACAGGGCTGGTGCCAACATTAGATCAAGTTGCCAATGACTTTTCCCAGTCAGGCTTTGACCCTTCTATGACCTACCTAGTGAACAGGTTCAGTGCTTTTTGAGTGCAGGGGTTGTTTTGGGGTTTATTGAGGGCCATGCAGTGATAAGACAAGGGGGAATTGCTCTAAGCTGAAGCGGTGTAGGTTTAGATTGGATATTCTTATTAGAAATTCTCCCATGTGAGGGTGGTGAGGCTCTGGCACACACTGTACAGGAATTCTGTGGTTCCCCACCCCTGGAAGTGTCCAAGGCCAGGTTGGATGTGGCTTGGAGCAGCCTGGGATAGTGGAAGGAGCCCCTGGCCTTGGCAGGGGGTTGGAACTAGAGCATCTTTAAGTTCCCTTCCAACCCAAACCATTTGATGATTTTCTTAGTTTAGTGCCATCCTTAAATTTCCTGAGGGTGCACTGTGTCACCACCGGGACGCTGAGGAAAGGGAAGGATG
Organism: Callaeas wilsoni; assembly: GCA_013398955.1. NCBI lineage: Eukaryota > Metazoa > Chordata > Aves > Passeriformes > Callaeidae > Callaeas > Callaeas wilsoni. The sequence goes on from VWPU01009581.1 coordinate 103,576, forward strand.
GTATCAGCCCTGGCTGTTCTTGTAATGAGCTGCCTGACAGACACCCGGCCCTTGATCCCTGTCCTTTTAGCCAGGTGATCCAGCCAATTTTCAACCTACTTAAAAACCTGTTCTTCCACAGCTTCCTCCAAAAGAGAATGCAGTGGGAGGTGATATCTAAAGTCACATTAAGCACAAGACATGACATTTACCAATCTTCTTTCACCCACCAGCCATCCAATTCTGTCATAGAAGGCAATTAGGGCCCTCAATCACACTTTGGCCTTCCTGTTGAACTCCACGATTTTTCCAGAGAGAGGAATTATTTGGAGTGTCTTACACTTTCCAGTATTTTCCTCATTACAATATTAATTGTTGTTGCTGTGTTTTATTTACTTTTGATGACTTCTTTTAAAATTGGTTTTTTTCAGTAATCGGGGATCTTCCCATATAATTTATTTTTCTATTGACCAGGTCTTGAGTGCTGAACAAGATTTCGTAATGACCTTTCTTAATTCTTCAAAAGGAGTTTAAAATTTACAGGACATATTTCATCATGTGGTTCTTGAAACCAGGAAAACGTTTACACACATCCACAAAATGTGTTTTTTTCATGATTTGCGATACATTTCAATGTGTTTTCATGCTATAAACCCCTTCTTTTGCATGTGAGGGGAAAGTTGCTTGGTTTAATTTTCTAGGTTCTTTAAAGAAGACAAAAGTGAGGACAGACTTGCTCACGGTCGCTCTTAAGGTGTCTTTTGAAATGCGTTAAAAGTCTGTCTGATTTTTATGGTTCAACATTAAAGCTTAGAATTGCACTGAAGTTTAGACAGAATATAGGAACTAAAAGAAAACTTATGAATTATTCTGGAAAAATTGGTCATATATTTGTATCTTACCTACAGTGACTGTGATAGCCAAACAGGAAGTAAATAAATAAATAAATAAATAAAGTTTTATTCAGCAACATAAACTACTTCTGAAATACACAGTGTTTGTTTTTCATGGAACACTATGTTCTTAACCTAATATATTGATGTTTTTTGTAAAAAAAATAAAGTTTGCTGTTTCAGGATGTCATAAACATTATGAAATAAGTGGGATCAGCAAAAGGATAGAATCAAGTGGCAGATCAAGTGGAGTGTGTTTACATGCCTCAAGAAACATTCACTCAGAAATGATCACGTTTTTTCTTCGAAGAACCTTTTCCCCCTTTTTTTTAAATATCGTGGAATTTGATTTATTCACAGCAGCTATGAAAAGCATCTTTTCTTTCTGCAAGCAAACAAGTTCCTGAAGCTGATAAATACTTATTGTATTAAAGTTAAATCCATCATCTCTGTAAAAAAAAAAATGTAATATATTCTGAAATTAATGTTTTATGAAATATCTTAGAGACCTTTTGTTATTTAGAAAAGCAAAGCTTGTAATAATTCAATGGTCTATTTGAGGGCAATAGAAGGTTCACTTTAGAGGAAAATACTTCAACAGAAGCAGTTTTTCTGTAAAATACCTCTTGTAACAAAGCGCTGTCCTTTATTCTGTGTGCTTTGCCTGGAGCATTGATTGGAACATGTAATTACAGACGAGCTTTGCTGAAATCATTATTCAAAACAGGCTCCACAGAAGCTGGGACCAATAGTTCACACCCAAATATGCAAAAGAGGAGGGAGGGTGGTACCTGAGGAGCAGCTCTGTAAAATCATCCAGGTGGGTGCTGTCAGGTTTATATCTTACCATGCAGAAGAAATAAGAGGCAGGACAAGAGGAAATGCCTCAAATTGCTCCAGAGGAGGGTTAGATTGGATATTAGGAAACATTTCTTCCCCGAAAGGGTTGTCAGATGTTGGTGCAGGCTGCCCAAGCCAGTGGTGGTGTCACCATCCCTGGAGGGACTTGAAATACATGTGGATGTGGAACCAGGGGACATGGCTTAGTGGTGGCCTTGGCACTGCTGGGTTAATGGTTGGACTTGATGATCTTAAAGGACTTTTCCAATCTAAATAATTCCGTGATTCCGTTTTGAAACCTTGGCTGCCAAATCAGGAGCACCGGGGCCGTTCCTTACCCGGGGTTAACCGGGATGATGCTGCTACTGAACTGGGCAGGCGCTTTTCCTTCACTGGGGTTTGTGCACACCAGGTTCATAAACTGGTGAGAAGAGGATGGAAAGGAAAAGCCAGGTTTTTTATGGGAAAACTCTCCTGGGACAAAAAAGCCTGTGGAGGTGAGATGAGATGATGCAGCACTTCAGACACTTCAGCTCTCTCTCCAGATACCTGATTCTCCAGAATATAAAAAATGAAACAAGGGAACACAAAGGAACAAACAAGTGTGGAGTAGGAATGAGTTGGTCAGAAATTCTGGAGAGTGAAAACCCATGGGAAGGGGTTGTTGTTTAACAGGACAGACTCATGACAAGAAACAAGCTGCCAACACATGAAAATAAAATATTTTTGTTATAGATCAACTTCTGAAGAGTGTTTTGTGTCCTAGGAAATATTAATGAATTGTGAAACTAAGCTTCCCATTTCTTCTGCCTGTATCTCATCTCTTGTCCTGAACAAACTCCCTGCTGTCTCCCCTGCCTCTAACTTTGACTTATACTGGGCTGTCCAAAGGATTTTCAATGATTTAAAAAATGCTGATTTTTTTTGGAACAGCTCACTTTTTAGGTGACTGATGTGAAGTATCCTGAATTGATGCTGTTTTAGGAACATGGGACCTCAAAAGTGATTTACATACTTAGCAGTATAATTCCAATTCTTTTCTATAGTTCAGTTTTTTCCATTCTTGACTTATCTAGTAGGTACAAATAAATCCCTGTTTTTTTAGCATACAAGATCAACTATTTTACTGCATGCCAAGTTGTCTGTAACAGTTCATGGAAAATAACAGCTTTTGAGCATATTTTGGGGTTTTTTTTACTGATTAATATTTTCCAGACATTTTTCTGGAAACCAGGTAGGTAAGGGATCTTATAAACAAGTAGTGGCATGCTCAGAAAATAGAAGAGCAGTTCTGATCCTTGGGAATCTCTCATCTGGATGCAGGAGGACAGACTGTAAAGACAATTGTCAAACAGTCCAGTCGAGCAAGGCAGCAGTGACTGGCAATGGCAATATTGTAGTATTTAAGTCGTGCTCGTACTTAGAATCATCCAGTTCCAATCTCCTGCCATGTGCAGGGCCACCTTCCACTATCCCAGGTTGCTCCAAGCCCCGTCCAACCTGGCCGTGGACACTTCCAGGGACGGGGCAGCCACAGCTTCTCTGGGCAACCTGTGCCAGGGCCTCACCACCTACACATGGGAGAATTTCTTCCCAATATCCTGCCTAAACCCACATTTCCCCTTGTCCTGTCACTCCAGATTCTTGTAACAAGTTCCTCTCCATCTTTCCTGTCAGCTCCCTTCAAGTACTGGAAGGTGCCACTAGGTCACCTTGAAGCCTTCTCTTTTCCAGGCTGAACAACCCCAATCCTCCCAGCCTTTCCTCGCAGCAGAGCTGCTCCATCCCTCTGATCGTCTTGGTGTCTCCTCTGGACTCTTTCCAACAGCTCCATGTCCTTGCTGTGTTGGTAGCCCAGAGCTGGATGCAGCTCTGCAGGTGGGGTCTCACCAGAGAGGAGCAGAGGGGCAGAATCCTCTCCCTTGACCTCCTGCCCACACTTCTTTGGATGCAGCCCAGGACAGCAGAACTGAAGTTAAGAAAACTTAATAAAAATTATCATTTTCAAGCCATCTGCAGCATCATGGTGTCCCTCATTTCCTCCTACAAGTCATATTATTGTCCTGTGGAGTCAATGACATCTTCTGCTTCCTCTTTTCGCTACTTTCCTCCACCTTGCCAAATGCTGAGACGTTGTTTCTGCCAGTATTTCCTGAGGTTTGTTTGTTTTTTTGTTTTTGTAACAATGAAATAAAAGCCTCTGAAATCCCTTTTTTTCTACAGTTGTCGTAAGTGCCTTTATTAATGATACTTCTCTTTGTTAGGAGGAGCTGATTTATTTAATTGTATTTGCCAGGAATGTATCTGGAAGAAAAATAAACTGGGAGAAATAGACCTTATCATGCCACGCACGCCTGAATTTCAAGCTGATTTTACTGGAAGCTACATTATGGGGACAAAGCTGAGGCACTGTCGTTCTTCTGCACCTCAAAGACACAGCAAACCTTGACAATCCTCCAGGAGAAACTCTGGAGCTTAGCAGTGTGCCCATTGAAATTCAAAGAAATGCCTTTCCTTTCCTTTCTGGCTTCAAACTTTGGAGTTCACAGGAATGTTAGGCAAGTCTTCTGCTTTGAAATGATCTTCCCCTCACAAAGCTGAGAGTCACCTTGGCTAGCCAGACTCCGGCATTCAGCTTTAGCACATAGCTACAGGACATTTGTGTGTTCTGGGAGAAGAGCTGAGCAGACTAAAGGCATTAAAGATGGTCCCATTGGCTGTCCATTTCTTCTCGTCAGAAAATGCAAATCCCACTGGAAAACATCTCTCTGCTTTAACTTTAAAAAATACAATGGAAAAAGAGTGTCTGGTTAAAAAGGTAAGGCTGTTTGGAGGAATCCCAGGAAGGGCTGATACAAAATAAGGCAGAAGCACTGAAAGCATTCTATCCAGGGTGAATTTCATCTAGGGTCAACAGGATGATCTCCAGAATGAGAATTCAAACATTCCAAATCCTCTCTGGCCAATGGAGAATGCTGGTGATGGTGCTGCTGGGTCTTATGCCACTGAGAGATTTCCATTTCTGTGAGTAGTAACCTTGGGATAATTGGTAATTGGCAAAGGCAATTTGCCAACAAACCTGGGGGTGTCATTTGCCAACTGTGTCCTGGGCTGCACCTAAAACAGAGTGGCCAGCAGGTCAAAGGAGGGGATTCTGCCCTTCCACCCTGGTAAAACCCTACGTGGAGCTGTGTCCTGCTCTGGGGCCCCTAGAGGAAGACCTGGACCAGTCCAGAGGAGGTCATTAAGATGATTTAGAGGGCTGGAGCACCTCTGCTCTGGAGGGTGGCTGAAAGAGTTGGGATTGGTCAGCCTGGAGAAGAGAAGGTGCTGGGGAAACCTTAGAGTCCCTTCCATTACTTGAAAAAGAGCTGGAAAGGGATTTTTTTGCAAGGGCTTGCTGTGACAGGACAAGGCAAAATGGCTTTAAGCTGAAAGAGGAAAGATTTGGATGGGATATTAGGAAGGAATTACTGTGAAGGTGGTGAGGCCCTGGCATAGGTTGCCCAGAGCAGCTGTGGCTGCCCCATCCCTGGAAGTGTTCAAGGCCAGGGTGGACAGTGGAAGGTGTCCCTGCCCATGGCAGGGGGGTGGAACTGCCTGACCTTTAAGGTCCCTTCCAACACAAACCATCCCATGACTCTGTAAGTCTACAGAAACACAATCCAGGGTCTTTGGTTTCCCACTACTCTGCCTCCAGCTCCCTCTTTGCACAAACATCCACCCTTTGGACGAGCTTTTTCTTACAGAAAGGAATTTCTGCACTTTTATTGGCAGAGGGTTTGGCTTAGGAGGGAGAAATGGGTTATGTTTTCAGCATTACATTGCTTTTAATTCCCACAGGATTTTCTGTATGAGAAAACTGCATGGGAGTCTCATCCAGGGTGCTGGATGATACATTCCACACTTAGGAACTGATACAGAGCCATATCAAATTTTGACCAGTGACTGCAGAATACTTGTTCGTGGTTTTACGAATGAGTCTTCAATAGGAAGCTTAAGTCCAAAGTTCAAAATCCCCAAAAGGAGAAAGAAGGCTGGGTTTGAAATTGTGATTTGAATCCTTTAAGGATAACTTTCTATAATTCAGTTCTGGTTCCTCAAACATGTCCTGCTAACTTCCTGTTATTGAAATCAACGTTAATTAATGTTGCTTTTACCATGTTCTTTGCATTACCATGACTTTCAGCCATGACTTTTATCACTGATACATTTCAAAATTATCATTCTAAACCTTTAAATACCAAAATTAGTCAGTAAGAAGCTGTATCAGAGCCATGCTAAAAGTGATTCACGTGTTTCACCATGACTCAAATACAAATTGTTCGGAATTTTTTAATGGAAAAATAGTTTCCAGTAACAGTGTTATATGGGAGAAGAATTCTTGACTAACCCTAGTTGTGAGGTGTCAGTGATGAAGCAATTACTAAATTCAGGTAGTAGTTAAAATTCCAGCTTATAGATTCAATATTTTCTCTATTTCCTTTTAACTGACCACCATGCAGTCACCATGTGGGCTTTGTGTTTCTTCCTGGGCCATGCCTACATCCAGCATAAGAGTTAAAGAAGTTTTGCTGAAATAAATATCCCCAAGACCAGATCCCAAGGACCTCCCCCTCCCAGCGAGATGCTGAGCACAAGATTGGCAATTCCATTATCTTCTAATTTACTTATTTATTTTACTTAACATTGATCTGGAACCTTGACCAAGATTTACAAAGCTTGTCAGTGTGACCAAAAGTGAGATGGGTGATGTGTAGTGGGGATGAAGAATAAGCAAAAAGTCATTCAGTAGCTTAAAAAAAACTAAAAACAAATTAAATTAAAATAAAAATTGGCTAGTCCCACTTATGGTGTCTGCAGTGTCCTGCACGCCAACACCTCTAAGTTTGAACCTCCAGAGATATTAATATTGTGCTAATAATAACCAGCTCTATATCTCTGTGTATTCTACATATGCGTAAGATGTTCATTACTAATTTGTCTGCAGGAAGGTCTGAAATCCTCTCTGAAGATTTAAGTGTCTTACAAGTTTTATTTTTACATCGAAGTTGCTGAAGGTGAGCCCAGTTTCACCACCCACGCATGCACTGAAAAAAAAAAAGCTTCTAATTTGCTTGGAGAAGGTCCTCCAATCCCCACCCACAGCAGGATGGTATTTTAAATTTTCCCAGAAGAGTTGATCATGGCGAGACCCTTAAATTACCACCTACGTCCACACACCCACGGGTAGATGCACTTGGGTTCTTGTAACGTGGAGCCCTGGAAAACTGACTTTTTGAGGTCTGGATGTAGGTTCTTTGTGTTTGTTGACAGAGAAAAGGTGAGAAATACAAATCCGTTTGCAAGCTCTGCACAGGGGAGTTTTCACCACCAGAAAACAGTGTCTTAACACAAGCTGGAGCTCATCTTCAGGTTTGCATACCTGTAATTGTTTTTTCTTGGATTCAGTCTGGAAATTAAGTTAATTTTCTGTGCTGCTGCTGTCTTATATCACAGTGATGTTTCAGTCTGGGTAGAGGTTCTATTTATCTATTTGAAAAGGAAAAGACGTCGCTCAGGTTCATATTGAGACTGTTGACAGCACATTTCATCAGGGGGAAGGTGAGCAAGCAGAGGTCCCTGCAAGACCAGCACCATCCCTTTTTGCCAGGCAGGGATGCAGAGGCACAGGAGGGATGAATGCCGTGACTGATTAATGCTCACTGCCTCTTGCCAGGAGAGAGTTAGGAAGAGATGTTAAATCTCCCCATTAGCAGTTTCCTGTCGCAAGTACTCAAGTACCTCTGCATATTTTATCCCCTCCTGTCTCTCTGGGACGCTCCAGTCACTTTCTCTCCACTGAGCTCTGATGTGCTCCCAGAATCTTATCCTGTGATGTCTCTGCACGCTCTCCCAGCCAGGGATCCTGTTTTGGACTCACGTCGCCTTCAAGGCTTCTTGCTGGAACACCTCAATAAAAGAAGGATACAAAGCTGTTAGAGAGCATCCAAAGGAGGACATGAAGATGGTGAAGGGTCTGGAGGGGAAGGCATAGGAGAAGTGGCTGAGGTCACTTGGTTTGTTCAGCCTGAAGAAGAGGAGACTGAGTGGAGACCTCATTGCAATCTTCAACATCCTCACGAGGGGAAGCAGAGGCGCGGGTACAGATCTGTGCTCTCTGCCGAACAGTGGCAGGGTCTGAGCTGTGTCAGGAAATGTTTAGGTTGGGTATTAGGAAAAGGTTCTTCCCCCAGAGGGTCGTCCCTTCTCCCCAGGGAAGTGGTCAGAGCACCAAGTCTGAACTCAATAAATGTTTATACAACACTCCCAGGCTCATGGTGGGATTCTTGGAGTTGTCCTGTGCAGGGCCAGGATTTGGACTTTGATAATCCTCATGGGTCCCTTCAAACTCAGGGGATTGTCTGATCCTAGGAATCCCATGACTCTCTGTTCCTAAACAATTCAGTTATTTCCTTGGACCTACTTGCTGCATCTCTGCAGAGTTGCAGGGATTCCGTCTAGAAAGGCCCACTTTCTAAAAGCAAAGGAGGTCATTAACATCCCAGCTGAGATTCTCAATATATGAAAAGCCAGAGCACTGAGGGATGTTCAGCATCCTTTTAACATTGGTACATTTTTTGTTGGGATTTCAAAACTCATGGCTGGATCTTATGTTCACAAATGGAAATAGCATGATGATTTTTCTTTAAACAAAAAACCATAGAATCATAGAATATCCTGCCTTGGAAGGCACCCACAAAGATCATCAAAATCCCACTCCTGGTCCTGCACCTCAAGACTTAGACCATGTGCCTGAGAGCATTGTCCAAATGCTTTTTGGGATGTGGCTGCAGTTGAACAGGAGAGACCTTGGCTGTATCAGGACTCATTGCTTTGCTGCACATGTATTACACACCTTTTTTTTCCCCTATCTCTTTGAAATTAGAAGCAAAAAACTGATTGCAAAAGTATAAAAATGACGCTAAAAAAGCAATGACATTGTGTCCCCAGGTTCTAGGTCTGAGTTTGTCCTTATGGTGTGGTTCTCAACAACTGACCAGAGTGTTAGAAATGTCAGCCACTTTTCTGTGTGTTTTCCCAATGGTGGATGTGCAAAAGTGGCCAGAGTTACAGAGAACATCCATGGATGGAGTTCACCTTCTCCACTCCAAGGAGGTCCAAAAAGACAACCAGAGATGGATGGAGAGAGGAACTCCTGCCATTGTTGGCAGCAGCTATGGAGAGCAATCAGTGACCCAGGAACTGTCTTTAAGAGAGCAAGATGCAGTAGCATGAGCCTTAAAACAAGTCCATGTTTGGAAGGGGCCTTTCACATGTCAGTTCTGCCAGCTTGGGAAGGGGACCTGAGCTCCTTGAGCAGTCATCTCACCCACTGCATCCAGAAAAGACCTGGGGTTCATGGTTCCATGCCTTGGTTGAGGGCCTTTATGTCCATCTCAGTGTATCCCTTGCCTAGGGATACACTGGTGGCACTTGAGAGCTTGGCCAGGTCATGCTGGTGAGGGACGTCATGTCACAGCTTTAGTGACAAGGTGTCTGTGAGAACAGACATCCCCGTGGGTGGCAAATAATTGGGCTTCTTGCTGTGGGCTGATTAATGAACCTCCAGAGAGGAGTGAACCTTGTGCTCCAGGACTTGGCGACCTTAGAAAAAATCTCAGTGGAGTTTGAAGCCAAAAAGGCTGATACCTTTTGAATGCTAAACAAAGAAGTATCCATCTGATCTTAAATTCCTCACAGGAGGGGGAAAATTCAGAGGAAGAAGTGGAATGATGAAATCATCTAGGAGTTACTGGTTCTGAGTTGTCAGGCTGTGGCTGAGCGACTGCCGGGTAAGTGTGACCTTTCCTTTGCTCCCTCTTCCTCCACATCACTCCTACCTCCTCAGAGGTGACAGAATAATATCTAACAGCCAGTTTCTCACCTCTGCAGGCTATGACTGACACTGTGAGGAACTGACGGAATACATCTTGAGGCTTTTTTCCTCTTTTGATTCGAACGGGGAACAGCAGATCCCCACCATACGCGTGATTCGGAGTCATGGAAATCTCTGCTGTGCGTATTCCTACTGTGTTCCCCAGCCGTATGAAATGGCCTCTGGACTAGGAAATGCACAGGATGGTGGGATTTCTCCCATCTCTGGCAGAAAGTGATAATAGAAGTTCCACCTCTCAGTGAAATCAGCCAAATTGATCAGATTTTGACTTGAAGTGGCATGGGTTGTGGACAGATGCACCTTCTCTTATCACTGGGTTTCACCTTCAATTAATGACAGAAAAAAGGATGCACATAAGTACCCAGCGTGTGTCTACCCTTTCACCTGCTCAGTCTGAGCCCACATAATAAACTAGGAAGCTCCAGTTGGGGCATGAGACCTTTTTTGGGGGAGGACCCAGGATGTTTGGTGACTCAGAATAATACTACGACCCCTCTGAGCCCACGCTAATGCCAAGGAGCAGCCAGGAGGGAAATGAAAAGGTGATAACTGCATCCACAATAATCTGCTCTAAATTAGCACTGACCCCTCAGGAAAGAGATCTTGGAGTCACTGCAGATAATGCTTTTATGTGTCATCTCAGTGGTCAGCACAAGTAAAATATGTGAATTAATTCCTAGAACTTACTAGGAAATGGACAGAAAACAGAGTTTCTGTTTAAAAGTGTGTGTGTTTATAAATCCCTGGTGAACCGAAATCTGGGGCACTGTGTGGACTTCCATTCATGCCATATAAAAAAGCATGTGGTAGAGTTAGAAAAGGTAAAAAGAAGGATGATCAGAGATGTGCAGTAGTTTTAATAGGAGGAATGGCTAAATAGTAATTCTCACTGCAGCTGAGAGTCATTCTGTGCACCAGCAGCCATCTACAAAGTGATGACAAGTACGAAAAGGCTGAGTAAGGAAAGGTTATTCATTATTTCTCATACCATGACAACCCAGGGACACTAATGAAGTGATCAGATAGCAGGTTTAAAGCAAACAAAAAGAACTTCCTTTACACACATCCTGGAACTTGTCATGGGAGTTAAAAATATTATGTTTTTCAGAAAGGGTTTAGAAAAATCAGGAGTGAAAAGTCTCAGGGATAGCAGCTAAAGACCAAACTGTGCTGGTTTTTGCTGGGATACAGTTAATTTTCTTCATAGTAGTAAGTATGGGCTTATGGTTTGGATTTGTGATACAAACAGTGTTGATAATACAGAGATGTTTTAGATATTGCTGAGCAATTCTTACACAGCTTTTTCTGCTCCTCACCCCATGAGTGAGTGGGCTGGGGGTTCACAGGTGTTTGGGAGGGGACACAGCCAGGACAGCTGACCCCAAATGGCCCAAGGGAGATTCCAGACTGTGTGACATCATGCTCAGCATAGAAAGGGGCGAAAAACAAGGAAGGGAGAGGACATTCAGGGTGATGGAGTTTGCCTTCTTGAGTCACTGTTGTGTGTTCTGGAGACCAGATTTCCTGGGGATGGCTGAACAGCTGCCTGCCCATGGAAGGTGGGGAATGAATTCCTTGTTTTCCTTTTCTTGCATGCACAGCTTTTGCTTTACCTATTAAACTGTCTTTTGCTCACAACCCTCTCTTTTTCTCACTTTTATTCTTCTGACGCCTTCTCCCACCAGGGCAGAGTGAGTGAGTGGCTGGGTGACACCCAAGGTGCAGCTGGAAGGGTTCAAGACAGCACCAGGTTTGACTGGGATGTGCTGGACTGAATTTATGGCTGTTACTACAGTTCAGCTGTTAATTGGCAGCCCCTGTGTTTGACTGACCGTCTGTTTGAGCCCAGTGCTTGTTAGTGGCTGCTCTGCTCCTCATCTGACTGTGCTGTGCCTGGGAATGCCCTGGCAACAGCAGCAGGGATGTGCCTGCCCTGGCAGATGGCCAGGGAATCACCTGTGCTGCTTTACTGGACAGGCTGGAACTCCAGGAATTCAAGAGAAAACATGACCTGTGGATGAGTCCATGAGAGAACAGGACACCCTGAGACATCTGTGGCTGTGATTGTGCCACCCCAGAGCAGGTTCTTCTTGAAGGGTCCGAGGCAGGGGTTTTGACTGCGCCACACCTCTGAAAGGATTTTGGCCAAAAAATAAGTCCAGGCTGGAGAAGGCACATTTTGAAGCATCGGTGGCTGTGCATGGGGTCACACTGGAGCACCTCAAAGCTTGTGGCCATGGATAAGCCCATGATGGAGCAGGTGCATCCCAGGGTGGCCCTCAGCCCGTGTTGGAACAGATTTTCTTCCAAAGGGACTGTGTCTATGGATAAATCTATACAACGGAGAGATTATGGCTCATTGATAAACCAGCTGGAGCAGGTACATTCCTAAGGGACCACAGTCTGTGGATAAATCCAAGCAGGGTTAAGAGCAAAGGCAGGAGTTCATTGCAACACTAAACTTTATAACCTGACTTAAAGGGACCAGGGGTGGAGATTGTGATGGAAATACCTTAACATTGTTGTGAACCGTGATTTGGGCTGCATGTTTTTAGGAATTATTCTGGCAGAAAACACCCAAATAAGTGGAGGACAAGCTTTATAAGCAGCAAGTGCATCAGTGACCTGACCTGAACCGGGTTTGGTGCCCAAAAACTCCACACCACACCCCACCTTTCCTTTCCTGAGTGACCACCATCACAGCTGGAGCCCAAAGTCATGGACTAAATTAACTCAATGGACATTTGTGGATATTTGTGGACATTTTATGGGCATTTTATGAACATTTTGCAGAACTGATCCATAGATTAGAATATTACCTGTGTATTATATCAATTGATGGGAAGGGGAGTGCAGGGTAGCACAAGATGTTGGATAATGTTGGACCTGAGCATGTTGTAAATGCTATGGAATAATGGGTGGAGAAGGTGTTGCTTTAGGCTGTTAATTTAATTTTCTTCATAGTAGCTGATGTGGGGCTATGGTTTGGATTTGTGCAGAGCCCTGCTGTCCTGTACATGGCTGAACACCTGTCTGCCCATGAGAAGTGAGGAATGAATTCCTTCTCTTGCTCTGCTTGCGTGTGTGTGGCTTTTGCTTTGACTTTTAAACTGGCTTTATCCCAACCCACAAGTTTTCTCACTTTTGCCTTTCCAATTCTCTAACCCTTCCCACTGGAGAGGAGAAAATAGGCAGCTCTGTGGGGTTTAGTTGCTGGCTGGGGTGAAAAAATGTAACTAATCGAGAATAGTCTGGCAAACCCACTGAGCAAAGATGAAATTCCCTTTATACCCTCTTTCTTACTTTCCCCCAAAGTCCCATTATCAGTAGATCTGTGACTGGGCAAAGAAGATTCAGATCTTGACCACAATGGTAAATTTATAGCAAGGAAACAAATGTCCCTACGCTCACCCTTATAGCCTGGTTTCCTTCCAGCATGGCCTTAGTCAGGAAGTTTAACTTCAGTAATTTCCTAATTAATTTCAGGGCTGGGAGCAACTGATCAGACATCAGCTCTCAGAAAAAAAATGAAAAGAAATGAACCCACATCTGGAGGCTGTAATGAATCACAGCCTGCCCCCAAATCAACACATTGTGCTGCCATGAAAAAGATGAACACTGTTCTAGGCTGTGTAACCTGCCAGAGATGCTCTGCTCACCCCTGGGAACTCCTCAGTTGGAGGAGATTATGTAAAGTGGGGCACTCCATTTCCAGAAAGATTTGTCCTACTTCAGGAATACCTAGTGGGAACCAAAAGAGTAGCCAACAGGGAAAAGCTACCTGTGGGGAAATATTAAAATCATTATCTCCTTCAGAGGGCTGAGCAGAGTATGGCAGTGCTGTTCAAATCTATGAAGAATTGTTTTATCATGGGAGAAGAAATCCATGGGAAAAGTTTAAGATGCTTTGGGGAAGAGGGGTGTTGGGGTGTTGAGTTGTTTGGGCAGCTGAGGGAGATGGAGGGGCTCACCCTGGAGAAAAGGAGGCTCAGAGAGGACCTTCTGGCTCTCCACAACTCCCTGAAAAGAGGGGGCAGCCGGATGGGAGTCAGGCTCTGCTCCCAGGGAATAAAGGGCAGGGTGAGAGGAAATGCCCTCAAGTTGTGCCAGGGGTGGTTCAGGCTGGGCATCAGGAGGAATTTCCTCATGGAAAGGGTTATTAGGCATTGGAAGGGGCTGCCCAGGGAGGTGCTGGGGTCCCCATCCCTGGAGGTGTCCAAAGAACAACTGGATGTGGCACTCGGTGCTCTGGGCTGGGTGACGAGGTAGGGATGGGTCAAAAGTTGGACTCCGACTCAGAGATCTTTTCCAGCCTAAATCATTTGGTGATTCTGTGACACCAGAATAGATTTTCCAATGGTCAGAACTGCAAAATACTGAGATTAATTGCCTGCAACATCTCCATCATGGGAAGCCTTGGAAAAAAACCCAACCCAGTTTAAACAAAGATCCATCAACAGTGACCTAGAAATACTGTGTCTTGCTTTGGGACAGGAAAATAAACTATGCAACCTCTTGAGTTCTCTCCCAGACCTATGAATTTGTAATGCTGTCACAAACCTCTCCCGTAGGCTTGATAATTTGTGTGAAAACACTTTGGGTGTCTTGAATTAATTACAGAGCCCTTCACTAGATTGTGAATTGGGACTGGCAATGTCATTCCAACAAGGTCCATGAAACACAGCTATTTTAGCTTTCTATTCCTATGGAGACATCTTCATTTCTCTTCCCTGCAGTGGGGTTCAAGAAGAATTCAGACTTTGCTGGGGGTTTAGAGTAGAAATTGGAGGGGCAACACAAATAATTTAATCCTTATTTCTTTAATCACAGCTGGCAGGAGCACAAGGGGCAGTTTCCCTGTTCTGGCTTCTGTTTTTTCAGGAAAGGGTGGGAAAAGATTTCACCATCACCCGTGAGGAGCTGTTTTGGGGGATTAGAGAGGAGAAGATTCTGCCACAGAGGTGGTAACAGAGGTTGCTCAGAGCAACACAGAGTGGGAGGCAGCACGAATGGATGTATGGATGAACTCAGCCACTGGAGAGCAGGACTGGGCTCTTCCAAGCTCTCCTGAGAGGGAATCCAGCCCTGTGCTTCAACCTTGTGTCCCCATCAAAGCTGAAAGGCAAAATCTGCTCTTACCTCACTTCGCACCATTGAAAATGCCTTTTGATGCCCCTTTGCCATGGGTCACCTGGTGGCACAAACGTTTGCGGTGCAGGGCTGGAGTGAGCTGCCCTCTGTCACACGCTGATCACTGCTGCAAAGCCCAGATGCCACCACCGAGTGACACCTGGGTCAGCTTTTGGCTCAAACTGGTGCTCGTTCAGCTCACAGCTGCTGGAGGAAGGAGGCACGAGCAGGACCTTCACATCTCTGTCTTACCACGGGGATGAACATCTCCCAGATGGCTGCCCTGGCTGTGTAAGATGTAAATGTCAGCCTTGTTCGTGACTGAAATCAGCAAGGAATGGCTTGGAGATGGCTGGGATCAGCCAGGAAATCTGTGTGCTTTCTGTAGCTGATATTGCTGGGGCAATGCCTCGTACACGAAATAAAGTGAAAAGAATGTCATTTTGTTTATTTATCAGATTATTTCTCAGTGCAGCTGCTGAATATTTGCTACAGCTTGTAAGGAGCAGTCACTAAAAGTTTCTACAGTGTCTGGAAATTCTCCCTTTCTCAAGCAAAACATCTGGTTGGACAAAGTTTTTTTTTCCCTGCTGCTTACAGAGTTTTTGGTGTGGTTGTCTGGGATGTTCTCCGTGATCTTTTGCCAGATGAGCAGATTGTTTACTCTACTCACTGCCTTCAGCTTGTGTTGTCAGGCAGGGCTGCTGCAGGCCCCTCTCCATGAGTCTCTGCTGACTCTTCTGTCTTGCATTGGCTTCCTGGCACGAATGAAAGGCAACAGGGAATACATGGGAAAACAGCTCCCTGAGAAGACCTGCCAGAAGAAGGTTCAGGATTCCCTTGGGCTCTGAGCATCCCCAAAAGATTAGAGCATCTCTCTTATGAGTACAGGCTGAGAGAGGTGGGCCTGTTCAGCCCTGAGAAAAGACAACTGGGAGAGGAACTTTTCAATGCCTGAAATATCTACAGGGAGGTGTCAGAGGATGGACCAGGCTCTGCTCCGTGGGGCCCAGCAATGGGACAAAAGGCAAAGGGCAGAAACTGATGCCCAGGAAGTTCCACCTGAACATGAGGAAGACCTTCTGTACTGTGTAGTGACCAAGCACTGAGCAGAGACCAGAGAGGATGTGGAATCTCCCTCACTGGAGATATTCCAAAACCATCTGGAGACACAGTCCAGTGCCATGTGCTCTGGGATGGCCCAGTGCAGTGGGTTGACCCTGGCTAGGCGCCAAGTGCCCACTCAGTCGCTCTATCACTCCCCTCTCCTGCCGGGACAGGGGAGAATAAGCTGGAGCACGGCCAGTAGGGTGAGATAAGGCAGTTTTGTTACAGTATGAAGCAAAAAGCAAAGCAAGGTCTGCGCACGCGAGCGAAAGAGAAAAAAACAATGGGTCAATCTCTACTTCCCATGGGCAGCGATGTCCGGACACCTCCCGGGAAGCAGGGCCTCAGCACGCGTAA